>VZTY01022579.1:0-11782 GCA_013400935.1 Turnix velox
GGAATCTCATGGTTGGATTTCTGATGTTCTGTACAGAATGTTCAGCTTTTGGATTGTTTTTTTTCATTCACCCTCTCATGGATAACTGAGATAATAATTCACACTTGTGAGAGCCTAATCCTGCTATTAGATGAACATAAAAATGGTGTTAATATTTTAATTACACCTTGCAAACAGCCACATCCATCTCCAGGCTCCTCCACTGAGCACTGTCACCAACTCTTCATGGTCCATGTGAGGAGAGTGGGTGACCCTGAGCAGGAGGATCAGCACCCGAAGGTGGTTTTCAGTCTATTAAGTGGAAAGAAACAACTTTAATTTGGAATTGAAACACTGCCACAGCCTTTTCTTCATCATAGCAATTGTGGGTTAAACACCACCAGCCATCCAGTGACTGAGCAGGTAAGTAGGAAGAAACAGCCCTTTGGGTGCTGCAAGTTTGGGTTGAGGAATATCTGAAAAAATTCAAGTTATTCCATGGTGTGTTACACTTCACACCCCCTCTGCAGAAGAGTTGGTGGCTTAGAAACAATCTGGAGACCAAGGAATTTGGGGGAGATCTATAAAACCCACTTAGGTTTTCTTTAACTAATATGTGTTTAATTTTGCAGTCAGCTCTTCGTATAATTTCCCCCTTTTTTTTGGTTTAAATATCCCCTTTTTTAGTGTGAAAACTGGTAGTTCCCATCTTCCTCCAGTGGAGGTGGCTCTGCCCTGGTTTTCACCAGTCTTTGTGTGTTCAAAACTTGATTAGATAGGCCTTAGATGTAGCTTTTTCCTCAACTATTCCTTTTTTCTGACCCAAAAATTTGCCTGAACAAATCACATATTACAGAGCAATCTGAATTTTACTGTTTTTTTCTATTTCCCAGGTAGTTAATTAAGTAGGTATTTTCAAGGAATCTGTTGAAATCAATGGGAAATCCATGAAATTCTAGGGAATTAAGATTTTATTTGGAGACTTTTGTCTGATCTGAGAAGTCTCCCCATATTTTGAGATTGTCTAAATAACTAGTAATCAAAAGAGAAATTTTACAGGATGATAATTTTATTTTCTTACATTTGCAGGGATTTTTTCATCTGCAGGGAAGAGTTGACTCTGGGGGTACTGGGGTGGGACCCAGCTTGGTTGGGGACACCATCTCATGGTGTTTCCCCAAGGCTGACACCAGGGTGTCCAGGTAAGTGTGTAAAATTCCAGCTGGAAATGGGCCCTTTTTGAAAATCTTTCTGTATTTATGCAAAGGTTTAGAGTCACAGAATGACTGGGATGGGAAAGGGACCTTAAAGACCATCCCATTCCACCCCTTACCATAGGCAGGGCTACCTTCTACCAGCCCAGGTTGCACCAAACCCCATCCAAGCTGGCCTTGAACTTTCTTCAGGTCAAGGATTGAAGACTTTTTATACACTGGGGCTTTAGACATACACAGGGCTTTAAAGTTTATTAAAGTATAGAATCATAGAATGTTTTGGGTTGGAAGGGACCTTAAAGATCATCTAGTTCCAACCCCCATGTCATGAGCAGGGTAAATAAGGATTGGGTCAAACCCAAACCTACTTTTTAGGGACAAATAGGGAAAGCAAAGGGGAGAGAGCATCTGATCTACAAGCAGAAAGATGTTTCTCCTTAAAATATTTCTGGGAGTCCAGAGAAAGCTGATCCTTTTTTTGGGATGTGCCCCATAATTGTGCACCAAGTAGCCTCTTGGGTGTGTTCTCCTGCATATGAGACATGTGCACTGAGGATGAGGATGCCAATAATTACTTTTTAAGTAAAACTATTAGATTTAGGTTGGAGATAGAAAGAAGATCTTCACTGTGAGGGTGGTGAGAGCCTGGAAGAGGTTGCCCAGAGGAATTGTGGATGCCCCTTCATCCCTGGAGGTGTTTAAGGCCAGGCTGGATGAGGCATTGAGCAACCTGGTGTAGTGGGAGGTGTCCCTGTCCATGGCCGGGGGGTTGGAACTAGATGATCTTGAAGGTTCCTTCCAACCCAAACCATTCCATGATCCTATGATCCTGTCTCCCCTAGGTGATCTTTGAGGTCCCTTTCAACCCAATCCATTCTATGATTCTGTAGGAATTTTTTTCTATAACTAGCAAGCATTTCTCTTGTAGAGCATTTTGTGGCTGGGTTTTGGAAGAGTTGGAGAAGGGGAAGTGTGAGAAGCTGAGGAAGAAAATAATCAAAGTGCTGGTGAAGTAGTTCAACACCCAGCGTGAGTTTAATGGGAGAAAAGCAAAGTCAGTGTGGAGTCAGGAGGGAGGGAATAAAGAGGTCAGTGCTGGGGTTTTCTGTGCCTGGTGGTTGAAAGAAAAAAAATAATGATTTCTGTGGGGAAAAATAAATTTTGGAAGGAGGAGAAAGAGGCAAGAGGTGGCAGCTGCCCTCCCTTGTCCTGTGCCTTCACCCATCAGATGGCATTAACTCCCCATCCCATTCCTGCTTGTGGCTGAATTCCTACTGAGAGAATCCCACGGGAACCCCTGGTGGAACAATGCTCTGAAATTGCTGTTATTTAATTAATAAGTTGCCATATCCATCCCTCCCCTGCTCTCAGACGAGCAGCAGATGGTGCTCTGAGCCCAGCTACAGCACAGAATCCTCCTCCATCCCTCCTTGGTGAAACAAAGTCCTGCAGAAATCACAGGCTCTGTGTGTGTTTTAGGGGGATGAGGTATTTTTCTGCTTAAATCAAAGTATAAATGATTTATTTTTGTGTGCTCAATAATAGAAATTGGGGATAGAAAGGGAGGGGGATGCTTCTTAGGCTGTAGGAAAACAAGAAAAACCCACAAACCTCCAATTAATGAATAAATAAATAAAGGAGGACCCTCAAAACTTCCAATTAATGAATAAATAAATAAAGGAGGACCCTCAAAACTTCCAATTAATGAATAAATAAATAAAAGTAGGATCTCCAAACCTCCAATTAATGAATAAAGAAATAAAAGAAAGGGAGACTGCCTTTGAGCAGAATGGGTGCCCAACACAGATTATTTATGGTTTTATTTGGGTTTTTTTTGGAGGGCAGAGGTGCTGGGGGTGGCAGATGTCGGTGAGGTTACAGAAGCAGGTACAAGCCAGGGGAATTAGTGGAGGCACAGAAAAAAGTGAGCTGCTGGTGTGGAAATGTTCACAAAACAGGACACAGATGTTCAAAAGGAACTTGTGGCACTGGCAAGATGTGAGAAAAATCAGAGTCACAAATTGCAGTGCTCACAGAATCAACATTTTAGTCACCACCTCTGAATTTCCCCCCTTTCTTTCAAGTGCTGCAGTTTCTCTGAGTGACAAATCTATAGGAGGTGTGTATGAAGAGGGATGAGGTGAGCTAACACCAAAGCTGTGGCTTCTGGAGGTAGGAAATCCCAAATATCTCCAGAATGTGCTTTGGGAGAGCACACACATGGGTGTCCTGGCTCTTGTCACCATTCCCTACCCTTCTGCTTCCAGCTTTTGCAGGATGAAGAGGAGAAGGTCAGTGTGGGTTCCCTCCCAGCTTTTGTAGGATGAAGAGGAGAAGGTCAGTGTTGGGTTCCCTCCCAGCTTTTGCAGGATGAAGAGGAGCAGGTCAGTGTGGGTTCCCTCCCAACTTTTGCAGGATGAAGAGGAGCAGGTCAGTGTGGGTTCCCTCCCACTTTTGCAGGATGAAGAGGAGCAGTTCAGTGTGGGTTCCCTTCCAGCTTTTGCAGGATGAGGAGGAGCAGGTCAGTGTGGGTTCCCTCCCGCTTTTGTAGGATGAAGAGGAGCAGGTCAGTGTGGGTTCCCTCCCAGCTTTTGCAGGATGAGGAGCAGTTCAGTGTGGGTTCCCTCCTCCCTGGGTTCCTTGAGCCTCTTGGCCCTAAATCCCATTAGTCTGTGCCAAACCAAGCAGCAGTGGGATTTTTGACCCCCCTTATCCATCACTGGGGGATACTGTGATGGGAGAGGTGAGCACAAGGTTGGTCTGTGGGGATAATGGTGTGATGATCCTGCTTCTATCTCATCCTTTCTTGCTTCTAGCAGCTGGTAGAGTTGAGTTTCTCCCATCTCCTGGGGTGTGCAGGTCACTGAAAACCACTGGAATGTCCCCATACCATGCTCCAGCATCACCCCTCAGCTCAGGGGCTGATGCATCGATTCCAGGTCAACCCCCCCCCCTATTGGCAACACCATGTCAGGGAACTGCTGCATTTTCTAGGTCATTAAGTCCTTTCCTCTTCATTTCTTTGCCCCCAGGTGTGTTATAATCATCCCAAAACGCAGCTGCTCCTTGGGTGTCCCTCCTGGAGTGTGGGGAGAAAGAGCAGAGCTGCATTAAATCCCAATAATCAGGAGCTGCTGTAACAAATGAAGTCGAACCTATTTGACAGGAGGAAGCAGAGGTGCTGCCTCACTCCCTGCCAAGGGCCCTGTTTAGTGCTAATCTTATTTGTAATCTAATCAATATGTTTACTGAAGGAGAGAATATCATCAAGTATTGCTTTAAGACACTTAGGGGATGTCACACTGTTCACTGCTGGAATGCAAACATGTCACTGTCTGCTAATAGGAGAAACACACTGGTTTTTAGCAGGGCTGGCAGAGGAGAGGGGACAGGGACATTCTTCCAGTCCCAACATCTCCAAATAAGTGCCATGTTTTGTTCCTAGGCTTGCAGACAGATGCATTGGGGCTGATGGTGGTTTCTACTCGTATTCAACCCCACATCAAATGTCCTGTGGGGTTGGTGGCCTTCATCTCACAAGGGTGATGCCAAAAGAGTTAATTTTTCCATAAGACTCAAGACCTATGGGGTTGGAGACTTTCATCTCATGAGGGTGATGCAAGAAGAGTTAATTTTTCCATAAGACTCATGACCTATGGGGTTGGAGGCCTTCGTCTCATGAGGGTGTTGCCAAAAGAGTTAATTTTCCCATAAGACTCAAGCCCACACCTCATGTCCTATGGGGTTGGAGGCCTTCATCTCACAAGGGTGATGCCAGAAGAGTTAGTTTTTCCATAAGACTCAAGACCTATGGGGTTGTAGGCTTTCATCTCATGAAGGTGATGCCAGAAGAGTTAGTTTTTCTGTAAGACTCAAGCCCACATCTCATGTCCTGGGGGGTTGGGTCCTTCATCTCATGAGGGCGATGCCAGATGAGTTAGTTTTTCCGTAAGTCTCAAGCCCACATCTCATGTCCTGGGGGGTTGGGTCCTTCATCTCATGAGGGCGATGCCAGATGAGTTAGTTTTTCCGTAAGTCTCAAGCCCACATCTCATGTCCTGTGGGATTGGAGGCTTTCATCTCATGAAGGTGATGCCAGAAAAGTTAGTTTTTTCCATAAGACTCAAGCCACATCTCATGTCCTGTGGGATTGGAGGCTTTCATCTCATGAGGGTGATGACAGAAAAGTTAATCTTCCCATAAGACTCAAGCCCACATCTCATGTCCTGTGGGATTGGAGGCTTTCATCTCATGAAGGTGATGCCAGAAAAGTTAGTTTTTTCCATAAGACTCAAGCCCACACCTCCTGTCCTATGGGGTTGGAGGCCTTCATCTCACAAGGTTGATGCCAGAAGAGTTAATTTTTCCAGAAGATTCAAGCCTACACCTCATGTTCTATGGGGTTGGTGGCTTTCATCTCACGAGTGTGGTACCAGAAGAGTTCATTTTTTCATACGACTCAAGCCCACATCTCATGTCCTGTGGGGTTGGGTCCTTCATCTCACGAGGGTGATGACAGAAGAGTTAATTTTTCTATAAGACTTGAGCCCACATCTCATGTCCTATAGAGTTGGTGGCCTTCTTCTCATGAAGGTGATGCCAGAAGAGTTAATTTTTCTATAGGACTTCAGCATATTATTAGGAAATCCTAACCACTGGAGAAGGACAAGTGACAACCTATCCTTTTGCTTTTACTACTCTGCTTCATGCTGATGATGGGACAAGCCGTTTGACTTGGATCAACAGCAGGAATCACAAACCAGGAGCATCACACTGTCCTGGTCAGGGTTGTCCCATGTTGAGCAGAACCAGATAGGGAAGGGAAGGGAAAGGAAGGGAAGACCTGCCCCAGCACCACCATCTCCTCACACTGAGGTTTGTGCTGACCACCAAGATGTGACCACCAGGCTGCAAGGACCCCAGACCAATGTCTAGGGTCACCTCCAACCCCATTTCTCATCCCCTGCATGCTGTTAGTTTGAAACTGCTGCTAAAATACCCAGGATTTTCTGAGAATTTCTTGTTTTCTATTTCTAGAGCTCTTGGAGAGGGTTATGATGCATTTGGGCCATCAGAGCTCCACGGGCACAACCTGCCAGTGCTGACACTTGTGGCTGATGAGGAAGAAATGAGAAACAGAAGCAAGGACTGTGGCCAGCCCTGGCAGCTTGGGGACAAAGACAAAGCTGTTGGGACTTGGATTTTCAGAGCTGTGTGCCCCAGGCAGCAGCTGAGACAGGATGAAAAAGGTAAGGATGAAAAATCAGACCTTTTCCTTTTTGTGCTCAGGAAACTTTGGAGGTTTCAGTAAAAACTTAGAGGGAGACACTTAACATCAATATCAAACAATTAGGCTGTAATGCACCCAGGGGAGATGTTTCCCTACTCACCCCAGGCTGTTAGAAGATGCCTTTTATCCTGAAACATGAGGGTTATATGTGTAAACGTGTATAATGTTTCCTTTATAAAAATTTTATCCTGTCTAATGTATCTCAAAGCTCTTTAAAAACTGAAGGGACAAACTCTGGAGGTTTGGCTGGAGTTAGAAGGGAAAGGGATCACTTCAATATGGACCAGCAGTGATGGGGGATGTTGTGTCCATCCAGGGTAGAAACATTGTCCAGAAGTGGAGGGATAAAACCATCCCCATGGTTTTTGCTGGACACACTGAGCTCCTCGAGCATCTTATGGGATGTAGAACCCATGGAATCACCCCACCCCCTGCTATGAGGCACCTTAAATCTGAGCTAAAGTGACAGGGGAGCTGGTAGGAAAATAAAAACGACTGGAAAAATAAATGCTGGCTGTTCAATTATTTAAATTAAGACTTATTTGAAAGCTGTGTTTGCAGCAAACAATCTCCCCTCCCCTCTATTTTTTAATGAGCTCCAGTGCACTGAAAGAGAAGGAAAAAAACCCCCAAAACAATCCAATAAACTCCTCCTTGCAGTTTCTTAACACATTTAATTAAAGAGGTAGGAAACTCCCCCCCTCCCCCCTTCAACTTGTAGAAATTGTGGTGTCAGCAGTCCTCCCCTGCTGTCTTATCCTCTGCCTGGGGAAAAATAGCACAGGGAATTTCCAGTGGGGCTGGGGGATCTCTATTATACCCCAGGAGGAGTTTTGGGAAGCAGAGCAGAGACCTCCAAGAGCTTTTCCCTGGGCAGATTGAGGACCACCATCATCAGCCCTGCTCTTCAAAGGCTTTTCTGCATCCCCAGAGCCCCCCTGAGCACCCACTGCTCATCAGGAGCAAGTTTGGGGCTGTTGGTTCCTTGATTTAAGGGGTATTGGAGGGTAAAACACAGGGGAGGTTGTTGTTTGAGGGATGTCTTTCCAGAGGACAAGGCAGAGATAGGAAATTCATTCCTCCTTGCTGGCTTAGACATGCTTTTACCTCCTTGTGTCCTCCTTGTGCCTGGAGCAGCCTCAGACACAGTGACAGCAGCATCACAGAGCTTGTTTTCCTGCTGCCTGCAAGCAGGGAGCAGTGTCCTCACACTGATCTCTCTGCAAACCTCTGGCTGCTGTGTGGTGATGCTTCCAAGCTCCCTGTCACTGTCCCTCCATCACTGCTTGTCCTTCCAGGGAGAAAAGGGTCATAGAATGGTTTGGGTTGGAAGGAACCTTAAAGATCATCTAGTTCCAACCCCCCTACTACACCTCCTGCTACACCAGGTTCCTCAGTGCCTCATTCAGCCTGGGCTTAAACACCTCCAGGGACTGAGGGGGCATCCACAACCTCTCTGGGCAACCTCTTCCAGTGTCTCACCACCATCACAGCAAAGAACTTCTTTCTTCCATCCAGCCTAAATCCCCCCTCTTCCAATTTGCATCCATCACTTCTAGTCCTGCCATCACATATCCTATTAAAAAGTCCTACCCCAGCCTTTCTGTAGCCCCCTTCAGGGACTGAGAAGCTCCTATGAGGTCCCTCCATGAGCCTTCTCTTCTCCAGGATGAACAACTCCAACTTCTTCAGCCTGTCCTCAGAAGGGAGATGCTCCAGCCCTCTCACCATCTTCGTGGCCCTCCTCTGGACCTGCTCCAATAGCTCAATGTCCTTCTTACATTGAGGGCTTCAGAACTGGACATGGTAACTCCAGTTGGGGTCTCACCAGAGCCCAGTAGAGGGGCAAAATCACCTCCCTTGCCCTGCTGGTCACACTTCTCTTGGTGCAGCCCAAGTCCACTGTACCCAGACCCAGTCCCTCTGCTGTCCCCCAGGTAGAGAGAAGGCTTTGCTTTACTTTATTATGTCATGGACAAGTCACACCAGGACAAATAGTGTAGTTATTACACTCTGTGTGTGCCTTAAAAAGGCAAATTTGGCTGCTAACGTGGCTGGTTGTCACTGTGCTACGAGAAATGCCCTGGAAATAGAGAAAATATAATAGATGCTTCAGCTTTGAAGCCTTAATGGCTTTACAGCACATCCTAATTATTATATATCTATCACATCAGTATACTCCAGCACTCTGGTGGTATTTTTATTTAGCTCCATCTGGTGTATGATAACATGATGCCAGAGCGAGCATGAAGTGGGGAGGAATTTAATATATGGTTCTGGAGAGAATTTCCTTAAAAGACATCCTAAAACAAGCTGACAATGTGTAAAAATGATGCTGTGGTTTGGACAAAGGAAGAACTTTGGGGGGAAATAAGGGGATGTGAACAGTGTGGGTGGGTTGAGACCTCTCCATTTTGGGCTCTGAGGGTTCAAATGAGATTTTTTTTCCTCTGAAAATCTCAATCTACCTTGGTAGCAAGGTATGCATGGCTGCACAGAGCTAAGTCTGAGGTTGAGCAGGATGATTGTACCCTGAGGTTGTGCACAAACCCCACTAATCCTGTACCAGATGCAGAGTGGGGTCTACCATCCCATCCCACAGCAGCTTTTTGAGGGGTTGTGCTCTATTTATTTACCTCTGGACAACTTTTCATCCCTTGCTTTCCTCCAAACGCAGTGTTGGCAGCCTGGTGCTTAAAGATCAATGCATTTTATTCATTACCTGCAGGCAGACACCATTTCCTATTAATGTTTTCCTCCCTTTACAGTCTAATTAAGGTCATCCTACCAGCAGAATGTGGCTGTGTTTGTTTTAAGCTGTTGTACCTAATTATTTTCTTGAAACCTTGAGAGGAGCAGCCTGTGTCAGGCTGTGCTGGAGCCTTGACATCATTTCTTTCCTGCTCCAAAGAAGGAGGAGACACTTGGGAACATTCCTCATGGGTCTCTCTTGTGATTCTCTTCCTTGTTTTAGGGTTTGGGAGCTCAGAAAAGTCCCTGGAAGCTGCTCAACATAGACCAAGCTTTTTATCCTTAGGAAAATTGTCATGGGGTAGCCTCTGAGCAATGGCAAAGTCCAACCTGGTGGTCCAGAAACATCTGAATGGAGGTTTGTCTACTTCTCTTTGAAGTCATCCCCATACACCCAGCAGTGGTGTCACTGACTTTGGCTCCACATCACCTCAGATTTTGTCACAAACCCCCTCAAAATCCTTTGAAGGGCATGGTTTCCCCCCTTCAACAGATTGTGGGATCTCCACCTACCTCCCTGCTACCTTCAAATCAAACTTCTCTGCATATATTACACTGCAGAGCCATATGTTCAGTGCCACTTCCCTCACTGTGTCATGTATTTCATTTGCTGTGGGATTCCAAGAGAGGCAGGGATGGACAAGCCCTCCTCTCATGTTTTTCAGATGGCTGAGGAGGTGGGGTGGGCACCATGAGCCACCTCTAAGTGAGAAATACCCCATAATTTTGCTCCATGGAACCCTTTATGATGGTCCTACCTCTCCCAGGAGACCTCTGCAGCTTTCTATATCTCTCACAGCTTCACAGCTGTACCATGGAGGTGGTTGTACCAGGACAAGGGGCTTCTCTGGTGGCCCCCTGCTCCTGACACCCCCAAGTTTGATGGGGCTTTAGGTTCTGCTGTGCCCATCCCAGCACTTTCCCCTTGCCCTTGGCCCATTCCTTCTTTCTCCTGCTTTTCAGCTGCATTTCCATCTAACACTCCATATGTCAGGCAAAAGGCTTCAAGGACAAATGTGAGGACAAATCTCCTAATTTAGGAGAACATGTCCTGCTAAAGCACCCCCACCTTTCATCTTCATTGGCATTAGCAGCTTCATAGTGGGACCATCAGGTCCTTATCCCTACTTTTCATGGTGTCCTCACTGGAGAAGGTGATGGATGGGTCTCTCCTTGCTTCTTTTACAATTTCCTTTCCCCCACACTTAATTTTTTTCCTCTTTGGCTGTAGGGGGTGATTCAGTCACTGCCTTTTGGGGTGCTGGAGATGCCATACTGGGGGTGCTATCTGGTTCCTGGGGCAGACAGGGCACTTCCAGGTCCTTCTGAAGAACCACATTGAGTGCAATTCCAGCTCAGAGAGATGTGCTCTGGTGTGATTGCCTCCCAGCCCTGGCTAATGCATGCTCTGATATTGGCAAGGCTCACTCTGATGTTCCTGCCAGCGAGTCCTCTGTTTGAATATTCATGGTGAGGAACATGAGGAGCAGCACCAGCCTAAATGAGGTGAGTTTGCTTCAAAATTCAGCCTCCAAATTCCATTCCTCTCTCCTGCAGCCCTCACCCAAACCTTGGCTCCTGTTCTCTATTCATTTCTTTGGACTTCTGAGCAAATTTTCTGCCTTCCTCCCTCCTTGAATTTGCAAACTCCGAGCTCGGTAGCTTTGTAAAAACTCTCTGTGTGCTGAACTTTGCAGTGGAAGGATTTGTTTTTCCTTGACTCTTATTTAAATGACTCTGCCTTCCCCTCCTGGTGCACGGTTCAGAGCTCTCGGTGCCTCGACGAAGTGATTCTTTGCTTAGGCAAACTCTCATCTGAACTTGTCAAAGGAATTGGCTGTGTTTGTAATTAAATGCCTATCACACCTCCTTTAACCTCCCTCACGAGGAGCCAGAGCTCTGCAAGAGGCAGGAAAGGCTCATTTGCACCTTGCAATGCCCGTGTTTTGTGAGATCAATGCTGTCGGGTGCAACAAAACTGTGGGCGACTTTCAAGTGCTTTTTTTTTTTCATGCAGATCCTCCTCTTTTACATACTGGATTTATGTCTGATTATACAGTGAGTAAGGTGTGCAAGATGATAGGAAAGCAGCTCCTGATGCATCAGCTCCCTCACACAGAGGTGCAGTTCCTCAGCTTGTTCTAGAATTATAGAATGGTTTGGGTTGGAAGGGACCTTCAAGATCATCCAGTTCCAACCCCCCTGCCATGAGCAGGGACACCTCCCACCACACCAGGTTGCTCAGTGCCTCGTCCAGCCTGGTCTTGAACACCTCCAGGGATTGAGGGGGCATCCACAGCCTCTCTGGGCAACCTCTTCCAGTGTTTCACAACCCTTACCATAAAGAATTTCTTTCTTATATCTAGCCTGAATCTCCCCTCTTCCAATTTACATCCATTATTTCTAGTCCTCCCATCACATCCTGAATATAATCACAACCAATTGGATGGTGGAAAGGAACACCCCTTTCCCCCTTTCACCCTGTTACAAAGCCAAGTGTAGGAAGTTTAGGCTGCATCAGAATTACCACATTGTAGCTTCTCAATAC
>VZTY01022580.1:5763-53288 GCA_013400935.1 Turnix velox
ATTTCACATGCCCTCCGCATTAGTGGAAAATTTTTTACTGTCTTGATAGTGAAATTCATCCCTGTGCCAAGGTTTGGCATTGCTGAGGTTCCTAAACCAGGGCAGAAGTGGTCTAAGGATTTCTGTTAAATATTCCCAGCCTGATAGAATTAGGGAATTTTCTCTTGTTTAATTTTAAGAAAATCATTCTAGTGCTGATGTTTGACTGCTCCTCACAAACCTAAGTAGACAACAATGATTTCAGAATAGCCACAATTTTCCCAGTTGATATGTATATATAAAAATCTTTTGTTACACACCATACACAAAACTGAGTCTCTGATTTGATTTATGCTGCATTATTCAACTCTTCTCTTCAAACACAATGCACACAAACATTTTTAACTCTGTCATTCTTGTAACAAAGCACAATTCCCACACCTAGTAAAAGTGCAAGCAGATTTTACTTTTACAAATGTGATTACTGGATTACACTATGCAATTTGTTATGCTGTAAACCACTCTGAAATACTGCTAACTTAAGGCTGAAAAACGTTGCATAAAAATTGCATTTTTCCCCCATTCTATTATGTTTTGCTTGTATCAGCAAGGAGATTTATTAGCAGTTCTCTTCTATCATTTTTCAGCTGTGATGCCAATTGCTGTGGTGGCAGTGCATTTGTTTGTATGTCATGTCCCCAAAGGAGGATGCTCTGATGGAAGCTGACTAAATTAGGGTCACAATTTCATTACCATTGCCATCAGCCTTTGTCAGAATACACAACTGAAACAAGTCTGAATTAACACAAAAGACCTTGAAGGATTTTTTGGTTTATTTTTTGAAAGATGTATATTTTAAATGTAACTACTTCAAATCATATTGCATTGAATGATAAGATGTATCATATAAAAAAAAACATATTTAAGAAACAATTAAGCATGCATATAGACTATCAGCATGTGTCAAACTTGTCTTATATTCCAAAAGAATTTTCTGGTATATATTAAATGTTGGCTATACTGAAAATAGGTTGTTCCAAACATTTAGTGAATGCCCAGATAAAGTCTGTCCATGCAACACTGATTCAATCATCTTCTGTGTGCACTCAAGCAAGGAGAATCCCACCTAAACTATAACCTTCACTAATCTAAAGTAACTGTTTGGGCTCCCTCCTGCAGTCAGTAGACAGGAAAAGGCAGCTCCACAGAATAATTAATGCAAATCGACGGGAAATATCTAAAATAAGGGAGCATTATCAACATACACAGGGAGAGTAGAAATTAAAATTTCTATTAAATTAGTTACTCAATTTGCAAGCGTCCAGATCACATCAATGTGGAGACTTAAGACTTTCCAAATAGCACACACTATCAGTCACCCGCTGCAGCTCTCAGAATTCAGCATTTTTCTACATTGGACCAAGAGATCTAAGCTGGAGAACAGCAAACAGGAAAAAAAAAATTAAAAAAAATCTTTGAAATATTTCAAAGTTTTAATTTGTCTAGCATGCACAGGAGTTCTGAGATGAGACAAAGACAAAATACAGTTTTCTGGTCACAACTCAACTACTTCAAACTTAAGGTCAAGCTTCCTTTTTTTGTTTGTTCCTGAAATCATCACTTCAGTTTTCATGTCTTGCAAAAACTAAAGGTAGTTTATTCTTCTAATAGTCAACCCAAATTAATCCTTTTCAGTGTCTCCGGACAGCTAAATCAGAGAAGGCAGGGGTCCTATAGAAAAAAAAAATAATATCACAGCATGAATTAATTGAAGGCTGTAAATTCACATATAGTGCTGCATGCCACCTTCATTTTGGCATTTACTAAATTTTGAAAGCTTGACAACAGGATTTTTTTTTGTTTTGCTGTTTACTTTTTAATCATGTGTCTGTGAGAAAATTCTCCCCGAGTTTGAGGAAAAGTAATAATGAAAAAGATTAAATTCTATCAACCATGAGATTGTCACCTGCACAACATGGGAGTAGGTCAGGAATTTACACACTCTCACAGCTCTTCCTTATAATCCACTTTATATTCCACTAGAAGAAAATCCCACAGACTACAGGAATAAAATGCAATTGGTCTTTTTTTCTCTTTTTACAGCAAATTAAGAGATAAACTTCACATTAAAAAATATTTTAAATTTAGAAATATTATTTCCAACATTATATTCAGTGTTTTAATATTACAGTGGCCAATGAAATGTGTGCAGCTAATACTCAGGGAGATAATACTCAAATAAGCTGCTACTTGTAATGAGTAAAACCCTCCAACTATTGCTTTCTAATACAAAAAGTGTACAAAAAATACTATTTGCCAGGCTTGAAGTGTCATGTATTTGTAGTTCTAGAAAATACTTCCTGAGGGTCCTAGATGCAAATTGTATGCAGACATACTGACAATTTATTTCCACTGGAAAAAATGCAGTACAGTAAAAAGATGAAAATAAAGCAAACTACACAGAAGTCAAGAGACAAGGCAGCTGATCTTGCAGCATTCAAATCATGACCTGACACGTACACTCTGCAGTGCTTTGCAAAACAGATTGTACAGCAAGATGAGCAGATAGAAACCTAACGTGGTCATTGTAACCACCAGGATTTATGGTTAAACTCTTTGCTGCCTTGGTCCTTTCTGAATTTTTTAAATTGAAGGACTTTTTAAACTGAAGGCAACAGCAAGGAATTCATATCCTACCATAAGGAGACCTCATACTTCCACACACAGTGAACGAATGGTCAGGTTGTATCTGTTTCTGCTGAATATTACAACATTGTAATAATGAATAATTTGGTTTATATTTTATTTAATTTTTATTAAATTCAACTAAAGATTCTATTTTTATTCTGAATCTCACTATTTCAAACTATTAGGAAATGTAGGATTTGCAGTGCTGTTTGACAATCCTGAAAGCTCACCATAATGCTTTTGCATTGTAATATTGAATCATTTGGTTTATATTTTATTTAATTTTTATTAAATTCAACTAAAATAAGATTCTGTTTTTATTCTGAATCTCACTATTTCAAACTATTAGGAAATGTAGGATTTGCAGTGCTGTTTGACAATCCTGAAAGCTCACCATAATGCTTTTGCAGGGTAGGTGGATAACACTGTAGAAAAAGGGAGCTTATAGGTTTACTTCAGAGTTCATGTGATGTAGGAAAATCTGCAATGTTTTTGAGATGAGAGAGCTTGTCAGACCTTAGTAGCAAGAATCACCCATTCTGTAAAAGTGACAGCAAGTATTACCAGCAGAGAAGCTGTTGCCCTCATGCCCTACAGCAAAGTCACTGTCTGTCTATTATTTGACAGGCAGGGTAATATGGGAATATGTTACACTGGTGGAAAACTGACACAATTGTGACTAGTATAAACAAAGTGGAAGTAGCTTGTCCAATATTTGTGCTAAATAACAATTTAAAGCATATGTTAATTATCCCTAAATTACATTTCTTGTACTGCTGACACCTCAGCAAAATCTGAAAATAAAATCACATTATTCATTGTCAGCAGTATGCAACTTCTCTTGAACATCTAAAATTGAAATGAATAATTAGAAATAAAAACCAACTGAACCACTACACGCCACACATTGTAATCTCTTTCATCAATAAAATAGTGTAATTTACCTATCAATTGTTTTCAGTTCCCAATATTGTTACAAAAGGTATTATTGGAGGATTGAAATATGTATATTGTGACCATGATTTAAATTGGATCAAAAAAGATGAACAAAGTTGAAGGATTAATTAAACAACAGACATAGCAGGAGATTCAATCCAATTTTGCCACTATAATCCATACACAAAACTTGACTGTGCCACATCACAAATTGGATTTAGTGAGAGACCCAGAGAGTGAAAATGCTGGTAGCTTGGGCTTGCAATTCATCCCCAGGTCAAGCAGAGTGCAGTAAACAGTGACACTTTCTTTACAGTTCTGAGCTGTAATTACACATTTGAGAGATTACCCCCTCTAGTAACATGAGGAAAAACCCTTTATCGTATCACCTCCTCCTGGCTGAGAAAAGCTTTGCAAAATCATGGATATATAATCCTAAAGCCATAGAAAATATAGAATTTGAGAATGATTAAGTACAGAAAGAAAGCACCAAACCTCTAAATAACATATTCACAGTAAGGAGAGTTGAGAAGGAGTTTAACTCAACACCTTGTTGTCTGAATTTGTGATGCAGTACAGAATATAACCAAAAGCACCCCCTACGTTATAAAAAAACTTTTTAAAACCTAGAAAGCTACATAGTTCTTTCAGAGAAAATTTCTTTGCACAGCCCTGTGGAAAAAGCAATGGGAGAGTGACTAAACAAAACCACAAGGAGTCCCCATAAGACAGGTTTTCAGTATCTTTCACACTCATTACATTTTCACTTCTATGCAATTCCAATTGCCTGTGCCTGAAAGTGCAGAAGATTTTAGGTAAATTTACATATAAAAAATCTCTATGAATGAAAAGGAAAACTAGACTCAACAACAAGGTTTCTTTTTTATTTCTAATAATCACAATATAATTACGCTGCTGAGAAACTTTGTGTATTCTTTAAAACATTGTATTTTTTCAACATGCCCCTTAAAACAAACATATATCCTGTGCTAAGTAAAGTCAATCCTATTTAATTTTTAAAATTCCATCTGGTACACAGTGTACTAATCTCCTGGAAACTACATTTTGAAATTACACACCCTTTTTTTTCGTTTACTCAGAAGAAGCCAAGAAAACAGGAGATGGAAGATTTTAACTAATGTTATCAAGGACCCTTTTTTTAAGTTTCAGCGGGTGACAGAAATTCAATAACAACTTTAATTCACTCTTGGAAAGTTGGCAACACGTAAGTGGTATTCAAGAAAGATTGCTTGATGTCCAAAGTGCATTGGACAGCTAATTTCCCATGTCTGTCTTCATATCTCCTTGCAGAAGAACAATTTGATTAACCCCCCAGGTGAAACTCAATACCATATTTTTTCCAGTTGGAAAAGAAAAGTAGCCAAAAATTTACATCTCCCTCTGAATATTTTGTATTTTCTATTCTTAAGAGTAACATCATGAAAGATCTGTGTGTAACTACATCCCTCTGAATTCAAATAATGAGTCAATTCCTTACAAAGTAAAAAATTCTATGAAATAGAACACTCTGTTGCTTTAACACTGATGTACCAGACACTTTTAGAAATCCAGTTTTGAAAACCAATTGGATAACCTCTCTTCAGAGGTTATGAGGCTGACAGAAAAGAATGCCAGTGCTAAAGAAGCTTCTGTGCAGACAAAGAATCAAAGTCTTTACTTTTTAGAAAGTTGATACTACAAAAGCACACTATTACTGTCAATAATACTAAAAAGAGTTAATCCATGTCAAAAATTAAGTTCTAAAGTGTTACACTTGAGAAAAGAAATATTAACAACCTAAATAGAACATTTCAATCTAAAATACCAGTTTTGCAATTAAAATAATCTTAATTTATTTAGAAAAATTTATGTTTTCTTAGAGGTCTATACTCGGCACTACTCCTGAAATACTTTATTTGTCAGTAACATTACTAATCCTAGTACAATATCCAAAATATTAACTGGGATTTCAACATTCTGGGTTTTTCCTGTTTTGCAGAGAATATGAAATAATTATTTTATGATCTCTTGTTTTTCTGTTCAAATCTAATATGACTTAAACAAAAACTTCAGATGCCATGTAAGAAGGCTGAAATCACTTCAACTATTTCACAGGATGAATTAACTTACTTTGGAGGATGTAGAGTCACATTCCTGACAAATCCATCCATAGCCAGTCTGCTTAGGAGACTTTTTCAAGGGAGGGTCTAGACAGCCAAAATGGTAGCAAAGTCTGCATTCATCACATCTGAAAAAAAACCAAAAAGCCAACAAAATATATATATATATATGTGTATATATCTATACACACAAGCTATTTTAGATTGAGCTTCCCTATGATTCTAGGACAAGATTTCCTGATGCATTATTATGATACAGAAAATTTTTATAAGGGGTATTTTCAAACTCAATCCCTGTAAGCAGGTTATGCCAAATTTGGAATATTCTGATGCAAATACTCATACATCACCTTTGCCATCATCTTACATCAATGACAGTATTTCAGAAACTTATAAACAAATAAAAAAACTATAATACACTCAATTATTTTTTGATACTTCATGTCATTTTTTACTATTTATTTTTAGAAATATGTGACTTTTAGACCATAGTGATTTTTCATAGTTCAAAGATACTATTTTATAAATGCCCACTTTCAAGGAAAACTCAATTGTTTGTTCACATATTCAATAACTCTAGCATTGTTTACAACTATTAATTGTATATTTTACACTAGGACTATGTGGTTGGCAAATAAATGCACAAATATTTTCTGATTTGCTTTGAACTTTCTGGAAAGGAGTACGAATTTGAAAGAATTTCACCACGATCCTTTACTTACAAAATTTTCCTATGTACATACAGCAATTTTATGTTCTTTATTAATAGGCATTTCACTACTGGTTTTTACTATGCATAGTCCATATAAATACACCAAAACACATACCACTCATTCACTACAGTGTAACAAGTACTTCACAAAAGGGTTTTAAAATCTGTACAATAATATCATTAAAATGAGATTTTCAAACCAAACAGAGATTTTGATGCATTGCACTGGACTTGACTTTATTTACATATCCCCATATATTTATCCATGTGGAAAAGCAAGCTTTTTTCCAGTTTTACTTTGCAATGTNCTTGACTTTATTTACATATCCCCATATATTTATCCATGTGGAAAAGCAAGCTTTTTTCCAGTTTTACTTTGCAATGTTCTCTTCAGTGAATGTATTTAAACTCTGAACTAAATACAATGTAAATTATAAAAAAAGAGGAAATAGAGTCAATGTTTAAAAATAAAATTTTCTAATAAATCAACCATACTATCTTTTCTTCCCTGCCCACTCGTTCTTTTCTCTACTAAAACCTTCAAATGAAAAAAATCTGAAAGAATTGCAACAATAGTGTGGCACAGGCATCATCAGATAAAAGACAGAGGGATATAATTTATCAACAGCACACAGTGCATCACAGAAAAGGGATTTAACTAACAGAACACACTGCTTTATTAAGCAAAGAAAATGTCCATGTGACTTTTCTCCAGGGACTAGTCTGCAAATAACAAGAAGTAACCGTGTTCTATGATTGCTCAACCTAAATGAAGAACTTTTTACATGCTGTCAAGGCTGTACTCACTACAGAAGCCTCAGGCTTTGGCAGTTCTGAGTAAGATGAGAGCACTGGTAAGGGTTTGGCATGGACTCTCCCCTGCTAACTAGAAATTATAAGCAATAACCTTCCTGTTCCTAGTATCCAGACTGCCATGGTTTGGGTATGGATGCTATATCCTACTACAAACTGTATCCTAAGGACTGCTTAGTAAAAACTCAATCTAATCTCAGGACAAAGAAGACACTAAAAAACTGCAACTATGCTCAATTTTTAAAGCAAGAATTCTAGTGTAGAAATATATTACTTAAAATTAGGAATCTATGCAGTTATACTACTTGTGAAATAATAAAATGTTGAGAGTGGGAGATGAGATAGGTTGTACTTCTACACCCCAACAGCATCTGTGACCTTTAGCAAAAGATTAAGCCTCCTTTGAACCTCAGTGCTCTCATCTGTACAGGGATGTATTTTTACTAACCTATTTCTATATCTGGAATCTTATTCATGTAAGTGCTTGAATTTTAGCAGTACTTATCAGAACTCTCTTGTTATAAACTGCTTGGGATCCCGTGTCACACAAAACAAAGCATCAATCTATTTCTAACTCAGTATATTTTCAGTGTTTAATCCTAAAATCTACATGACTTCAAGAAACATTAATTTAGATTCTTTTTCTGAAGTGATGACCTATAAACACAAAGATTTACACATTAAAAAAAGGTATTTCTGCTTTAGAATTGGGCTTTGCTATCTCTTAAATCTTTTCCATTTGGTATCTAAAATGTGGTATTTCCCAAGTGCCCCTTCAGCCATGTTTCAGAAACACACTGCAGGTCAGGTCAAAATAACCAAAACATTGTAAAATTAGAAGTGATGTGCCAGGATGTGCCACTCAAAAGCTGAATAATTTTAATATTTATTATCATTAATTTTTATCACTTCAAAGCTGTTTAGATTGGCAAGAGAAAAATTGCTTTTTCCTCAAATCAATTAAAAATATCTGTGAGAAAGTTTTCAGATACTAATTGCTTCTATCTGCATCTGCACAGCTGAGAAAATGCAAATAACAAAAGCATATTTTCATCTATCAAAATATAAAAAGGTGCATGGTGATAAAAATGAAATGGTATTTTTAACTACTTTCTGCTTTCTTCAAACTGCTTTCAATTGGAATACAAATTCTGTATTACAGAACACAAATTCACTGATTCAGAAC
This sequence comes from Turnix velox, assembly GCA_013400935.1. Taxonomy (NCBI): domain Eukaryota; kingdom Metazoa; phylum Chordata; class Aves; order Charadriiformes; family Turnicidae; genus Turnix; species Turnix velox. Next base: position 14,198 of record VZTY01022580.1, read on the forward strand.
TTCCTAGGGCATGCTGTTGGGGAAAAGGATGAAGACACACTGCATCCCAGTAAAAGAGAATGCCTGAGCTTTCTGGCAGCTCCCTTTGTCTGACCAGACTGTCTTGAGACCAAATGTGAAGCTTACACAAATCACATCACAGTACAGAAAAGAAAATTGGCATTATTAATTGGTTATTCTGAATGAAAAATCTTATATCCAGGTTCAAATGGCACTAGTAAAATGAGATTAAGTGCTCAAGTGCATTACTTCTGCTCTTTTGCTTAACAACATAAAATGACAGAAAATCCACTGTCATATTCTAAGAATATGACAAAAAATAAGGAGCACTTTCAGCTTAATTAGAGAATAAACCTGTTGGGTGACAAAAGGTGTCACGCCGACAGTCTCCTGGCCTTTCCATAAATGCACTCTCATATCAATCACAACAGGGACATTTCCAGAGCAGAGCAGCCACACAGCAGTGTAATTTACAAATACCACCCCTTCCCATGCTGAAGATGGCTTAATAGCAGAAGCTAAACTATTACTCTAGGAGGGGAAATGGAGAATGAGCCACTGCATCCACTTTAAAGGTTCAGTTCAAATTTCTGACCTCGTGGATTCAAGGTCACATCTTCAAGAAAAACCCTTAACTGGCAAATCCTGTTCTTTGCTATTATTTGTGGAGAATATTTTTTGTGGTTAAATACATGATTTACAAATGCAATTAAGTGAGCAGCCATCTTCAGTGGCCTGGCTGGCTGTTGGACTGAAAACTTTGTGCAAACAAAAGCAGGGCTCTGCACAAAGACAGGCTAACCTAACCTCCCAAATTGCCTCTAACTGACAGGTAATTGCTTACTATCAATGTTTTAACAAGCCTGAAATTACTTTATGCATCAAAATTAGAAATCACAGTGTTCCTCAGCCCAGCAATTAATGAAGACAGATAGATGCCCACTATACACTGAGAAAATGGGGTGTGAATAGGAAAGGTGAATCCTGATGAAGTCAGGTTAATAAATTTGAAAAAGAGTAACAGAAAACATTTTTCCCTTAAAAAAATTATAGAATGGAGGTAGCTATGACTCCACATCAAGAAATCTGGATTTCCATTTCCATACCAGAAATACATCCATTTTGGTTTTTTAATAAAGTGATCTTCATCTGCTTGTGCCCTTGGACTGTTTTTATTAGATTTTTAGCAGTACAGCTGGATGTGCTCAAGCCCTACATCACTCTGCATTTTCCTATTTATAATTAACTAATTAAGCTCTAATCAATAGTGTAGATACTGATTTTACAATGTAAATGAGATAAATGAGATAATGGCTGGGGTCAATCTCATTTTATTTACAAAGCCCAGCACACACATCCAATTTCATTACACCACATCTACCTGCACAGGAGGGAGTCTTATCAGTTGGCCTGCAGAAGTCTTCCTGTGAGCACTGGGGAAAAAAACCTGAGCTTTTACAGAGGAACAGCAAGTGCAAAACCTGCCCATCTCTGGCATGTTTCTAAGTCACTGGTTAATATCATCAAAAAACCACAAAGAGCTGATTCAGCCAGAGTGAAGGATGCTATTTTGCATTCACAAGACAGCCTCACCCATCTAGAGCTGTAAAAGTAATTACCTGCATGTCCCTGAAACACAACATTAATAAGCTAATCTTTAAATACAACTTTCCAAATATGCTTCAGAGACCACAGAAAATTTCTCATTTATGTACACACCATTGCACACCAGGCTGCAGGGTCATGCCAAAAGGTACCATGTTGAACTAAATACAAAATTGCAAAATATACACTCTACTTCCTATTCCTCACAACAGCTTAGAAAGATGTATTTTAATGGCAAAAAGATAGAAGATTTTGGCATCCTGCTGACAAATCAGCATCATCATTAGAATTTGTCATATATGCCTTACTCTGGCAACCACATAACTAATTAAAACAAAAATATAAGTAAGCAAATCCAGAATTTTTAAACTCTCAGAGAACTGCAGGAGGATGATTGTGCTTTCAGAACCTGGGGGGCTGGGGTGCAACACAGTGTCTTCTCCAGCACTTGTATGGATTTAACCTTAACTACTGATGTGCATCTTTCCTTCTTCTGGATCCCACTTCTGACTAAAGGCTCTTAACCTCACAAAGAAGAGGTACTTCTTCTCAGGCACTTCTCTCTCTCCCTTTTCATCCTTCAGGTTCAAGTGCTGGGCTTCTCAAAACAGCAAACAGCTGGATACAAGCATGGATGGGTTTGTTGTAGGATTGTAGCACATTCTTCAGTCCAGATGAACTTCTAAAAAACAGCTATGACAACTGAAGGCACTCTCACCACTTTGTTTCTTGCTAATGGCAGTATCCAGTGGAAAGGAGCATGTCAGCATTCCCCAACAAACAGAGGTTAAGCTGCTGTAGCATGAGCAAATTCAAACTATAGAAACAAATTGACTGACTGTGGAGAGGGGCAGGTGAGGAGCACTCCTGGCACACTTAAATGCAAACCAACTCCTATTCTAGGAGTTAGGAATGAATACTATAGGAGGGGTTCTATCAGCAACTCTGAATTTAATGTCAAAGGCAGCACTTAAAGAATGAAATTACTTAAAGATCTAAAAATGAAATAATTGTGTAATCATATATTTAGACTGTTGTTATTAATACTGACCAAAATCTGCATTCATTCTCATTGAATGAGGAAAACAATAGTACTTTTCCGTTGTGGAATACATGGGAAAGCCTCTTTTTAGCCTTCACTTCTAACATATCTTGAAATAAAGTGAAGATAAGTGAGGACTACTCTACACCAATAATGTTTAACATAGCCACATGGATTCCAAAAGAAACTGCTTCCACTTTGCTGTGATATGCCATAGGGCAAACACAAAGCAGAAGTGATGCCGTGCTGTACTTAGACTGTAATTTAAAATATTAGGGCTAGATACCTAGTAACTCCTCTTTTTTCAGGCAGAATATTGTCAAAAGAGAAAAACATACCTAGAATAAAGTGGAAAAAGCTGTTTTTCCTCTTCCTGATCTCTAACCTTTTCCCCTTGTGTGCAAGAGACACAACAACTACAAATGGATGGTTAAGTCATCTTTCAGTTTCTGTTCTACAGAGCAACTTCAAGAAACTGTTAGAACAAGGATAACTTCAAAGTCCTGTCACAGAGGCCAGCCAAGCTTTAGGTGACAGATTCCAGCACTACAATTCTTGTGTTACTGCAGACACATCCTATGTCAAACACAAGCCAGGAGACAGCCCAAAGACATAGGTCTTTGAAACACCCTTAGCAAACTGAAGGTTATAAAAATTTAAGAAAGCTATGAGCAAAAGCTGCATTAGTTTCTCTAAAGTACATTTTAGTCATGATACACAAACACACAGTGCTGTTCTCAAATATTCAGACTAACAGCTACACTGAATGGCACATTGTGTCACCTACTAGACAGTTTTGAGTTGGCAGTTTGATGGCAGTTTTGAGTACTGCCATCAAAGTTCTTTCCAAATGTGAAACAGCTAGTATTAACATTTGTCTCTCCAAAAAGAGAGATAAGTGACATAATGAGTCATACTAATAAGAGACAGATAAAGATCAAAAACTAAACTAATACTTAATGTCACAAGCAAGTGCCAAGGGAGAAACAAAACCCTACAAAGAAGCTGTACTGGGGAACAAACACACAAAATATGGTAGAAGATCATCTTAGGACATCAAGCATGCCAGGGAAAGTATTAAAAATACTTCAACAGTTTTTAACACGCATTAAGCTGTACTCAAATTCTGCCAGTAGCAGAGATTACACAACTTCACTTATTGTTAGAAAAAAAAAATTCTCTTGCAAATGCAAATCTTGCCTCAATTCAACTGATTTTTGGTCTGACCCTTCTTTGAAGTAACTTCCCTCTTCATCCTTTCTGTATTCATTCAGCTGTTTGAAGACAGGCTTCCCAGCCTTCCCTAGATTAAAGAAATACAACTATTTTAGAGCTTTTTTTATTCATTGATGTCTCCTGTACTCTTCTTATAATTCAATTCCATTTGCTCTGGACTTTATCTACATAATTCTTGCCAACGTGGGCAGAATATGCAAGCCCAGATTTTTCCAAGGGAGCAGTACTGTTTTCTGAATATTCAGGAGTGCTTTTGTGTGTTAATTGTAGTATCTCTCTTTGTACACTTCAGGTACAATTACTTTGTTTCACAGTTAGGCTTGTGATCCAGAGTCAGCCATACCTTCTTTTTTGAAGGTGTATCTCCTAACTAGTTACTCTGTTTATCAATGATCACACACTGAACAGCGTTTTGCCTTTTTCCTTACTGCACTGTGTGCATTTTCTGGCTGCTTTTTCAAAATTTCATTTTTAATTTAAACACTAGTCCCTAACATCACCCTGCTATCACCTGTGAATGTAATCAAACACTTTATTCCAGCACCTAATACACTGAAGCAAAAATTAACAAAAATGTAAGAATACTGATCCGATCCAGGAGAGTCCTGAGAGGAACCTGGTGAGTGGACTATCATTTCAATTTGGCAATAAGACCACAGTAGAATCATTGAATAGTTTGGGTTGGAAGGGGCCTTAAAGATCATCTAATTCCAACCTCCCTGCCATGGGCAGGGACATCTCCCACAAAATCAAGTTGCTCAGTGCTTTGTCCAGCCTGGCCTTAAACACCTCCAGAGAGGGGACATCCACAACCTCTCTGGGCAACCTGTTCCAGTGTTTCACCTCCCTTACTGTCTACTTTTCTAATCAGCTACGTACTTTGCTGCAGCTTAATGAACAGGATCTTTTCTTTTCAGCTTATTTAGCAGAATATTGCACAGGAAAGGATTTCAAAAGTCTTACTAAGCCAAGATATGCTACATATATCATTCTCACCAACTCATAGTACCTAGACTGCATTCATTTAATAACTGAGCATAAATCAAAGTAAACACTACTTTCTTTTTTTTTCCACTGTAAACTCAGCAAAACTCTTCTCTTTTCCCCTCCTTAAGCACAGAGTTTGGAACAAACTTCACTTCTAGAATTCTGGACATGTGGTCACTAATCTTCTTTCCTTCCTAAAATGGATTCATGAATTCTTAAAGATCAAACTTGTGCATCAACACCTAGTTTCCAGCACAAATTTATTTATTTTCAAGGTGACTTTGTGTGATTGCCAACACAGAAAAGTGAGTATTCTGACTGATCAGACACAAATCTTACTCTGACATCATCCCATCCCCTTTTTAAAACAAAACGACGTGTTAGACATCAGGTTAATTTTATTTAATATAATATTCAAACATGAAATGCCCTGGTAAGATATGACTTGTAGATAAGTATACATAAATTTGTATATTTCTCCTATTACTTAATACAGCAATTAATTTCTTTTTTAATTTTAAAAAATATTTTCAAACTGAAATGTGCCTTGACAGATGACAAAAACCACCATATCTCAAGAAATTCAAAGACTCAGAAATTCAAAGACTGTATGTTATAAAGTTACAAGTGTGATTGCATTTAAGCAGAATTTTTCTGAGCAAGTCCAAGATGAAACCATGAAGATGTCAACACACTGCTACTGTAGACTTAAGAATTGGATTGGTACCATTTGTAGACCATAATACTATGTCTGCATCTATCAGAATATACAGGGACGAAGACGAGGATCTCAGCTGTCATGCTGTGTGATCAGTTCTTCATTCCTCTCCCAAATTACAAAGCAATTTCGTATTTGTATTGTGAAGAGAGAGCTTGTCCTGAACACTGGCAGAGAAGTAAGCCAAATAAGTGTCTGCATATACCCAATCTTCTTTTTTCCTTAAAAGTTTTGCAGAAAGCAATATAGGCATAGTTCAACTGACTCGAGTGTCTGAATCCAGAAACAATTAGTTCATACTAATAAGCAGAGAATCAATTTTTTCTGAGACAAATCTACTCCTGTAGAATAGTAGGTCTCAAGTGTTTTACAGGTCTCATTACCATGGAACATAATTTGTTTTAGGAAACAATTGTTTTTAACAGTAAGGTCTATGTACAACATGATGTTCTATATAGAAATATTGGTATTAAACTGCATATAAGTAGAGAGGCAGAAGGATGGCAAAACGTAGCTTATTTCATTCAGTGTCACCATAGAGGAACACACAATATATAAGTCCCACAGGCTTCTGTCACTCTTCAGTGAATCCAAGCATTGTATAACATCATTTGCCAAGGAAGCACAGGGGAATAAGACATTACTTAATAAGACAATTCTGACAAGACATTTATCCGGCATTTTTCAACAATGCACGTAAGAAATGTTCCTGATTAGTGCAAGAAATTGTAGGCAAATTAACTACCTTGTCAGTCCAAATAACAAACCCATCAATTACATTCTCTCCAAGCCTGACAAGCAAACTCAACTTTTTTTGTCATAATAAGCTTATAGTAGAGACAAGGTAGCTGTTCTCCTTTTTACTTTAGGTACTCTATTGAGAGCTTTATCCACACTTAAAAATCCTATTATAAAAGGCTTCCAGGATTGCCTCCGAGGATGAGTTGTGGCAGAGTTGTGTCTCATGAAGGGTATCTACACAGTAAAGTGATAAGAAAAAAATATTAACATTGAGAGATCATAGCAGCTCTGCTCTGTCTTATGAAACATTTTAACATCACACTAAATGCAAGCAATGTGTATGCTCAAATCCAAATAGATTAAGACACTCAGAGCAAACATCTGAGAGTCTTAAAGTGTCAAAACATTAAGTATAGCATCCTTTTAACTTTATTTTAAGAACAAAGGCAGTCCATCATAAGACAGAGAAAATATTTCTTTTTTTCTTATTTTAATCATAAATGTAAAAAAATTAATACAAGAGGCTTGACTGTGAATCTTTTTCCTCATATTTCAACCCCACACAAGTGCAGCTATGGGACTGACAACATGATGGGCACAAACAACACAGGTATTGTGTTAAAACTTCAAAAAATGTTTGTTTTATAGGACAGCATTTTAAAGGAAAATAAATCTGAGGATTTAAGAAGTATTAAGTACTTGAGGGATTCTTTCATCATAATGCATTATAAATTCAGCATACAGAAAGCTTCAGTTGCTTTTGAAAAAATGTCTGTGAGGCAATAATTCAATTATCCTCACAGTTTTTTTCTCTCTACTTTTACTTCCTGCCTTATGACACTGTCATGACATATGTATTTTTCAAGGATGCTTCTTTTAAAATAAAAAATCAATACAATCTTAGTCCTCTATATTTAAATCTTTAAAGTTATTTGCAATACAGTGAATTGGTGTAACTGACAGTATTGTGAGAATTTAAGTAGAAAAAAAATCCTCGTTGTCTTTAAGCTGTGCTGGTGTATCAAACATACATCAGTTTTCAAGGAAAGACCCATATAAAGTCTTCACTGCATTTATTCTTGTTTTCTACTTTGAAATGCATTAGAAGTAGAATTGTAAATAAAAAAAGAATTCTAAACTGCTGTCATAGTTTCATAAAATAAAAAAACCCAAACAATCTGATGAACAGGAGTGAAAGCATTGCTGCATGCTTCAACAACCTTTCTTTGCAAACTAACTTTAATTATGAGTTTAAGGAGTATGAATCTCAGAATTAGAAGGATGGCAAGGAAGTATTATATATAAATCCATTTAATTTATCAATTTCTCTCTTACTCAGGAAATCATTAGAATTTTAAATCAGGTGTCCTGACCTCTGCTGCTGTGGTCCAACTTTTAACTTTTTAAGAAAACTGAAGAAAAGCTGAGCTGAAAAACAGAATGGTTGCAATTCTAGGCCTCTAGAATGTATTGGGCTCTGCCTCATCTGGTCTAGAGAGGTTTGGACATCAAGAGTGCGATCTGTGCTTTAAATGCAACTTTCTGATCTAAGTTTGCATAAGTTCTCATATATAAGCAATTATAATCCTATTTATGAATAAATTTAGAAATGATTTTAGTGTTCAAATTCTATTCAGGTAAAGATGCGCCTTTGCTTATGACACACTCTTCTGAGCTGAACAAGGAAAATAATAAGGTAAATAAATTTTAACCATAAACTCATTTTCCTTTCAGTACTTTGATTTACAAGGCTCATGGAGACAACTTAGATAACGAAGCCAAGATCCTAATTTTTTGTAGTGGTTTAGGTGAGGCTCTCAGAAACTAGGCATCAAGTAGGAAGAGTACCTGTACTGGCACTAATGATTCCTACAATATTTCCTGTATTTTTTGGCAGGAAATTTTACAAAATGGTTGTAACATTTACTGATCCACTAAGGAGAATTTACAATTATTTCATTTCTCCTGTTTTTATGACTTGACATCATTTATGGTACATAGTTTAGGATTACCTTCACCTCCCTCATCTACAAAGTATTACTTAGTTAAGGAATTACTACTGACTTTGTTTAAAAACAATTCTAACTAGCTGCAGATTGGTAAAATAAAAGAGAATATAAAGAATAGAGCAGCTTTTTTAAGCTTCTAACACACATACTCATCCGGTAAAGTAGTACTGATTTTGGAGAACTTAAAAGAAGAATTTTTCCTGGGATCTCCCTCACTGATACATTTCTCCTGTTCTGCCCTCTGCTTTTGTTTTTTCTCCTATCCCTACACATAATTTCCCAATCCTGCCTCATCTAAAGAACTGCTCTCATTCACATACATCCACTCTAATTTGTACTGACTGCAGTAACCAGAGCTGCCTAAAATATCTGAACTTAGTCTTTCAGCCTTAGCTCTCAGCAGTAGATGGAACAAATAACAGAAGAAAGCATCACAGGTAATGCCAGATACTTTCACTAAGGAGGTTCTCTATTGCATATGTGGTGCTTTAGTAGAGTTGTTCTCTCACAGCTGTCCTTCAGTCCAGGCCAAACCAACTATGACAGCACTTCCCTTCAAGTTTTGGTGCAAAGAGAAAAAAACCTATCAACCTCCCTCTTTCCTAACAATACAGGGCTGTAATCTGCCTCGTCCATTAAATGAACTTTATGTAATGGGGAGGAGCCTATCATATGTACAATTTCCAAAGAAATTTATAGCACAAGAAACAGCACAAATTATTTCAGTACTTTCTGCTGGAATAGCCAAAGGCCTTCTTTGTTTGTGTAACAGTTACTGAAAAGTGCAAATTGCAGACAAATGTAATGCTTACATTAGTAGTTTTAATCCTTGATCTTTTTTAGCCATGGTAATGTCTACTTTTACCAGGTTAAAACTGTGCTGTGAGAACACTTTTTGGTTGCTGGCTGGGCACAAGTAAAACACATTTGCAACCACAATGTAAGCTCAGAGCATCTTCAAAGGCCTGAAGGCTGGAAGCTGCATCAGTGTACCTCACCAAGTCTGAAAGAGTAGGACTCTCCCCAGAAAGCAAGACTGTCAAGCCTTTAAAGGTATTTGGGAAAAAAATTAATGAGGTAAGATGGTAATGAAAGTGAGGGAAAATTGAGCTATTTAATTATCGAGGAAGTGCTGACAAAGACCAATTTTAGAAGGCAAGGAACCGTATCCGCAGTAAACACTAAACAATCTGAAAGTGATATAAGTAATATGTTTTTTTTTTAAATTCAGGCCACTCAAGGTGCACCACTTCATGCCAAGAATTAATGTGCACCCACAACATTAAGTGGCTGAGAGCTACAGAGCTCCTCAAAAGGAAAAAATCCCAGACTAGATCCACAAAACAATGATCAGTGCATTTTCTGGACACTTACTTCAATTCTTCTCAGGACTGGTCAAATTATAAAGATTAATAAATAATTTCTGAATGGTTACACATTTCTAGCTGCTAATATACAAACTGATTAGCCTGTAAAATAATCTCCCTGCAGGAAAAAACACTACACAAACACAAGTACCACTGGAATAGAAAAGCTCTGCTTCATTTTAATAACAGGCACATTTAGAGGTGGACATTGTACAAACATGTTGACTGAGGTAAACAAGTGAGACTGACAATAGTCCTAATTTATAAAATTCTATTCTCTAAGCCTACTTCCCTTACCTCAATACAAGAACACATTTTTCAAACTATTCCAAAGCCTAGAAGAAAAAACACATCCAGTACAAAAGATTATATAAAATATTGGTATTGTGCCTGTGAAACAGTTTCATTTGGTAATAAAAGTGTCATTTTCCTTCATTCTGCACTGTCTTTGTGAATACAAGCTTCTGAGAACCCATGAAAAAAAATTTCAGTCAATACACTCAATACTCTACATGAAACCCAGCTTTCTCTTTAAAGAGACTGCATTTACAGACCTTGTCACAACAAGGTCCTTGATGTTATCGAGGCAATTTCAAGATACTTTAATCATTGTCAAAACTCAGTAACCTGACAAGAGAAATTTGGGCCAGGAAGATTTCAGTCACTTGAAAGGAAGGTTATTGACTGATGTAATTTCATTTGGATGTGACTGAATCCAATTGATCTGCCTTTTGCAATGCATATCTCCCCTCTGCAGCTGTCTCTATCTGATCCAGTCTGCAAGCACAAGGAGTGACTATCCCTTTCCACTTAAAGCAAAACTCTTCCTTCCTCCTGCTATTATTCTGAATGAGCACACGAGGAGAGCATTTTCAAGTTTAATCTCCACATTCACCATAGGAAGAAAATACACTCAATTGAATGCCAACCCATGAATTCAATGGAATCTTGTGACTGCTAGCATATTCATTACACAGTTAGAAAAACAGGCTGTAGAACACATTTTATTAGGAGTACTGGTAGGATTATTATTTACTGAAATACCAAGGTAGTGCTTGTAAAACAAGGTGCTTGTATAACAAGGTCATACAACAGTACAAACTAATTATCAATCACAACTGCACAATATCATGTAATCTAAATTTTAGCAGATTGTATTTATTTTCAGCTGAGTACTTGGACACATTCAAATGAAAAGAACATGATCTTTATGCCACGAGTATAATAATTTATAAACACAGATATGACACCTATGAAATCTCACTCCAACTTGATTTACAACATCTCTAACAGAAGTAGAAATGTCACAATTAAAGTTAAGTTGGATCAGCATGAATCACAAAGAAAAGAAACTGTGGTCTAGGTGGGAAGTTAAAGCCTTTTAAGGGAACTTGTGACCAGACCTAGATTGGACCAGATGATCTCTAGAGGTCCCTTCTAATCCCCATCATCTTGTGATTCTGTAACAAAGTGAGCCATCAGTGCACACTGATGTGCTTCTAAAAATCAGACCACTTGTTTACATTTCATCCAAACTCAGAGGAAGACTAAATGTGTACCTCAGACTCTGAGTGATTTGCATGTATCAGTGTGCTCTTCAACAACAATAATTTCACCAAAATTCAGAATAACTCTTTCAACTTGAGTCATTTTGCCTCAAGTTCAGGATGTGATCTTCTTCAGAATGAATGTTGATGAATAATAAAGCTAGAGCTAAATCAGTTGCCAGCTACAGGTAGCTGGCAGGTCAGCTTTTTTTAAGATTACAAACCAGAGTTTAATAAAGGTCTCTCAATTTAATGAATGGCTAATTGCTGAATATTAATTATAAATGATAGACCTTACTGACGGCCTGAAAAAGCTGCTCCTTCAAGGAGAAGCCTTTTGTGGAGATTCAAAAAAGAAACTGTTTTAATATAAAGCAGAATTTTTTATATCTAAAAATATTTTAAAGTACTGAACTGCTTTTCACTCTTTTTAAGTGACTAAGACTTACCTGCTTTAAATGACTCTTCACATACTGGGATGCAGGGCAAATTTATCAATGGAACATTAATGCAAATAAGCCAAAAGCTGGTAAGATAAAACACAACTAAAATTGACCTGAAAAAATAAGAGCTCAGCAGCTTAATACACTATTTCCAAGGTAATGCCTTTACCACAGGCTTAGTTCTTCTCAGTTTGCATGCTGTCTGCTTTTGAAAGTGAACAGATGGGAAGTCTTATTAAACGTGTATCTATCCTGACAGCAAAGTTACACATTATGTCCAATTATTGCACCCAAAAAGATGGATTTCACATACAAAAATGTCAAAGCCACCAAAGAAAAACCTAAAGGCAATATAAGCAAAGAAATTTTTAAAAAGCTATTTTATCTACAGAAGTACAGGTCAATTTAAGGACAAAACACTTAACTTTTGAATTATGTTAAAGATGGTCTTCTAAAATAAAATCTTGCACTTCTTATACAATGAAATTCTGTTTCTGAAGCCCTAAATAAGCATGCATATGATGTGAAAAGTAAAACTCTTGGTATTTCCTCACACAGATGGGGTTATTTCAGCCTTCTTTTTGTTTTAATTTCATGAAGGTAAAATGAAGTGAAACAGAAAAAATAAGGAAATAGCTGGCTTAGAGGGAAAACTGAGCTTTCCTCTGATAACTTAATCCACAACCAAAACAGATCTAAAAACCAACTGCCAATCCTTCAGACCTTTTTGCTTCACAGAAGATACTATTGAATTCTGTTGTAGTTTTTAGTAGCTTTTATGTCTAATCTGTATACTTTAAACACATTTAGGCATGCTCTGAAGCAACACATGCCCCAGACCTGCCTACAGAATCATCTGCATGAAGAACCCCACTCTCAGCATCAAACACTTTGTCTGCCTCATCCCAAAGAATTATAAAATGGCTTTGGATCTTTCCAGCAAAATTCCCTCTTGCATGAACTCTGTGTAATTAAGACACCACCTATCACTTCAGTAATCCAACAGCATAAGCTCAGTAAAAACATTTATATTTTATATATTACACAATTTCTTTTTTATTATTAGCACTATAACTTAGTGTAGTGTAAGACTGGTGTACACTCCTTCTTATGTACTAACCAGACATACTAACATCAGCTAAAAGTCACTGAACTGCACGGTTTTCATGCTGCTGTTAATGAAAACACAAGCCAAAGCCACCAGGTCACCAATCAGTTACAGTTTATTGATATCTTAGAAGCATTTAGAACCTCCTCAGTGAGTTTACTATGCTAAAATCTATGTGTGACTACCACAGCACCATAAAATGAGCCAAAGTAGCAATTCTGCTTTCTCAGTCTATCTGCTCTATCAAGCACATGAGTAAGCATAAGCTGTCCTGTGGTAGGTAACAGGCTTCATGTAACTGTGTATTAGTCTGCTCTGTGTGAAACACAGATTACAGGTTAACAGATGAGTATTTTTTCCTCCTTTTAAAAGTAATTTCTTCTTCAAGACATTTATGGGGTTTAAATCCCACTCTTAGGAACCTTAAAACTGTTAACAGTCCTACTGTGAGCCATTCAGGTTTCTACAGCATCATGTGGAAGTTCTTTACCAAGCTGCTGTATGTCACAGCTGAGGTCAAAAGCTGTGATGCTCTTGCTGCTGTAACTGAGAAATGTAGAAATCATTAAGATCAGGTCTTATTTATAGGTTAGATCGTGAAAATTAATGGCACTACTGAAACTTTATTACTTATTGGAATATTGTGTTCAGAGAACAAAGGGAGGTGCAAGTACAGTCTGTTATCACTGCTAGGGTTTGAAAATGAAACAAGAATTTACTACTTCTTAATCATGAATGCTACAAAAAGCTTTATTATGGCTTTGGAAGAGGGAACCTTGGCTTGTCAAAGACACTGCTAGGCAGAATCCTGCATGCAGGAGTCACAAAAGGGAAGGTTATTAAAAGAAAATTAACTCAGAGCCCAGAGGAACACATCATCTCATTGAACAGGAGATAGGAAAGACGGGAGAAGGTCTATTTTGTTAAGCAAGAAGTTTCTTAATGAACTAAAGACACAAAATGAGCAGTGGTAAAATTTGGAAGGCAAAACCCTGCACAGATTCAATGAAAAACAAAAAGTAGTTCTATAAGAATGTTACCAGTGAAAGGAAGTTCAGCTGGTAACAAAGAAAGGGATGGCCTCAAAAATATCATGACAGGCAAGACAGGACCCTGACAAATAAAGACAAGATAAGACAAACCCACCATAAAGAGTTAAGATATATCCAGTAAATAAATAGTTAACAGGACCTAGGAAATCAAGGAAAGATCAAGGATTATGTTCTCTTGGGATCAATTTTGAAACACACAGAAGTATAAGAAAGTAACCCAGAGAACTTAGCAAAGATTAAACAAGGATAGATGAGTTGGCCATATTTGAATGACTGTGGTGAAACAGTTATTATTCCTCTCAGAGCTAATGAGACTGAGCATAAATGACATAAACAGTTTTAGGCACCAATTCCAGAGAGATTGGAAAACAGAGTCCATTTAGCACCTACCCAGACAGCACCTGTATATGCATATATATTACACCAAGATGTATAAAAAGCAGATATATTTACATCTATATCATAATGAAGCTATATGAGAAAAGCATCACACAGCACTTCTGAAAAGAACTATATAAACAAAGTTGCACCATAGTTATTCCCACACCATGACTGAAAGCATGTGTGCTAATACAATTCAGTTATCATACATAAATTGTAAAATCAATTACTAAGACTTGTTCTATTACATAAAAAACTCAATTGATAGCATTTGCATTTGAGACAATGCCAGAACCTTGTTAAAAGTGCATTAAGAACATGCTTAGTTTGTAGAACTCTGTGTTAAATGTTGTTTAAACCACTTCCAGGAGAACTAAAAAAATCCAAATACTATGATGTACACTGTAAGATTTTTACTTAAGCTTTTTCTCAAATAATATACAAAAGGCCCTCCCTGAAATTACTTCATTATGACAAAAATGTACATTTCTTGAAATGCCATTACCACATTAAGTGTATTCCTGAATATTACTTTCAGCAAGTACCTCACCAACCCAGTATGGTTTGTTTCCACTGAATCAGAAGGTGCAACAATCTTTTTAAGTAGGAAAATTGCATTTCATTTGTAGTGCAAATATTCCCATTACATCTTGTTAGTGAAATCTATATGAAACAAAACTGAAGCAAAACAAACCAGTAGGGTGAACTGATGGCCTCACTCTATGCCATGCCATGGGAAAAGTGAATCAAATAATTTTTCAATTTTAACAGTATCCTAAACTTTTGTTTCTTCTGTTGGACATTTTCCACCACATGAAGCTTCCACAGTGAAGCTCCCTCTGCAACATTTCAAAATACTCAGACCCTAGTTGAAGCAAAAATGAAGCTGCTTTTGAAAGCAATTAGTAATAGGGTTAAACAATGCATCTACACAAACTCTCTGTGAATGACTGAAGAAGTAACACAGAAATGCCTCATTTATTCTTTCCATCTAGTGTAACACTTGTCCCTTCTGCATCAGAACCAAACACTTCAAATTACCAGTCACTGACACCATCATTGAGCTCTGTTCTCAATCCATATTTCTTTTCTTGGTATTTCCTGTAGCAACTTAGAGCTGTAACAGTTGGGATGCACATGCTCAGCTGGCCCCTAGTGCTGCAACAGCAGGGACAAACACACTCAGCTGGCCCACAGCATCCTCAGAGCACAGATACACAAAAACCTGCTCAACTACAATTCTGGTAGTTATGTGGAAACTGTTCCACTTGTGATAGTTTGAAAGACTTCCAATTTTCAAGATTTCATCAAATGGAAATGGATATAAGATTATTTTTATGGACAATAAATATGTTTTTCTCCCTCCTTTAGCACTGATGAAACAACATCTGGAGCATTGTGTCCATTCTAGCCTACCAGAACAAAAAAAAGATAATGAAGTTACTGGAGTGAGTCCAGCAAAGAGACCATGCACATTACTAGGAGACTGGAGTATGTATCATACAAGGACAAGGGGTGGGATTATTTAGTCTGGAAAAGAGAAGTGTGAAAAATTACCTGATGGGAGGTGAAAACAGAGTCAGACTCTGGAGGGGTCCAGTGAAAGGCAATAGGCAAAACTTCAAAGAAATTTTTTTTTCAACATAAGAAAGCTATTTTTTTTATCTTGAGGAGGACAAACAGCAGAACAAGCTGTCCAGTGAGTTTGCAAGACTCCATCCTTGAAGATAGTCAAATCTCAATGAGATGCTGCCCTGAGTGACATGCTCTATCTGACCCTACTCTAAGGAGCTAGGGACCAGATCATCTCCAGACATCTTCTGCCATCTTAACTACTGAATGATTCTGCCTTTATTAAAAGCAAGAAAAATTATTTAATATTTTAAAGCCTTTCAGAATTAAAGAAAATTAAGGTCCTGCAGTTTGCTTATTGTTCTTTAAAGTGAAAAACCAAGATTACCACTGGAGTTTTAAAAACCTGCTGGCTTTCTTATCTCTTTTTCACAGCAAGTGTTATTAAAAGGCCTGTCAGTAGGTACGAGCAGACGATAGGCTGTTTTTATGTAAATTTAAGCAATTTTTATTGAGACTGGTTACAAAGTAACATTACTTTTTAATCTGTTCTGCATTTCAAGACATTAAACTGCTGCTTTCCCACTTTCTGTATACCAGTACTTGCAATCTCTCCATAATGCAGAAAACTTCAATTAAATATTATTGGATTGATACACAGAAATGTACCACTAAAATCAGTACAATTGATTTTGCTCATACAATCTTAAAATCTCAAGATATTACATTTACTTCCACAAAAAGGACATTTTCAGCTGACAAGTGCTTTTCCTAACATCCCCCCATACTCAATATGTTTAGCAGTTACAGAATCACACAGAATCACAGAAGACCTGGGTTGGAAGGGACCCCAAGGATCATGTAACTCCAACCCCCCTGCCTAGCAGGGCCACCTAACAAAACACATCTACTAGATGAGGTTGCCCAGGGCCTCATCCAGCCTGCTCTTGAACACCTCCAAGGACGGGGCATCCACAACCTCCCTCGGCAGCCTGTTCCAGGACCTAACTACCCTCCTAGTAAAGAACTTCCCCCTAACATCCAACCTAAATCTTCCCTCCTTCAACTTGTATCCATTTCCCCTAGTCCTGCTATTGTCAGCCCTTTCAAAGAGTTTACTCCCTTCCTGGGTGTAAGTTCCCTTCAGGTATTGAAAGGCTGCAATGAGGTCACCCCGCAGCCTTCTCTTCTCAAGGCTGAACAAGCCTAACTCCCTCAGCCTGTCATCATAGGGGAGGTGCTCCAGCCCCCTGATCATCCTCGTGGCCCTCCTCTGGACCCTCTCCAAAGACTCTATGTCTTTTTTGTACTGAAGTTACAAATAGTCCTCTTCAAGTCAGAAAAATCTAGAAGTGGCTCATCTTTTCCTGAGATTTATTACTAAACAGTCTTCAACACTGAAGCAAACAGCTTTATAAATAAGGTTATTCCTGCCACAGTTTCTCATTCATTCCCATTCATTATTTTTTCCAAGCATCTTCAAAACATCAACTATTCTTTTTCAGTGCTGATTTTTTGTCACATTTTGTACCATCCTCAAATAACTTCATTTTTCTTCTCAATTTCTGCATCATGAAATGGCAATGCAAAATATACACTGTCAGCAAGTTATATCTAAAACAGTCTGTAGACTGGATTCCTTCCAGCCTCCATGGAAAATTTCAAAATCTTTGTTCTCTACTTCAAGGTTTACAAATCCATTCATTACTTATTTACATTTCTCTCTCCCTTCTTTTGCCTCATTTTATTTTCTCAGTCTCTCAGAAGTTCCCTTGAGCAATATTTCTCAATTTTTTCTCAAAATACTTTAAAAAAAATAATAAATTTTGAAACTCCAACCACCTCAGAAATAGTTAATGCTCTAAAATAAAAATTCCTCTAGATTTGCAAGGATTATTGCTGATTGAACTAGCTACATATTCTGTTGTGTTCTCTTCAATAAGCATTGTAACAAAACTAACATCACATACAGAAAATTCTTCCACACGCCTGTTAATGTAGTCTGAGTTTCTATAGAAAAGTTGAAGTAAAGTCAATTCTAAAATGCAAATAGACTACTGTTACCTCAAAAATGGGAGTGAAATTCACAAGTGCATAAAGACAAAGCTTGAAGATTTCTTGTTTAATTGCCTTTCACCAGGTATTAAGCACGAGTCTGTGCTCCCTCTTGCTTGCACTAATCAATGTGCTCTCTCTAAGATGCAAAAATGCAGCAGTCTCACCCATTTTCTTTTATATTTTATTCACCTGGATTTCTGAGCAGAGATTTGAATGCTTAAACCAGCAGTCCATATCACAAGGTCCAAAGAGACTTCCATTTGAAGGCTTGAAAAGGCTTAATACAGGCATACTTGTAGAACAGAAGATTTAATTCCTCTCCTCTATTTCCCCAGGTAGCAGCATCAGTACCAGGCATAATTTGTCTCTGAATTTTAGTAAGAGAAACACTTTAGAACACTCTTCAAATTTATGAGATTTTTAAACCCAAGGATAAACCTTGGCTGCAGTTTCCAATATAATGTACACTTTTATTCACACAATATTTTCTTACCAAAATATAATCAAGTTTCTGCTATGCAATTTTGGTGCTGCTATTGCTAACTTTTATTGCTGTATTAAATTGCTAGCAAACAGCTAAAGGCTGCCAAAACAATTCCACTGCATCTATTTCATATTTAATAGCCTTTTGTAACAAACAGCTCTGAAATTATTGTTTACATATTACATTCAAATAAATGTCAGCAAATTGTATCCTTCAGGTTACTGCCACCAAGATTTTTAAATAATTATTTTAGTTTTTATTAGGACACTTTATTATTTACTAAGTTAGCTATCAGTCCCTGCCATCACTGTATTATATTTGTACTTACCTCTATGTACTGGGTGATACTTCAGCTTTTCAGTAGCAGTACTTTATTCACTTTTGGCTATCACTGTGATTTTAGCTTCCTCTCAAAAACACAAATAACTCATCAAGAGCATTTCAGCAGATGTGGGATGCTGAAGCTCTCATAAAAAACCCGAAGGTGCTATCTTACAAATTTTTACAATTTTTGTAAGAAATGTCCTACACTTCAATCCCAATTGTACGCAGGAAAAATAGGGAACTGCCTGTTCACTTTTAGCTACATGTATTTAGGTTACAGATGTGATTTTGTTTTTAAATTTCAATTGAACAAACTCTGTCCAGAACTTGGAATTATTTTGAATTTGTCAAAGCCAGTATGTCTTTTGGCCAGCCAGTAAATACACTGACAGCAAACTTATTCCAACACATATATACAGATTTTCTCTCAAGTAGGCTGCTATACAACTGAAATTCCATGTTTATTTCCAGGGACTCTCATCTAAAATATATTATTCATATTTAGATGCTCCCTGGGGGAAACATAATGACTTCCAATGACCACAATCATCATCCAGCACATTATAACTGGAAGGGAGAGGGGATAAAATAAATGAGGTGCCAAGAAAAATTCATACATCCTTAAGAAAACAAAGGCTAAAGCTGTGGTTTTCAAAGATAAAATTATATACTGTGCTAGAAACAAGCAAGGCTTTTCATCAGTTCTGAAACAGGAAATCAAAAGCTGCCAAAGGATGTATGAACCACAGTTTAGACAAGTAAATTTTTCTGTCAAGCCATTCTTAAATGCATTACTTCAGATGCAGACAAGCTCCTGTAGAACATCAATGGGGAGCAGCTTTCTCTTTTCTCAGTCCATTTCCAAGTGATAAGTACTGACCTTTCCATGTACTATGTCTGTTCCTGCTTTGCTCCCTTTTACAACCATTTCTAGTCATATACATCAAAAATGACAAGCAGAAATAAGTGTACTACATGTGCTGTACTGTGCAGCTGATGTGTAAGGTCTCCAACTGCTAATTAGAAAATTTCCTTTACTAAATTATCATACTTGCTGTGCAATTACTGAAAAGCAACAATATAAATTAACCTTACAGGACAAGGTACTCAGAATTGATGGAGATACATATGTTTCACTATCTCTTGAAAACCAATAAAGTCCAGTACCAGAAATAATATACTTCTAGCATGGCTTTGTTTTTATCTATAAAAAAAGAACAGAGATTTCTGTACCAGAACTCAAATGCTTGGACACCCTTCCTCTACTTTCCTATCCTAACTTTTGTTTCTTTAGAGTAAGAAAAGGGAAAGTCAGCAAAACAAAATGTCACCATTAAATCATTTCACAGCATTTTGTGTCAGAAATGTAATGGAAAATGTGCACATCATGAGAAAGGTTACTGTTCTTCCATAACATCTTTTCACTTGGTTCAGAGCTCATTCCTCCATGCAGGCACTAGTGATGGTTGCTCTCCCTGGGCTTAATTTGGCAGGTGAAGGATTGTGGCATTTTCAGGAAACCACACTGCAGTGATTTTAGTGGTTATCCAGCTGAAAGTGATGCTATGATTTAGAATAATTACTCTGTTTATGTGCAATGGTAAAAGTCAGTTAATATATGATATTCCAATGTCAGCTTATAATTCACTGCATATTCCCTAATACAGCATCACATCAGATTTCAAAGTCTTCTGAGGGATTTCCTATTGCTGCTCCTCACCAGTAAGTAAACATGCAATACAATGGCATTACTCTACTTAGTTTAATTGAGAATTTGGGGAGGGGGCAAGGGCTGAGGGTGGTGAAGTGAAAAAAAAAATAAATCAGTTCAGACAGTTAATCAAAGAACTGTAAAATTAATTTACGCTTGACCTTTGCATTGTTACAACCAGTTACATGAAAAAGGAAAACGACACATTAAATCTCTGCTATAGAGTTTTAGATAATTCCTGAAAAAAAAATAAGCATTTTTTTTCTTGCCTACCTCTCCACAGCCTGTCTTCTAAAAATGAAGCAAAATAACTAGGATTTCCTAAAATGAAGTAAAAAACAGGCTTAAAATTTAGCTGTAAACTTACTCAAGACAGCATGTCCAAATTAAATTAATGTGTATTTCTTATGCAAATTATAAAAATCTAATACCACTTTACTATTTACTATTTTACATGTGAAAATGAAAAAGAAAATTTACAAATTCATACAATTTGCCTACACTTTAGCCTAGATTATTCTGTAATTTCAATGGCCACAATGAAAGGGAACTAATGAAAGTGACATAGGATAAAATAAGAAGTCAACTGGACATCAAAATTGGCTGGAATACAGTACCAAAAAACAAAACCTGTAACTCTGTATCTTTATCCAAGAAAACAGAGATTTTATAAGAAAGTTATCACTAACTTGGGTTGTTTAGCCTGCAGAAAAAAGGCTCAAAGGAGACCTTCTTGCTTTCTACCTGAAGATGAGGCAGTCACTCAGGCAAATCAGGCAATTAATGAATCTTTACAACTTATCAGAATGAAATGAACAATCTGAAATCCTTTTGTGGGCAATTATCTAAACAGTTTAAAGCACATGAACAATTGGTTAAGGAAAGATACAGCACAAATAATCCTCAGCAATCCAATGCTGCACACAAGCATTTGAAGTGGAGATTAAAAAAACTGAATCTGCATTGGTCAAACTTTTGATTCTATATTTAATACTAAATACCATATTCTTTGAAGTTAAAAATAATTGTCTATCTTCCTTTAACCCTTACCCAGACAACTCAAAGAGAGAACACTACATAAATTTTACAAAAACCTGCAATTTTAAAAGGTATATTGCTCAAAAGTCATGTAACCTGTCCTTTTTGTGGTAACACACTGCAGCAAACATTAGATGGCTCATCAAGATTGTCCCTCAAATTTGCAGTTTCAGCAGATGCACATTTCCATTGAAGTGAATGATTAGCTTTCACGTTCAGAAAAATGTCCCCTCGAACCTCCCACCCAACAAACCTTCCTTTTCTCAGTTGGAGGTGGGCAGGAAGAATGAAAACAAAACCCAGTAATTATAAAACATTTGAAAAGTGAAGAGCACAGATGATGATAAATATCATTGTCACCCATTTTTATGACTGAACTAGATGAGCTGAAAGGTTCTTCCCAACTTGGACAATTCTGTTGTTCTATCACTACTTTCCTGAGAAAACTTTTGGCTTTAATAACAGACAGTGAAAAAATAGTTTTGCTTTCCCTTCTAAACACCACTTGCTTACAAGGAACCCAACTAATTTACATTCAAAATAACACTTTATTTCTACTATCATGAAGGACTACTATGATGGTACAGGCAGAAGAAAAAAAACAGGGCAGGCAGGTCACTTCTCTTACTTTGTGACAATATAAGTGACAAAATGATTCTGTAAAAGAAGCCTGACATAGCAACACTCTGTGGATCACACCCTCACACAGCTTCATCTGCATAGCATGAAGACTATCAAGTAGTTAACAAGTCCCTGAATTTACTCTTATCAAAGGAAATGAAGCTTTAAGAAATAAAAAAAAAATTAAAAAAATTAAAAATTACTGAATAACTTTACATTCATCTAGTAATTATAAAAAATAAGCCTCTACAGCAATGTTAAAGCAGTGATCATCTAACTGGGATAAAACTGCAGCTACTTATAGGAATTACTTGAAAAAAGCAAGCTTTAAAAACAATCTCTTTTAAAAAAAACTAATACTGAAAATAAGGCTATATATTTAAGAAAATTTTTTTCAGACTATTATGAACAAAGGATTAGAACATAAGAATCTCTTTTCATTCTCCTAGGCAGATTACTATTCTGTTTCCAAATCTAATTACAGGAATGTTTTATGAGATAATCTGCTGGATTTTGGCACGTAGCATGCTTATTTTTGGCCCATCTAAATTAGGACTAAAATCCTTACATGTAGTAAACAAGACATACCACTAATTTTCTACCCTATTTTAAACTGCAACTTTTTCATGGCATTTTCTCATCTTGTACTTTATTTTCTCAGATGTGGTATTTTAACAGTTCTGGAAAGCGTGAAGAAGAAAACTAATTAACTGCCTTTTTTGTGGTAAAGCACAGGACACATTGCTCCCAGGACTCATTTCTACAATAAAATAGTCTTCCTGCATCTATCCTCTTTGCAAGGGCTGAAAATAGCCCTTCAGCTTGACATGGGCAGTCAACTGATGTCATTAGTTGTCATCAGGATAACTCTTATCAGCAATCACTAGACAGAATCTTGCAGGACCTATCAGTAGAAGCTTTCCTATGTATGAGTCACAGTCACTGATGTCACACAGTTACAATTTGGAATAAAATTACAAACTGTCATACAACCCTTGAAATTGTATCAATTTTTACTGTAAATCTTATGCTGTTGCTGTCAGTAAAATCAACTATTTTGCATACAAGATGTTTGTACCTGGCACATAGCAAAAAGCTAAGTGTTGCTTGCATTGATTCTGATTTTTTTTACAACTCCAACTCCCTGAAATTAATTTAAAGACGTATTTTGGAATAATCCTTCCAATCATAAAGAATTATTATATCTGAGCTAAAAAGGAGAACTTATCCATGCAATTCTAGTGGAATCATACAGGACCCAAAAGCAACACTATTTTTTATCTGAACTTATTATGAGGTTTTTCTAATGAAAGCTCAGTAGATTCAATTAAATTCCACTCTCTGTTTGCTCCATTATTTTTCTTTCGAGAACCCTGAGCAGTTTTTCCAGCAAAAGGGGCATAATGCCAACTATAAAGTCAAAATTAGCAGAAGTTGTGGTCAAAAGTTGCTATTCAATGCCATCTATTCTACAATTTAATGAGATTTCTGCACCTAGTAAAAAAACATTTAACAGATTTTTTTCAGTTGCTTCAGATGAGAAAGATGATTACCAAATACCCTCATTATCTGTATTAATGGAGGTAGTATTAATCAATTTTTAAAAACATAATAATCCACATTTCTGCTGACAAAATTGTTAATGATGCTAATTTAATTACTTTTAGGATGCTCCTGAGCTTTAGTATCTGGTTTGTTTATCTTTATGACCAGCTTTAAAACAACACTGACAATCCAGCCTGACAAGAGAAAATTAATTCTCTTGTGTTAGAAAAAGAGATTATCTTGGTTATTTACATCTTAATCCACAGTGTAAATGTGTCTAGCAGGTCAATAAGTGAAACAAGTCAATATTTCTGATGTTGTAATATTTTGTTTGGTTGATTGTTTGTTTTTTTGGGGATTTTTTTTTTGGGGAGGGGGGAGTGGTTTGTTTTTGTTTTTTAAGGCATGATTGTTCTGTCACAATCACAATGGTGAAAACTGAACTTTAACTCCTCATAAGGTCAGAGCATCAAACCTACCTGACAAGATTTTCATTGTCTCCAGTTCCTTTGCAGGTAGCACATTCTGTCCTTAAATCCTCTGACTTGGGCTTCTTTTGTAGAACAGATTGTCGTTGTCGTCTTTCTCTGGGAATTCGTTCCTGTCATTAGCAGAAGGCAAAAGAAAGGAAGGAAGGGGAAGAAGGGAAGGAAAGCAAATATTTGCCATTATAGCACTGAAAGTAACACTACAGCCCCAAGTTTAATATTTTGTGAAACTGTTAAAAAAAAAACAAAAAACAAACAAGCAAACAAAACACTATATTCCAACCTCAGGCTTTTCTTCTTCAGGCACAAAGCTTCGTTTTCGTCCTCTAGTTCTCTAGAAGAAAATACATAGAAAATTCAATTATTAGGTCACTGAATGGTTTTTTACTATTCATAACAACAACAAAAACATATCACAGGAAATAATGTAAAGCATTAACTACAGAACTAGTGTAAGACAGTTATAATAACAATGGCACTGAGCAGCCTGATCTAGTGGGAGGTGTCCCTGCCTATGGCAGGGGGGTTGGAACTCGATGATCTTTAAGGCTCCTTCCAACACAAACCATTCTATGTTTCTATGATCCAGTTCCACAACCTCTCTGGGCAACCTGTTCCAGTGCTTCACCACCCTCACTGGAAAGAATTTATTTTTTATGTCAAGTCTAAATCTACCCCGTTCCAATTTACATCCATTGTTTCTAGTCCTCCCATCCGATATCATATTAAAAAGTCCTTTCCCTGCCTTTCTGTATCATTACATCACTGATAGCAGTTTCTCTTTTGCTTAGTAACTGGCTGTAGTTTCATTTAATTGTTTGCACACATACAGAAAGGCAGCAAAGAGACCCAGCAGCCCTGCTTATGACATAGTATCAGTGTAAATTCAGGGGTTTCACTACATTAGAAAGAAATACTTACTACA
This sequence comes from Turnix velox, assembly GCA_013400935.1. Classification (NCBI taxonomy): domain Eukaryota; kingdom Metazoa; phylum Chordata; class Aves; order Charadriiformes; family Turnicidae; genus Turnix; species Turnix velox. The sequence goes on from VZTY01022580.1 coordinate 39,200, forward strand.
TAAGAAAGAAATTCTTTACAGTGAGGGTGGTGAAATACTGGAACAGGTTGCCCAGAGAGGTTGTGGATGCCCCCTCTCTGGACGTGTTCAAGACCAGGCTGGACAGGGCACTGGGCAGCCTGGTCTAGTGGGAGGTGTCCCTGCCTATGGCAGGGGGGTTGGAACTCGATGATCTTTAAGGTCCCTTCCAACCCAAACTATTCTATGATTCTATGATTAGTAGGTTCTGTTTCTGCTAATAGACACTGGAGCTCCTGGATGTGACAGAAACAGTACTGTCACTTCCATACTGGCACTCAGTTCCTGATACTTCTAGAAGTGGTGGCACCATGAAGTACAACCTTTCTTTGTAAAGGTGAGCACTGTCAGTACTCACGTGCTTCTGGAATTTGCAGGCACATGAGCTGATTAGGCAGATTTGCATTTTCATTTTACAATTTCATATAAATAGTTCAAACTAAGCACATAATTCATATTAAAACTGTATTTCATTACTGAAGATGCACCTGACTCAAAACTATTAGCACGAGGCTAATTTCTATATGATGTTAAAAGTTTGCAATTGTTTTCTGCTGTAATTAGCAGAGGATAAAAAGCAGACAATTTAACATTCTTTGATTTCTGTAGACCTGTAAATCTTAGATTTCTTTTCTGAAAAAGTGTAGCTCAGTTGGGAGAGCATCCGACTCCTAATCCAAGGGTCAAGGCTTCAAGTCCCTGTTCAGGTATGAGGCTTGTCTGAGCTGGGTTGATGATTTGGCTTTATGATTTGAAATCTTTCAGTTCCTTCCTACCTAGATGATCATGATGATATTGGATTTTTGTATCCCTGACTTGAAGCTAGAGCGATTGCTCTAGAAAGACACATAGCTACATGAATTAGACAGCAAAGATGGCCAGTGTAAGATCACAACTAAGTTTTGATTCAAATTCCTAGCTTAATTCTTCAAGCATTTCTATTTTTACCTTATGTTAACTCATACTTGATACAGTGACACGAATTACATACTTCTACAGTATTAATTTTATTCATCTATAGTTCATTGATACACATCACACCTATCAAAAACTTTCTAGCCCTAACCCTCTCACTCATGCAGCCCTTCAAATACTCTTGTTAATGAGAAAAAAGAAAGAAAGCAATAAGTGTTAGAAAACAAAGAGGTCGTGGCAATGAGTCATTTATGGATTCACTTCAGTACTAGTGATAACATAAGCAGAATAGATCACTTAGAAAACAGAACTGAGAAAAATTCCACCACCCTAAAAAATTCACCTAGTGAAATAACTGAGCTAACCATCAAGAGTATCTCAAAAGCAAACTACAGGCCTTCAGAATCCTGTGAAAATGTATGCACAGGTTAAAACCACACAGATAATGTGATCTCTCCCACATTAAACATAAACCATTATTAGGATTTTGCCCAAATAGAAATTTCTAATCCATGATGTCACTCAATCCTTACTAAGAATCCAATGTTTTAAACATTCTTGGACAATGAAAAAGTTACAATCATGCCAGTTGCAAAGAAACCCCTTTGATTACCTTTGCTTTGTGAAAAGGCAGAAAAAATATTCTAATAATGGCAGCACACTGGCATAAAACTGTTTTACATAAAGGTAAGGACATCTCTATAGACAGCAGATGGCACACTCGCTCAATACAGATCGAAGTGAGTATTTTATATGGTACTTATCACTACTATTCAAAATACATCTCTGAAATAATTATTTAATTTTCCAGAAAGCTGGCAGTAATAAAAAGGGAGCTGCCAGACAAAATGAAAAAGCAATACATCAAAATATGATTATAAAGAGAAACAAGTGGAGCATGAAGCTTAATTACACTGAATTACAACCTCCCCCCGTTTTTTTTTTCCTTTAGCTACCATTCTCTTGAGAACTTCTATTTTCCAGGAAAACAAAAATTTTGCAATGTTCTTGCTGTCAAACTACCACCAACTCTGGCAAATAACTTCACTCTATTGTTGCTAAGCCTAAAACTTTTAACAAAATTCAAGATCTAGCAAGACTGCTCTTTATCCTTTTCAACGCTAATTTCTTCCACAGCAGTTTGGAGAATTCAAACAGAAGCAAGAGGGCAAAACAGCCAGAAAAAGTCTGTCTCTATCTGTTGCTAAAACAACAGATTCTGTCCTGGAAAATGGAATCTAAATGCAGTTATTTGCAGAAGTCATAGATGTGCTGGTTACTTTTACCTACAGATGTACTGTAACACCATTTGGCACAGGTCCATCTCTTCATGCCTTTAAAAAAAGTGATCTTTCATCTATACATTTTTTCCCCTGCCTTAAGAAAAATACAAACTATACAAGCATTCTTAAAATACACCACAAAATGAAAAACTCTTGATAAACTCCATCCATTTCAAGCATCCTTGAAGAGCAGACTCAATTTATCCTACTTCCCTTTCTTAATTTGACCTCAAGAGAAATGGAAGGAGTTACATCATTAATGTTTATAAATAGATAAAGGGTGTCAGGAGGATGGAGCCAGGCTCTTCTCAGTGACTTCCAATGATAGGAGAAGAGGCAACTGGTACAAGCTGAAACACAGGAGGTTCCACAGAAATATAAGAAAAAAATTCATCATAGTGAGGGTGACAGAACACTGGCACAAGCTGTCCAGAGAGATTGTGGAGTCTCCTTCTCTGGAGACATTCCTGTGTGACCTGATCTAGTTGTTCCTGCTCCAGCAGGGGGATTGGACTAGATGATCTCTTGAGGTCCCTTCCAATCCCTGACATTCTGTGATTCTGAGTTCTCTACTACCATATATCCATAAATCTTTACTTGTATTTGGCAATCTGATGCAGTATTTCTGCTTTTCTCGATGTGCCATTGACTCAACTGAGCTTTTACATTCAGTGACAGAGAAGAAATAATAATTTTATAATGCTCTTCATAATAAAAACTTTGACAAAGCTGATTACCTCTTAATTTATTATTTCTTATAGCATTAATGTTCATTTGACCATTTCTTTTAAGTTTAGCCTGTCAAAAACAGTTCTACAAAAACAGAAAGGTTCTTTTAAAGGTCTTCTGGGTGCTTATTTCAAAGTCATACTTAAATGAGTTGACTGATCAGTGACAATGTTAATTAAAATTATGACTGATGAGCACTGACAAATGTTTTAAAATTACTTGCTGTTTTTAAGAAGCACCAACACTTACACTCACAATGCAACTGATTTTCCTCTTGCAACCATTTCCTACTCAAAACTTGCATCAATGACACCACATAATTAAGTTACATGAGTTGTTTGGAAACTACTTGGGTGAAAATGCTCCAGTTAAATACAAGGTAACAGTCCTTTTTATCTTTTAATAGACTTGGTAAGAGAAAAAAATAATCACTCCTCTGCTATCTTTTCCTATGTGAAACAAAACCAAGAAATAATAATCTATTCTAAACAGCAGTATTTATTTGTAAAACAAAATCACTAAACATAAAAACTCCCTGTGCTAAAAACAGCTTGTAGGTGCTTTGTCACTATTTTATTTTTTTTTTTTTTTTCAAAACTAATCTACTTAGACTACAGCCCCTCAGGCACAGATTTGTTTTCGAAACATGTTCGAAAGAATGAACAGCACAGTGTTGGCTAATAATTCTTTCCTCAAAACAAAGACTTCTTACTGTTAAACAGAAAAATTACTGTCTGTTCACTTGGACTTTATACAATGTAATTACAGAAAGAAGCTATCAGATTTTCAGGTTCTAGATAACAAAAATAAGTTTAGTATCATAAGACCAGAAGGCTTTATTTAAATCCCTGAACTATTCTGTTCCCAAAAAGCCTTTTTTACACTTGCAACACTGGGTAGATGCCTCTTTTTCTATAAAAAGGAACCAAAAATGGAATATCCACACAAAAAGCTCCTAGTGTACTACCCTCTAATATGCTCACTGAGAATTCCAGGATCTGACAACAGTTGCTAAAGGGTGGATTCTTCAACAACACAAACACTACTTCAAAGGAAACACCAGAATTACAGGAAAAAGCATCCCCTGCCACCTCTTCCAACACACAGCTAGCCCCAGCTGTGCAATATTGCTTAAAAGATGTGACATTTCTTACAGAAACTCCATTAAACTTCCAGACAACAGTACAAACAGTAGGCAAAGCACACTTCGTGTAATTTTAAAGTAAAAAAATTCACCAAAATATACTGAAGAGAATTTTTTTCAAAGGAAGGAAGGAGAACACTTACTTTGCAAAGACATGGGATTGGACTAAAAGAATTATTTTAGCAATGACATAGTACATAAAGAATAACTTGTGTGGGTATTTCATTCCAGGACCAAATGAAGTTAGAAAAGAGATAGAAAAAAGGGAAATGCAGGCGCAGATGTAAAGGATTCAGTAAGTGGGAACAGTTGTTAAGTCTTTTATCTGTGTGGACAGTTGAACCTAACCAACAGCTATAAGAAGCTGTATTTTTTTACATACAGAGGAAAAAAGGATGTCCCCTCAATGAGAAAAAGAAAGAAAGAAGTATCTCTCCTACAGAGGGGTTCTCAATTATTCACAAAGTTTAATTTTGGATTACTCAAACTCACAGTTTGAGCTAAATTAATAGACTGGCTTGAGTCATCCTCAAATTCTTCTTAGTCATAGGCCAGGAAAAGGAAGCCATTAGGTAAATCAAAGCTGTGGCTTAAACAATTCAAAAATGAAAATGAAATGTAATTAAAGCAAAAATTTATGGCTTGTTCAGGAAAATATGCATTTAATCCTATCAGTGTATACTCAGAAAAGTTAAATATGGCATCTGCTAGTACAAGAATAGAGTCTGGAAAGGACTCTGTGAGGGGAAAAAAGATGTGCCACATGAAAGCTGAAGCATATCCAAATGTATCATAAGAGCATCTGAGAAAATGTTTTCCCTCTTTCTGTAATTAACAGAGAATTTTGTGACACAGGTAAAAGTTTGTCCAGTTCTTCAGCTTCCCAGATTTTTTTCTTCAGAAAATCTATATATTTAACAAAAGTAATAAAGCATTAAAGAGAGGAAAGGGCACTTATACCAAAAAAATAGAACAATCAAATTGAAATTCTGCAATTCAAAATGCCCAAAACGTAAGTCACCTTAAAAAAATTATAAATATGAGCTGTAGAGCAACAACTCAACCATCATTTACCGTGTTTCTGATTGGAATTTTCTTCGGCTCTGGTGGCACATCCTGAGGAACAAATTTAACAGGCTCCTTAATCTGCCTCCTTGATCTTTTGGTCCCATCTGGTAAGGTTTCCATAGCAATATCAGCCTCCATGTCACTGCTTCCTGCCTGGTCACACTCTGAGCATTGCCTGCAAAGTGGAAGATTTTCTATTTAAAAACTGCAGCCACAAAGCAGAAAAAGAAACATATTGAAGCATTTGGGTTTAATAAATTAAAAAGTCAAGAAACCAAATGGATACCCAATGAAGTCCTTCAAAGTTAGGATATTTTAAGCAACTAAGCAAAAAATTATCAAGATTGGGGGTTTTTTTTCCTGATTGCATTAAAACTTTGAAAACCAGGATTTTGAAAGTAGGATTTAAATTTCAGCATTTGCATCCTACCATATCCCCATTTTTAATGGTGCCCACTGATCTGTAATCTATTCATTACTGTAAATGCTGCTGCACTCGAATCTTCATAATGACACACTTCTGAATTCATTCTGATGACAGCACTCTTTAGAGGCAGAGATTTAGAAGATATGTTTGTAATGAAAATAAATTTTAATAAGTATTTTAAAAGGGAATGGGTTTTAAATCTGAAAAAAAATTACAAAGATATAGACTATGGTGACATATAACAAACTTTGAACACTGCTTTGAAAAAAATGCATATTGAGACTTAGAAAAAGTACAAAACCACAATCAGAACTTCAAAAGTGAACAAATACTAAGGTAATCCTGTTAACAAGTTCAATGATAAAATTAATAAGATGGGAAATCAGCAAGTTTCATCCTTATTTGCAGAAAATACTCAAGCAGAATCATCAATGCAGAAGTTATGAAAACTGTACAATTACTACTTAAGAGTTTGCCTTATTTTCATTTAGGAGTAAACAGGTCTTGTAGATATACTTTGTGTTAAACCACTTTTAGCTATTAATTAGCACTCTGAACTTGCACAGCATAGACCATAGCTTTACATTTCCAAGTTTTCAAAAAGAAGTATGTCACAGCATTTTAGCTTACAATTAGAACTGCTGGTCTACTTTGGAAGCACCATATCAAAACAGGTAGAAATTAATGCTTTCATGTTTCATTACTTAAAATAGTTGTCATGCTCCTTCTTTCAAAATAAATCCATTTGAAATGAGGACAGGCTTTGAACTTACTGTTGCAAACAAGTTCTTTCTGAAATATTCAAGATGCATAAATGTCACCTTGGAGAAAACTGTCAAGCCACTGAACTGAGGAAATTCTCAATATTAAGCACTTTGAAATCAGTTTCTAATAAGCAGTTAAATGCTGGTGCTCATCACGTCTAAACTGTGATTTCACTGAGACTAATATCATTACCATCTAATGTTTAGAAATATTGAGATAATTAATTATAATTTGTGCTTTATTTAACAAATATTCTTTTAAAAACAATATTTTCCTTAATACTTGATGTAATAGTGGAATTAGACAAATAATTTTTTGTGTACTGTAATTTGTTTTTTTAAGTAATGATCATGAAAGAGACAAAAAGTAAAACTAAGCCATGCACATAAGTTGAGTACTTTGACATCCTCAAATACATTATAAAATATGAAACATCTGGAGTAAATTCATGCTGAGCTACTCAATGTTTAAATAAATATGTATTAATAAAATATATTATACTTGTAAAATCTTTTGCAAAGGCTCAAGTTAGTAATAACATGTAAAGGATTATTAATGGTAACGCAATAGTAAGTAAAATTTAAGAAACAATTACTTTTTAATTGCTTCCTGCTGATTACTTTATAAGAGGATTAAAGACAACATTCTTAACTACTTTTAAATAAAGCCTTTGAACCTGCCTACTGTTTCAATCTATTTCCCACTATACTCACTTTTCTATTTTAGCTTTTTGCATAAGTTCCCATTATATCTCTTCAAATATCTGAAAAGTACAGGGCCCCCATATTGAAAAAAAAAAATGGTTTTTCTTCATAGCTTAATCAAAAGATTAAAAAGGTATTCAAAACATCAGGAGGGGGGGAAACCTGCTGAACTCCAACTTAGATTAAGAATCCATTCTATATCCTCTCTACTGATCCTGAAAAGAAAATATAAAGGCATGTTGGATGATGAAAAGAATGCAATCAATTCAGCTCAATTTGACTGCTATAATCTCATACTCCAGAATATGCCTTAGCTAATTAGAAGTAAAAGCAAAATTTGTGATCTGAGATATAACTGAAGCATGAAATCCACAACAAAGGTATGTTGTAGCTTTGAAATAAAAGCATTTTACTACCTAACCTGACCTATTCTGCCTTGAACACCTACTGAGATTTGTGGTCTTACATCTTTTGGACTGATGGCTTTTTTGCAAGCCTTTTCAACTTGGTTAAAAAGCAGAACAAAAACCAAGAATCTTCTGTGCAAATGCAGAAGCTACCAAAAAAAAAAGCTTCCATGCAAGGTAACTACTCCTTAAATTTGACTGAAGAGCTCAGAATGCCCTTGAAATACTGAGAAGTACAAAATCAGAGACTACAGAAAATAATTAAAGGAAAATTAAGTTCACAAAAATATTACCAACGTTGAAAACCTTTCCAAGCTTTTCAGCTTTTAAAGGAAATATCTATTAATTTACTAACTAAATCTACTGGAGTAAATCCAGGTTTTTAAATCCTAAGATACTAAAAAGAAGAGACCTCTCATTTCATGCACCAGTCGTCTTGCTCTGAACACAATCATTAAAACTACCCAAAAAGACAACTTCAGTAAATGCTTTATGGAAATTAAAAAAAAAAAAAATAAAATCTGGAGATATAAGAAGAAAAACTGGAACCAAGTTTTCTCTATCAAAATAGTTTTAATGTATTTTTTAAAAGAATTCTTACACATTTAGACAAGGTGAAGAGGATGCCTTGGAGATGCTGTACACTAACTTCTTGCCAAATGAAAACTGCTGCTGAATTATTGCTTCTAACATATTTCCAAGCAATTTATGATAGTTTGGAAATCAGCATTTACCATGTAATCTGTTCTACCCTTAGCTTTTGGAAATATAACTGCATTAAGTGCAGTTATACATATGCTTCTGCTATTGCAGATTTGAGTTGTAAGACAGAAGTAAGCCCAAACGATTTACATACTGCAATAAACTGATCTACTAATTACAAGTTTAAGTATTTACAAGAGCCTTTGTAACGATCTGGACAGAGAGCTGCATATCTGGGTCCCAAGATAAACAGATTAAGTCTTCATTTCCAGCCTATTGTTTCCAACCATTATTCTATAGCCGCATTAATAATCAAAAGTGAACTCAAAGCTAAGAGAATTAAAGCTATAATCTAATTCTACACACTGGCTAATAATGAGAAAATCTTTGCAACTTTTTTTCAGCCTTGAAATATTACTGCTAATAACCTGAAAATAAAATACCTCAGTTCAGACTGCATTACAGCCATGTCTAAAACACTTAGAATTTACAAGTCTATTCAAGTTTATGGCCTTTAAATATACAGATAGCACAAGATAATACATCAACCACACGCTTACCAGTAACTGTTCTTGGTCTTTCTTGGCATCCTTGTAAGAGGGGGGTCCAGACAACCAAGATGATAATGTAGTTTACAAGTATCACACAGTAGCAGTAGGTGCTGATCATGGTTCTTCTTGCAAATTCCACAACTTTTAATGCAGGAAGCATAAAAGCATTATAAATAAATTTAAAATTATGAAGAATAAATAATACATCCCAGCACAATCACCAGTTTTCATACTAACAATCTGAAACCATCATGTAAGTGCATAACCATTTTTAAGGAGCTTTAACCAATACACAGTAAAGCATAAAATGCACTTAATACAGTTAACAATAAAATGCCTTGCTTTGTAATTTTTGAGGGCTTCTCACCAGTAAGTAATCACTTGATATGTCAACAAAATACACCAGTGGGAAATAGAAAGATAAACTACTTGTGTCATCCACATACTTAAATAATAGAACATTATGCAGCTTTTATCAGTCTTTACAATCATATGCCCATTTCAATAATGCAAGCACCCTTAAATAGGTGCAGCTATTGTGTTGGGTAATGTATCAACCCATAAGAAATCACTTTTTCTTTTTCTTATTTACTGGAATTGAAAATTTAGTTATTTCAAAAAGATCAGATGTTCATTGATTCCATTATAAAATAGGAAGAACCAAATAACTACATTTGAGTGAAGCAGAACTATTAGAGCATGACTCCTATAATTTGTTTGTGTGTACATCTAAATTGCCAAATCTCAGCCTGCTGCTGTATTCTCAATATTTTCACCTCTCACAGCATGAGAATTAACTTTTGCTTCTGTAACCCATCCTCTTTTAGCCTGCAGGATGGGCAAGATAATGCCCATGTGCTGTGGCTGCAGGCCTGGCTGTTGCTCTCTAGATAAGCAACAGACTTTGCTATTTCTCAGCTGGTGGCAGGAGAGGAAGATCCAAGATGAGATGTATCTTTTTGCACAGTCATGCTCTGGGATCCCAGCATATGGTTAGGCTTAGTTAAAGCCCAGTCAAAATTCAGGAGGAGAAGAAATGGTGGAACAATGACATAGCAAGCAAATACATTCTTAAAATGTAAGATATTCCTACGCATTTGACAACAAGTAAATAGAAAGTAAAAATTCTAACATGACAATTGTTTTTCACATTCAGAATAAACAGTAGCACTGTTAGCAAAATCTTTAACACAGATGACTGCATTCAAAAGACAAGATTATCAGTTCAAAATTTTCACATGAGAGAGACAAAGGACTGTTCTCTTTCAGCTGTAAATAAGCAAAAATAGTAAAAAGAATCCCAAATCTTAATGTTGTCTGCTAAAGTGAGGAACTGACTATTATTCAACTTATCTTTCAGAAGTAAGTTAAATATATGGACAACTTGGAAGCATTTTGTTAATCAAAATCAAGGTGAACAGTTTGCTCTTAACACTTTTGTGAAACAGTAACTTAATGCACATTACATCTATTCTGTCAAGACTTTGGTACTTGCCTATATAGTACAGCTGGTAGAGCTGAGGCCTTTTGTGTTCCTCCTTCCTTTTTACTTGGTTTCCTTTCTTTAGGAGTACGCAGAATTGCCGGTATGTTCAATTTCTATTGGATTGGAACAAATGAAGTCTGCATGAGTCTTGAGACTTTCACAGAACACCACAAGAGTCTCAATGCATGAAGAACAAGGCTCAAACTCCGAGTGGGAAAATGCTTAGCTAGCTATTTTTCAGACAAGAGCAACTACAGATGTTAGTATTACAAAGCCATTCTGTGATAAAGTAGAATTAGACTTCTTTTTCCAATTCCATCAATAAAACCCCACAGTGAAATACTAGATTTTGAAGTTCTTCTTCAAACTTCAAACATAGGGATGGACAAAGATGCATCTGTACAGGCAGCTGAAATAAGCAGATTCAGAAAACTGACAGAAGAATACTGAAGCATTTTATTTTCTCCATCATTCCTGCTACATTGGTGCTTAATAGGTTAATTAGAAAAATTATCTTATTGGACCAAGCCCTGCACAAAGCAGATGAGATTCTCTTCGGGTTTCTACTAATCTGCAGCATGCTAGCTTCTCAGACAGCAGCCATCTATCAAAGTCATTTCTCAGCAGCCCCGTGGGCCTGCATCTGTTCAACCAACTGGAAAAAAAATGTCATGCAAGCTGTGCAAATGAATTCTACTTAACTTTTCTTCTTTTTTTATTACAATTAGTAACATTTGCACCAGGAAATATACTTGTGAATACTTACTCAAAGCCATCTTAAAAAGTAGTGAAAGAAAAAAAAAGCTTGATTCAAGAGGTACATTATGTAAGAATCCTTCTTTACAAGTAGAAAAGATAAGCAGACAAATAGAGCCAGAAAAAGGACGCATATATTAAAATCACAAATGCATGGAGAAAGGCTGAGCTTCTGCTGAAGAGCAGCACAAACTCAGCACTACCAAAGGGCACAACAAAATTGTAACCTCATTGTGTGCTGGCATTTTCACAATGAACAATCTTCAATCTTCCTTAAAATCGTAATTGAAAATCTTCTCAGACTCTCTCTGACATCTCAATGTCCATTATCATTTAATACCCTTGACATAAACCATTCATCAGAACACAGAAAGAATCTATACTTCTCTCTCTTCTTCAGGTTTATCATTGACAACAAAGGTAATTACTGGCAATAGGAAGTAATTCAAACCTTCTCTCCTCCTAGTTTATATTCATTTGAACAAAATATTCAGCACTATTCAGTTAATAACCATCACCTATATAGTGCAGTTTTAAAGATTTGTGTCTTATAAAAGCCATCAAGAGTTACCAAAGTAACTAGAGACAATGTGGAGACAAAAATGGTAGAATTAACTCATGCTTCACATCAAAGTTTAGTAAAAATGACATGCCAATCAGTTAAAACAAATGGAAGAATTTTGCAAACAAGATCATGGTTGCAACAATGAAATTAAGCTACAGTTCTCCACTAGGTGCTTTGCAAGGTGTACATATTTCAATCAGGAAAACATCCCTGGAGTAAAGCCTGGTTCTGATCAAATCTATTTATTTGGCCACAGAAGTGACAGACAGTAACAAATTCTGCAAAGATCAGGTCTGGCAGACTACAAAAAGGGGAGGAAAAATGCAACCAACCTGTCCAATGATTCTACCCAGCAGAGCCCAAATGCCTTGCCCTTCATTTCTCAGTTTTCCATTCATATTTTGTAGCTCTTCCAAAGACTCACACAGCTGAAAAGAAAAAATAATAAAGAATGAAAAACCATTAAGAGTTATTTACTAAAATGCATTCAATCTCTTATGCTTCTATGGTGCACCAGTTTATTGTGGGAATAAAAAACACTGGAACTCAAGTCAATATCGCTTAGACCACTGCAGTCATTCAGCAGTTTAATGGAATTAAGATACAAATATGGGCAGATTTTTATAGAGATCTGAAGTGTTTCAGTAGGAAAAGAAGTTTTCATAAACTCAATTAAAAAGCCCAGTAAAATACTAATGTTTTATGTGTATAACTTATTACTTTTATGTATTGTTTAAGAAGCAACACTAACAAGTAATCACATAAATGAACTCATATGCATTATCAAAGAACATTCACTCACTCTCACAGGAAAAGACAGAATTTCTTAAAGGATGCAATCAGAATAAGAGGGTTTTTTACTTCTGGAAGTAATTGTTATTGCACACCATATATAAACTACCCAGAAGCAAAACTAAGCAAAAAACAAAGAGGATTCAAAGTCTGTCGTCTTAAAGTATCAAATGAAATGTATGCAAAGAATAAAAAAATTAAGGACCTTAAGATATAGTTGACTCATAATACTGACATGTCTATCCACATGAAATTTGTTACTGAGATGTCAGAGGGGTTATTTAAAGAACTCAAACCCAGGCATTTGAGAAGCTGATTGTACTTGCACAGGGGAAAAAAGACCACAGAACATTTTAAAAATAAACATGTTTGTTTCAAAACATTACTTCTTCGAAACAATGATTTGTATAATTCTAACTCCTTTTGTTTAGAAAGGAAAATGTTATCAAAGCTAACTGCAGCAATACTAAAATAGTACAACAGTTCATTATCCATTTTTCTTCACCTTATTATACTCCACATGAAGCTTTTCCTGCTCGTTTTCTAATTTGTCCTTGATATTCTTCTGTTCAGCCATATTCTCCTGGATCTGAATCATGCGCATATTTCTCTCTATTTAAAAGAAAATTGCATTATTTCCCATCCTTGGCTGTATTTTGAAATTTTATGCACTGAAAATAGTTAAGCAATGAAAAGCATAAAACCGTAATAACACAAACCCAGAAAACGAGAGCTTATAGGTTTATTACACAGAATGAAGAGTCATAACATTTACTTTCTGCTGCATAACTAGCATAGTTATTTACATAGTATGCTTTCATCAAGTCATAAAGGGAACAATTCCACAGACAAAACCGTGCCATTCCACACAGAAAAGAGGAAAATAACAATGACATGAGAGGTATCTAAGCTTCCACTTCCTTAATAAAGACACTCTCTCCTGTTTGTATTTGAAAACTACTATTGTCTGAAATGTCTTTTTAAAAGAAATCACTGTGTAAATAGATACCAGGCAATACTATATCTGATCTGACTTGAAGTAATATGAATAATAATGAAGCAATAATAATGAAGCAATAATATTTATCAATTAATAATGAAAAAATACAGGCAATCACAGAGCAGCTTACAGATAATCTAGTTCCAAACCCCCTGCTGTGGGCAGGGAAACATTCCCACCAGACCCAGTTACTCAAATCCCCATCCAGCCTGGCCTTGAGGACTTCCAAGGAAGGGCCATCCACAACTTCTTTTGGCCACTGTGAATCAGCACACTGTGGATACAGCAAAGTCATTTCTCATTGAGCAAAAAACATGCATTTTTGATACTTACCAAGGTAATAATTCACAAAATCAGCCGTGAGAGCTGGTTGTTTATGTTTCCTTCTCCCATCAACACTAGAACTGGTATCTGAAGTATCCACTGGAAAAATGTCTGTACTGATGCCCATGAGCTCAGCCTTACGCATGAGCTTACGAATGGCAGAAGCGCTGCTGGTGAGTGGCCGGGGCAGCTTCTCCCTGGGAACCCAGGCCTGAGGTCTGGTGGTTCGGGCCAGCTCTGCCTTGGCACGGTACTGCTGTAGCCTGGCATTGATTCGAGCCTGCAAGAAAGACTTTTATTAATTAAAAACATTTGGGAACTATTCCAAATTGGGTTTATTTTGGAATACATTTGCAATTGACTTGCATTTTAAAAAGCCACATGACCTAATCGATACTTTCATCCTGGAACTCTGCAAGTCAAGAAACAGCAGAAATAGAAGGAAAAACTTTT
>VZTY01022585.1:0-10829 GCA_013400935.1 Turnix velox
AATTTTTATCTTGAAATAAGCATTAATCCCTTAATATATACAGGTAGCAAGCCCCAGGGCTGCACAAGTGTGCAGTCATGCTGCTCTGAATGTTATCAAGGGCTGAGAAAAAAGCTCTGATATCTCTTTATATTCCTAAATCAGTCTGCTGCTTCTTAACATCCTCCTAAATTGCACTTTGTGTTTGAGCTCACTGATGCTTTTGTCCAAAAATGGGGATTTTTGATTTTTTTTAAATATTTTTTGACTACATCAGCAAATCCCACACGTGGCTCTTGCCTTCTGTGTAAGCAGGACTATAAATACAAATAATGCAGCTGGGATTTAGCTGGTAAGTAAGTTGGGGTCGGTGTAATGCTCTCAGGCAGAGCTGATCCCTGGGAGCCTGTTGCACCAGTTTGGTGTGTGCTGGACTGGGATGGCAGAGGAGGGGACTGGGAGGGAGCAATTTCTCCACTAGCCCCAGGCAACAAACCTTTGTGCTGCTCACAAGGTGAGACACCTTTTCCTTGAGGTATCTCCTGCCTAAATCAGGGATGGGGATGATGCTGTCCCTCAAACTCCACCCTCCAGGCAGCTCAACAGTGGGGCTGAAGCTCAATGAAGTTTGTAGGGAAGGAAAAATCACAGAATCAGAGAAACATGGAGTTGGAAGGAACCTTCATAAGCTACCTGGTGCCACCCCCTGCAGTGACAGGGACATCCTGCACTAGATGAAGATGCTCAGAGCCCTAGCAAGCCTGGCTTTGGATGTCTTCAGGGATGGAGCCTCCAGAATCTCTCTGGGCAACCTGTTTTACCTCCTCACCAGGGAGGGGAATGTCTCCAGGGTTGATGGGGCCACCACCACTTCTCTGGGTACCTCTTCCAGTGTCTCACCACCCTTGTGGTGAAGAATTTCTTCCTCATGTCTCCTCTAACCCTGCCCTGCTCTAGTTTCAAACCACTGCCCCTTGTCCTGTCACTCCATGCCTTGGCAGTTTGTCCCTCTCCAGCTTTCTTGCAGCCCTCCCTTTTAGATCCTGGATTTTCTAATTTGTGTGGACCTTATGAACATAAAATCATAGGATGGTTTTGATTGGAAAGGACCTTAAAAATCATCTATTTCCACCCACAGGCAGGGAATTTCTCTGGCAATATAGCAGTCCAGGCCCTGAATAACCTAAGAAGCTTAATGATTCTTGTTGTTTGTGTTGTGGCAGAGGAAGGGTCTTCAGGAAGAGTCCTCCTTGCTGACCCCAAGTACCTCCTAACCCTNGACCCCAAGTACCTCCTACCCCTGGCAGTTTGATGTGTTTGGAGGCTCCTGTTGTCACCCTGCTCCATCCCTCCCTCCTTTGGTGTATCTGACCCTGGGGGGCTCCTCTAGTCAATGTAAATATTGTTGTGGTTGCTGCTGTAGGGCTGGGAACAGGCAGAGATTTGGGGCAGAGTCTCCCTGTGATTTTAATGCCCTCACACTTAGTTGGAGGGAACTCATTAATCTTCTCTTATCATGCTAATAAACTGGGGGAGGCGAGGGATGTGTCTCCTCAAGGTTACTCCGGTGTCACTCCTCTTTCACAGCCTGGGGGAGGTCAAAACAAGCTCTGTGTGTGGAGGGACACAGCCAGATATCTGGCTCTGCAGCTCCTCTGCTGTCCTTCCAAGGCTTCTCTCCACTTCCCTCCTGCTTGTTCAGATGCAATTAGGAGATGCGGGATGAGGGGGAGCCAGGGGTCAAGGAGGCAGTAAAGTGATTACAAGGTGCTGCAAATGGCTGTGCCATAAATACTCGGCATGATGGAAAATGAGATGCCAGTCACCTCGGGGTTATTGCTGGCCTCCCTCTTTCTCTTGGTGTGAGAGATGCTAATGGAAGTGTATTTACCCCAGAGAGTGTGAGCTCGCTGCTGGCTCTCATCCTGCACACCCCAGGTGTGCCAGGGACTGCAATGACTTTATGAAAAAAAAAAAATATATATATATAAACACTTTGTGCTTGAATTTCTTCACTCCAGGAGGAGGCAGAACTGGTTTTCCAGGGTGTTCTTTCCAAAGTGGAAAGTTCCTGATGCTTAGAGATGGGACAACTCCAAAAGCAGATTGGGTTGATGAGTTGGGGTGGGGACAAGAGAGGAGCAACCCTTGGGACTGCCTCACTCTCCACCTCCTGCTTCTGCCTTCATCTCTCAGAGTTTGCTCAGTTATCAGCTGCTCCTTGGTGTGTTTGAACACCCAACAAGCCCAAACCTTGCAAGGGCATTAACTGGGACAAGTTTGCTGGGTGAGCAGTCAGAAGCTGATGCTGGTCTTGCTGGGGGAAGGAAAATTCAAGGAAAAGCACTGAATTTTACTGGACTTAAAATGAGTTCTGAGAGATAATGTGCAAATTAAGACAGCTGAGAATTATGCTCAGGCAGTCTTTAGAGATGATTGCAGGATGAAAGGTGATGGGGAGGGTTTGTCACAAATAGTAACGGGATGCAAATGGGAAGAGGGGAGATTGAGGCTGAAGAGAAGAAGGAAGTTCTTTGCTGTGAGGGTGGTGAGACACTGGAAGAGGTTGCCCAGAGAGGTTGTGGATGCCCCCTCAACCCCTGGAGGTGTTTAAGGCCACTGAGCAACCTGGTGTGGTGGGAGGTGTCCCTGCCCATGGCTTGATCTTTCCCTTCCAACCCAAACCATTCTATGACCAGAGCCTTTGGAAATATCTAGATCATACTCAAATTCAGTAGCTTTGGGGATAGAGGTTCTTCTTTTCATCTTTTGCAGAAAGTCTTCCATTTCAGAGGGTGTAAGGAACTTTGAGAAGGGTTTTGAAGGGTTCTTTGGGTGCACGTGGGTGAAAAGCACTTTTGGCTGGGGCAAAAACTGACCTGGCTGCTTCTGAGCTCTTTGTTCTTGGAGGATCCCTCTATCCCCTGCCCCAAGGTAGCAGGGAGGAAGGTGGGTGAGGGCTCCTTAGTGGCAGCAATATGTTTGCTGTGAGTTATGACTAAAAACCTCTTTGCCAGGTGTCCCCTGAGCTGCTGTGGCAGCAGATGCCCTGCTCAAACCTGCCCTTCTTTCTTTAGCTATAAATATTCCTTCTGGGATGTCTGGCAGTTGCATCCTCCTCCCTCCATTGTGACTTCCTGACTCTACAGGGGATCTGGAGGTTAAAATCCCTCTTGCCTCTCAACTTTGCCTTGTGGCTGGTTTTTAGCTCTTTTCCAGACAACTTTAAGAGCTTCATAATTGCTCGTCTGCTCATAACTTGCTGCCCGTCAGCACAGCTCTTCCTCCAGCCTTGAGAGCCTGTGGATCTTCAGCTTTACTTCCCCACCCCACCCCCAGCTCTCTAAAAAATCTCCTTCCTGAACAATCAGACTCTTTTCATGTATTTATATTTGTACTGTCCACTGCAAGGGGTAAGGCTTCACCAAGGAAAGCTTGGCTGGCCGCCCTCACCAACGTGCCATCTGCCTCTCTAGTTTGAGATATGAGCTCATGCAGCAGAGAAATGTGGCCTTGTCCCCCTGCTGAAGGGGAAGAGAGATGGCAGAGGGGACATGGTGTTGCCTAAGACCCATTTTCCTTCATGTATTTTAGCTGCAAAGTGGCACAAGCAACTGGAGCCCATCAGTGGGTAGCCTAGAAGTAGACATGAGTGCAGACAGGCTACCAGGTAGGTGATGGAGTAGCTGCAAGGACATCTCAAGTGTCACCAAGCTCTTCCTTTATCTAGAAATCCCAAATAGGAGTTGAAAAAGCACACCTTGCATTTAGGATTTCTCTCCAAACTCAGCACTAAAAATTCCCAGAGGATTTGAATGGGAAAGTGCTGTCCTGATGATGGGTTTGCTTCAAGCTTCCAGCCTGGGATAAAACCTCTGCCCTGTGTCAGTGATGATAAATCTTTGGGGTTTTTTTGTCTTGGTTTTGGTTGGTTTTTATCCTGGTTATCTCCTCACACTCACTCTAGAGGAAGGTAGCTCAGGTGGAAAGAGAGACCCTGTGTCTGACTCATCTCCCAGCATCATGTCTCATCTCTGTGCTTGCTCAGGCTGCTTTTGTTGTGCTGTTTTCTCTGTCCCTTTTAGCACTTGTCTGGGCTCTGAAATAGCTCTGAGCTCAGGGATGTCTTGCAGAAGCAGAAGGGGTGTCAGAATTGCCACTTGTGACAGGGTGTATGAAATGTCTACTTGTTCCTCCTGTGCTCAAGGAGACTTTTCCCTGTGTCTGACTCAAATAGAGCTGCTGGAGAGCTGGTCTCTTCCTCTGCTGTATATCCAGCCTGACTCTCAGCTTTTTCCACCTGAAATGTCAAAAATCTACAAGGACAGGGACTTATTTTGTTCAAATAGTAACTTTCTTTTTAAATCTCAGCTTGCTCCCCATTACAGGAGGGTTATTTGTTGTTCTTTCTCTTGGGAGGAGAGGTCCTACACCTCAATAGCTGTAAAATCTAAACACCATTACCTGCAGAGATGGAGCTGATGCTGCCCTGAAATAAAACCTGGGTGAGATGTTGGTGCTTCTATCCAGGAGAAGCAGAAGGGAGGGATTTGATTGAGGTTTTGAGTTTTGCTTCTGCCTCAACTAGGCTGAGAGGGGAAAAACAGAAAAAAAGATGATTGAGACCTCAACCCAAAGGGAAGTATTTAAAAAGATAACACCACAGCATCTCTTTGCTGCATGAAAACTGAGGGATCCTTGCCCTGCTGCCTGAGACTAATTAACTTTTGTGTTGGTTTGATAACCCTGTGCCACACTGATGCATTTATTCACAAATCTTCCCATTTTCTTTGCCACTCTCTGGGACTACTCACTGCATTTAACAAGGTTAATCTTCCTGGTGTCACTTTGCTCAGGTAAATACCCCTCAACTGCTTGAAAGTTTCTGGGCTCTGAATCAACAAGAAGCTCCTGGTTTTTAATTCACCACTCAGCAAGCAGCAGAGACAGATGTGATTTCAGGGAAGGTTTTGTGGAGCATGAAAGCAAGCAAGTTGTGCTGACAGTTATGAATGAAGCTGGCTTTCACATGGTCCCCTTGCAAATGTGTGCAGGCTCTGGCCATCTAATACATGTATCAGCAACATTTGGGATGCTAATTGTTCTTTCTGAGCTCTGCTGGAGGAGCTGCACACTGGGAAGCAGATGAAAGCTATTGAACTGCACTGGTTGAGAGTGATAGATGGACCCTTCAGATCAATAAAGAACCTGCTTAGTCAATACAAACCCTCTGACTGCTGTAAAACATGGTTATATGGGCTGGGAGACTCTTGGCCATCACCCAGGAGGGTTTGAGAGCCCTTTTGGTGCTCCTCTTGGTTCAAACTAAGCTGTTAAAACCAGCCAGCTGTCCTGTTAACACTTGTTCTTACTCTTTTTTTTTTTTTAAGGTTACATAACCAAGTTTTAACATAAGAGCTTTAATAAAATATACTTTTAGAAATATCTAAATCTACATAAAAATATATTGTGGGCAGTGGTAAGTAAACCCCAGCTAATTTATTTTCCCCATGGCAAGAAGACTGGAGTTGACCAGCCTGCTTGCTTTTCCCACTTTGAAATATTGAGAGGTGACAGGCTGAGGGGCTGGGAAAGTTGATGTCAGCTGAGCTGCTCTCACACAACCTCCCCAAACCTTGCTGCCTGTGCTGCTTGGTGGGAGGAAATGGATCTGAAGACCATCCCAGGGGTTGAACAGGCTGGTGTGATGCTCCTGCAGGGCAGAGTGTAATTCAGGGTGACAACCTGCTCTTCTTCCCCCCCCCCCTTCCCTCACTGGCTTCTCATTTTCTGATGGGAAATGTCAGTGAAAGCAAGGAAAAAACACTGTTTTTTCATGGAGTCATGAATGTGCTGGGTCCTCGTGCTGTTTTTCAGCCTGAGAAAAGAGAGAATTTTGTGTCTGTGGGATTTATTTGTTGTGTGTGGAGCTCACTTCTCTGGCTTTTCCCTTGTCATGGAGAGAAATTAGGAAACAGCTTTGTGTAAAAGCATCAAAAAGGTTTCTCCCCACCATCCTGTGACCATAAATTTGGTAGATCTGATGTTCCTTGTTAGCCAAAGGGAGGATTCCCTTACTTTGCTTTAAGTTTTAACAGTTTGAACAGTCTCTCTGCTTGTTTCTAAGAGGAAACCACTTCATTAGTAAAAGAAATCTTTAATCAAAGCAGACCAGGCTTCTCCTGCCTGGGATTAATTTCCTGAAGCTTAAGAAGGGAATGATAGACTCCTAGAAATCATCTCAGGCAGCTCAAGAGGTGAAGTGGAAAACCTGAGAGAGCTTTTTGATGTGCTGGAGCTCTGCATGTTTGATGTGAGGCTGCTGCAGGTCCCTGTGTAGGGTTTGGGTTGTTTGAGTAGTGTCTGAAATGAAGCACTTTGTAAATTGCATCCCTCTGGAGGAGAACTTGGAGAATATCAGGTGGAAAGTTGAGGTGTTCACCTAAGGTGCTTATTTTTTTCCTCAGGGAGAAGTTATGAACCTCATTAACTTAATGGTTTGGAAATGCATTTGGGTGTCTGGCACAGCAAGGCAGAGAAAGTAGAGATCCTCCTTCTGAGCATCCTGGTCTCTTCTCATCCTCTTGGAGATGTTTCTAAATAGGTTTCCTGGCTGTGGGACTCTTCTGAGGGATGATCTGATCAGCTCTAATGCTGAGTCCTTGCCCCTCATGTCCTTACTGGTGAGGAACTGGCTTCTCTCCCTGACCTGTGCTGAGTCCAGGGGAGCTGAACACAATTTCACTTTGAAGTGATGTTAATCTGGTTGTTTAATGTCTTCTCCTGCCCCACCTTCCTCCTCTCCAGCAGTCCACTGAGCACTGGGGATGGGAGTGCTTGGCAGGAGTCCCTGTGGAGGGACAATCTCATCTCATTCCAGCCTTTGGCATCCTTGGTATTGATCTGTGGCTATCAATTGGGGTTCACTAATGGGTGTGAATTGGAAAAGGTAATACATTTCTGCTGCACTTCAATTCATCTCTCACTCACTTCCTTTGGACCACATCCAGGATCTTGTTGAGAACACAAGACTCTGATCATCTTAAAGGATGGGAGGGGGCTCAGACCATTCACAGGCACAAGGACTTGGGTGTTTCTTCACTGTGAGTTGAGTAGTAAAGACACAGAGGAAGGGTGGAAAAAACTGGTCAGTGGATTTACTTGTTCAAGATGCCTTGAGCACTGGAGGACAGCTGTAGAAAGTAGATTGTAACCTCCATAAAAATTCCTCACCATCTTTTGTCTCTTTGTTTCAGCTCTTTCTGAGGCAGGAGCTATTAGTGGGATGTGAGGGGAGGCCAGTGTTGAGCAGCAAGTGATTAGTCACAAACTTGACAGTAATTTCTAGTAAGAGAGTTGGTGTCTACTTGGTTCTCTCTCAGGTCCTTGACCTACATCTCTCTAGTCTGAAGTTTTATTCCTTTGGGGTTTTGTGCCTGTCCTAGGATGGAGTGAATGCCAGGCTGCAGAGGGCAGGGAAGTGGAGTTAAAAGTCAGGAAAAAGAGGGAGAAGAATAAAAGATATTTGGAATTTGCTGGTTTGTTTCTGTTTAAAACTGAAAGTGTCTGAATTCTTAAAAGTCTGTTTTAGCTCTTGTTCTTGCCAGTTTTCTTCTTGTTTTATTCTCTGTGAGTTTGGTGTTTCCTCCACGAATCCTCAGTCACTTCACAAATCAATTCTGTGCATGCTTTATCTCCCTTTTTTTTTTCTTCTTTTCCTTTTTTTTGGCAAACAACAGAAGCAAGCCTTGGTGTAAATCAGGACCTGAGGTCAGAATACATCTTGACCAAGCGCCGTGAGAAACCAAGGGTTCTCTGCCCCTGCTCCCCTTCTGGGTTTACTTTGGTGGCCTGAGAATACTTGTGATGAGAGGCCTTTCCAATTTGCCTTGCAGATATTCTGAATCTGTCTCAAAAAAAAAAGGTTTCTTGGGGTTGTGCTGCTCTCAAAATAGCTCCCATTCTGTTCCGTCACGGGCTCTGCTGGGGTGGGCAGAGACCTTGAGGCTCAGCAGTTTGCCCTTTGCAGTCCCAGCTCTTCCCTTCTGCTGCCACCTCTTTTCTGAACTGCTGTAAGGAGTCACAGCAAAGAGCAAGGTGGTAAATATTAATGTTGAGTATTTTGTTCTTTAAAAATTCTTTGGGGATGCTGAGGTTTGTAGCCTGTGTACAAATGCTTTCTAGAGTCTGCTTTTGGCTTTGTTCATCCAGCAGCAGCTTGTCCCATCCTTTGGATCACAGGCAGGGCTCTCTCCTCTCTCTCTCTATGACAAGTAGCTTCTCTGAGCTCACATTCAGAGCCCTCAGTCTCCTGTAGCTCTGATTTTCTCTCTCTATGACAAGTAGCTTCTCTGAGCTCACACTCAGACTCCTCAGAGAAGTTCTGTTGTTTTCCCTCACCAATTTTTATCCTTTTCTCAGGTCCAGGTAGGGTTTTGGGTGCCACTTGGTGTCTCTCAGTGTGCAGCTAAGAGGGCAAGTGAAGAATCATCACTCCCTGAGACAGTGTCTTTAATTTCTACAAGTGAAGCTCATCCTTTATGATTTTTTAAAGTTTGTTTTAGAATCATAGAATGGTTTTGGTTAGAATTAAATAATCTAGTTCCAACCCCCTGCCATGGGCTGGGTCACCCTCCACCAGACCAGGTTGCTCAATGCCTCATCCAACCTGGTTTTAAACACTTCCCCTCACTTGTACAGTCTTTCAGCTTCCAATTCNGATAGCAAGTTGCATTTCTTTATGACGATCCTGTGCTCTGCTCCTGCCCGAGGCATGTTCTCTGATAGCAAGCAGCTTGCCTCACCCCCCCTGTGTCTCAGACAACTTAGCTGGAAAATTAAGCAACAGAAAAAAGTCCCTGACAGACAGACAGACAGACAGACAGACAGACAGGGGTGTCTGGAGCTGGACTTTCAAGGCCAGCTTTTCTTTACTGATAAATTCATCACCTCCTGAGCTGAATTTGTGAGTTTTAACCTGATGTGTGTTTCCATTGTCCTTCCTTCCAGGCAGCCTTCACTCTCCTCCTGGGTCCTTTCACCTTCTTCAATGTGCAGAAGACCAAGTACCTTCAAATCATGACATCCCTCATGAGATGGATAGGTGAGTCTTGGCCACCTCCTTATACCATAGATAGAATTTGAGTCACACTATCATTAGGTTTTTTTGACTTTTTTTTTGGTATTTTTTTCAAGACATTCATGTTTGGAAGCTTGTCAAAACAACCTCTTTAAGGCACATCATCCCTCATAAACCTTTGAATGTGTTCTAGGGTGAAATTTTCTGATTTAAAACAAATAGTCCTCAATCAGACAGGAGATGGTAGATGAAGTTTTAATCTGATTTGCCTGAAAAATGCAGAGAGAATTTGGAAGAGTCTCCTGTGGGGGGGTCTGACCATGATAACCAGCAACAGGAAATTTCTCACTCTCTCAGCACGTGTTCAACACATTCTGAACAATTTTTGGTTTGATCTGAGGCAAAAAAAAGGCACTTCTGTCCTTTAATTTTAGCATCTATTTGCCTTTTTTTTTTTATTTTCCTGGATCTTGCAGCACCACAGTAAATAGTGCTTTAAAAACCTCCAAACCAAGGTGTGTTGTCCTTGGGAAGCTCAGCTCTTGTGACTTCTCTCTAAAATCTTAGACAGATAATTCCCTTAAGGGAGATTAGATGCACCTACTTTTTTTTCTGTCTGCCTTTGTCATCCAAAGATGCTCCTGGCTTGGAGGGGCTGAGGAGTTTGTGTGTGTTATAGAGGCTGAAGTTGAAGATTTGTCTTGTTTTCTGGAAACTAGACAGAGAAACTGCTCTTCAGGGCTGAGGGAGAGTGTGTTATTGCAGCAGCAGCAACATTTCTGCAGGGTAACACTCTCCTGGTCTGTGACTCCTGAGGATTCAAGCACAGAATTACCTCTCTTTGTACCAGCAGTGACTGGGCTTGGAAGCAAAGCTGATTCTCAGGCTGTTTCCCACTACACACACACACACACTTGACCTGACTTTGGTGACAAATTGTCCCTTTTTCCACCACTTTAAAGACCTTGGAAGTGTGTGAGTCAGTGCAGAGGAGCAGAGATCCTCTGTTGCAGGGAACATCTGAGTGAGATGGGGTTAAGCACTCGTCACCCAGCAAAAATGAGGTTGGATTTTAAGCCCCTGGAGTCTCAGATGCTGAACAGCTTGAGCTAACAAATCCCAACCTCAGATGGTGGTGGAAATCCTGAGGGTCTGGTTGTGCCCTCAGGAGTGCACAAAAGGTTTGAAAACCTGTGTGAAAGAGTTTATCCCAATAAGGAATATTAAAGGAAAGGGGTTTTTTGAGTGGTTTTAGGTTTAGGTGTGAGTTTGTTGGGATTTTTTTTTCCTTCTTTTGAGTAAGCATCACTCAGCTGGCCTGTTTCCCATCACCCTGCTTTCTCTTTGCTGCTGAAGACATCAGTCTTCAGACATGTTATAATCCTGAGAAAAATTAAAAATTATTTGAGTATAACTGCACACTTCTCACACTGTCTTTCTGCAATTTAAACCTGTTCATCCCCAAGAATAACATAGATAACAGGGTGGGTTTTTTTTCTGTGAAAATAAGGTCTGTTATTACCAGGGTTGAAATTTTCCTCCTGACTTAAATAGGAACATGAGGAAATTTAGTTTTGTGTCCCAAAGTTCAGCTATGGGATAGAAATCTGTTAGCTTCCCATGAAGTTTTCTCATCACTGATGTCTAAACTTAGATCTTGACATCTAGTCTGATACAGCAGACAAACACAGGTGCTGGAGCAAGTCCAGAGAAGGGCAACAAAGGGTTTGATGGATGGAGCACTGGCTGGATAAGGAGCTGGGTGAATATG
>VZTY01022585.1:15224-29394 GCA_013400935.1 Turnix velox
TCCCTGGAGGTGTTTAAGGCCAAGCTGGATGAGGGATTGAACAACCTGGTGTGGTGGGAAGTGTCCCACCAGATTGAACTTTAAGGTCCCTTCCAACCCATCCCATTCTATGGTTATCATTGCTCTTATTGAATAGTCTGTGGCAAATGTTTCCAGAAAGCTCCCACGTGAGGCTTTTACTCTCTCTGTGCCCTCCTTGATGCTATATTGTAGTTATTAGAAAGAATTGTATTTTAATAAAGAGACATTTTATAGGGGAATAAAGTTGCAGGGCTGCAGGGCTGCCTTCTCTCTCCCTGGAGCACAGTGAGCTCACACCACATCTATTCAAGTAGCTGCAGCCCTGGAGACAGAGCATTCCCAGCCCTACCCCAGCTATGAGCTCACAGTTGCACACTCAGAAATAAATTCTCTCCCCTGGCTTCTAGGATAGAGGAGAAAAAAGGACAAGAGTAGCCTGGAAGATTGTGTGAAGCTTTTATTTCTCTGTCCACTCGTCTTCCAAGGGGAAAGCTCCTAGGGGAAAAACTAGGAAAGGGCTCTCCACGTGTTGCTGAGGCTGAATTTCCATAGTTGGTGGTTTCTCTGATAATTCTGCTTTTTATAGGGCTTCTCAGCACTTGTGAGAGCAGTTTTTCTGCAGAGCCCCTCCTCTCACTTCATCCACAGGTCTCAGCTCTGTGGCTGCCACCTTTAGCAGAATCATCCAACCTGGAGCTGCTGTGTCCTTCCAGCTGCAGAGACAGAGAATTATAGCAGAGAAGTGACAATTACCACAAGTCCTGTGCTTCCAGGCTCCTGCAGAGAGATTAGTCTGTCACTGGCCACACTTTTCAAGGTGGCCTCTTTTTTTTTCTTTCATCAAAGATGGAGCTTTCAGCAAGCAGCATAAGGAGGAGACCTGTTTGATCTCTCTGTCCCTTCCCTGGTGCAAGACATATGGAGGAGGCAAGGAAGAGGGAATTGGACTGTAAATCAGGACACTGTTGCATGTTCCTTCTGTCAGGCTGCTCCAGAAAACTTACTTTGTGTTCTTGCATCCCTTTTGGAGCAGAGAAAGCTGCAGCCAGAGCCCAGGGGTAAATAATTCACTAAGAGAAGTGAATTTATTCATGAAGAGTTAGTTAAAAGGCTGTGCTTCTGTCAGTCCTGCTTTCTGGGCTGTCTGCTGAGGAGCTCATCTCAGGGCTGCTTGTGGGGGGCAGTGGGGTGAAGCTGAGTCTCTGGGAGTGAAGGAGCCTCGTGGGCTTCAGATGCAGATGGAGGGTGACATGTGGTGCTGGATGAGACCACTGAGGAGGATCCTGCCTGAGGAGCTGACTGACATTCCTGAAAAGAGCACTTTATCCTGGCAGCAGGAGACAAGCTGATGGGGCTGAGAGCTGGAGAAGAGCTGAAAACATCAGGACACCCTTCAGAAGGGTCTGGATGGTGATGCCCACACAGGTTCTCAGAGAGGGTGTGTGTGGTGTGTAACTGCTCTCCTTTTGCAGTGTGAAATGTTGGGACAAGCTGCTAAAAACTTGGCTGGGTAGAACCCAAGGCAGAGTGGGGAAAGTGTGGCAGAGGCTGCAGACTATCTGGATTTCATGAGATGTGGATGCTTTACACTCAGTGCCTTCCAAACCATGCACCAGCCCAGCACAGCCTTGTGGTGACACCAAAGTATCTGTTATTCCCTCCTTATAGAAGATTAAATTGTCTCATGGAGAGGGGAGTGACTGTCAAACCTGATGGACCAAGTCCCTCAGAGCTTGGGGCTGAGTCTGGGCTGTGGTGGCTTCGTGGTCCTTCTGCCAAAGGTGACTGGAGGAGAGAGGACAATAAACTCTGTGGGTAATTTTCCACCAGAAGCAAACAAGCCTCTGTCTGTCTGCTCCTTTTCCTTCCCATATGTTGAGATAAAGCATCCGTGCTAAACCCCCAGGAGTGGAGCAGTTGTTGTGCTCCCTGTGACCTGTTGGTGATGCACAGATGCCGGCACAGAGCTCCACTGATCCCACAGCAGGGCTTTGATGGACTCAGGGAGGCTACTTGGAAATCTTGGTTATTGCCCAGCAAACCCTGTCTCTGATGATGAAACAAGGCAGGGAAATGGTGCCTTTCCAGCAGAGAAACCCTGCTCAAACACTCACACCAGCCTAAACAAAATCCTGGTGAGCTGTGTCACACCTTGTGTGTTCTTTGTGTGCCCAACCTGGGGCTTCCTCTGCTCTGGCAGGGACACCCTGCCTTGGGCTGTGGGGTTAAGGAAGATCTTCCTTCTGAGGACAGGCTGAAGGAGGTGGGGTTGTTCAGCCTGGAAAAGAGAAGGCTCAGGGGGGACCTCAGAGGAGCTTCTCAATACCTGAAGGGGGCTACAGAAAGGCTGGGGGAGGACTTTTTAATAGGATAAGGGATGGAAGGACTAGCAGTGATGGATGCAAATTGTAAGAGAAGAGATTGAGGCTGGAGAGAAGAAAGAAGTTCTTTGCTGTGAGGGTGGTGAGACACTGGGAGAGGTTGCCCAGAGAGGCTGTGGATGCCCCCTCAATCCCTGGAGGTGTTTAAGGCCAGGCTGGATGAGGCATTGAGCAACCTGGGCTGGTGGGAGGTGTCCCTGCTCATGGCCAGGGTTTAGAACTAGATGATGTTTAAGGTCCCTTCCAACCCAAACCATTCTCTAACACTGTCCCTGCAAGTTCATGCACTCCATTAGAGATGGGAACCACCTGGGCTCACACAACCTGCTCAAACCTTTCTTCTGGGAAGTAATTTCCCTCCTCTTCATCTGACATCTCCCTCCAGAGACTTGCTGTCTTCTATGAGCATATCCATCTTGCTTCCCCACAGTCTCTGCGCTCATAAATCCTTCATCTTCCTCAAGATGATGTTTTAGAGTCTGTCATTACCAAATCTGATGCTTAACTACTCCAGTTCCCGCATCTGATGGAGCAAACCTGGGTTTTGTGTCACTTCTTTGTTGACATTTTCATATAGAAACCACCTCTGAAGGTTGGAGAGAAATTTCTCAGTTGCTGCTCTGGAGTTTGCAGAGAGGTCACAGACAAGTGGCAGGGTGTAGCTTCTTGCAGGAGAAACTGAGTCTTAAATTCAAGAGTTAGTGTCTTCATTTCAGATGCTTTGAATTCCTGCTGTGTTTTAATACTTCAAATGCCACAGTGTCCATAATGCCTGCCAGTTCCAGGGTGCCACTGGGCTCTTAAACTTGCCCAAAATTCTGATAGAGGGCAACTGGCTCTGAGAGATGGGGCACCACCATCCTAGAAGGACATCAGGAATGAAGTAGACAACACAAGGGATGGGTAGGGATGCAGAAGGCAAGATGCTGCTGAGTGTGTGCAAAGCAGATGCTCTTGCTTTGGAGCCCTCTGTCCTCCAGGAGGTGCCTGAAACTAAATGAGCTCTGTTCCTGCTGTGTCTCAGCTTGATGGGAGGATCAGGGTGGAGATCTTCCTCCTTCCATAGGCAGCAGGCTGAGGAAACTCATGAAAACTCCCTCCTTTTGGAATCCATCACACCCCCTGATGTATGAGGAGAGAAGGAAGTGGCATGCTTTGTGAAAGGGTGATTTGTTATCATTATTTCCTGGCATATTGATTCTCCAGTGCGAGAGGAGAGAGCTGTGTCACAGCCTCAGCTGACGGATGGTCCTGCTCAAACGTGTCACAGGGATGAGGCAGCATCTGCTCAAACAAATGGCTGGGGGGGTGCTGGGGGGGTGCTAGGGGGGTTCTGGGGAGCAGCCAGGCGTGGGCAGCTCACTCACTGCTGGCTGCTGGGGCTGCNCAGCTCACTCACTGCTGGCTGCTGGGGCTGCTGCTCCTGCTCTCTCACTCCTGCCTCCCCAAAAGGCACGGCAGGCAGCTATGGGGATGTTCTCACCAGCCTTTCCTACTGGAAGGAGGGATGAATAGAGGTAGTGTCATCAGGAAATAAAGCTTTTTGCTACCCTGGCAGATTGTTAAACTGTGCTCTGGATGTGTGTGCACATGGCAGGAGGGATGGAACTTGATGATCATTAAGGTCCCTTCCAACCCAAACCATTCTCTGAGAGTAGGGGCAGAGTTGGAGAAGATGTGGCTGGAGGTGAAATGGGTCTGCAACATCATGTTTCCTTTTCTCTTTCCCTTTCTGACTGTTTTTTGTGCAGCCTTTACTCTGTTTGATCTTTTTTCCCTAGTAATTCCTTTTCTCATCTGTGCTTAGAAGCAGGAAAGCCATCTTTCTTGAAACTGGGACCAATGCTTTGAAGTCTGAAATTCAGTGTTGAGGCAATGTCTGTCTCTCACCCTTGTTGGGATCCTAAAAAAGTTATCCAACAGGACCCTCCCTTTGGAGCTGCTCCCTCCCTTGCCAAACCACCTTCTCCTCAGTCCACCACAGCTCATCTCTCTCCTCCCTCAATTGAGAGTCTTCTCTGCTTTTTCCTAAATGCCAATCTGCATTATTTGCTGTATGACATGGGACACCAGGTGAAACATCTCAAAAGCCTGGTGTCCTGCCAGGGACACAAGGGGATTTTAAGTCAGAAACTCATTCTGAGCACGAGGAGTTCTTCCTGGAACCTACCACAATGGGAGGGAAACTGTATTTCAGCCTTTTCTCTCTAGAGGAGAGAAGATGAGATGTGCCTTGTTGACTGTGAAGCTTTTCAGTGGGGTGTGTTTGGAGAGGGTCTGGCACAGCTGAAAAATTAGGACAAGCAAAACCCTCCACTGCATTTTAAGCACTTGTATAAAATGAGTTTTAAAGTTTTGCAGTAACTTATTACCAATCCATAGCAGCAGCATCACTTCCCACCTCCCTTTGTGGCTCTGGGTGCTGGTGTCTGAAGGTCTTTCCTCCCTGGAGTTTGTTGCTTATACCCTCTGCATGTAAAGGAATAGATTGAGGCTTTTATTTCTGAACCCTGACTTTGCTGTGATCCTTGTGGTGAAGGGATGCTTGGGGACAGTCCATGTGGCCACTGCAGGTGACCTGAAGTGGTGTGGAGTGACTCTGCTCTCAGCCTGGTCTCCCTGACAGTGGGAGCTCAGTGTTGTACCTGCAGGACCCTGCTCAGAGCAGCCTGTCACTCAGCCCTGTCAGCTTCTTCTCATCTCCATTTATCACCCAGCAGAAGTAGGTTTCAGAGCTTCATTTCTGGGCTTGCCTCCTCCTCCTGGGGACAGGCAGACAAATCTGACATGCAAATGTTGCTGCTCTCCACTTCCAGGGGTGAGAGAGACTCTTCTGCTGCAGGGTGTGAGGGAGAGAACACAACTCTTGGGGCTCTTGCCTTCTCTGGGGCTGGAATTGCTCAGAGATTCCCAGTTTAGCTGGGAAGGATCTGCAGAGCTGCAGGGCTGGGGCAGGAAAAGCACAGCTTTGTCTTGTTGATCTTACTATTGGATCATCACTCCTTGTAACTTCAATATGTTTGATTTCTTATAGTAATACATAAGGAAAAATGAAAGCGATGAGTTCTAAGTAAGTGAAAAACTTCTCTCCACCAATTAGGGGATCCACAGGAATTCTGTTCCTTGGGTTCTCTCTGCCAGAAAAGCAAGAGGAGAGGCTGTGGGGTCTCTGAGGATGGGGGAGTCAGCCTGGAAGTTCCCCTGAGCTGTGGTGTGGGAAGCAAGGCTTTGAGGCAGTGGTAGGAGTGAGTTGGAGGGTGGAAAGATCCAGAGCAGGTAGAGATTTACTTCTGGGGTGCAGGCAGAGGGGTTTGGGGCTTCTGCACTTAGAGCTGGCCCAGATAGAGCAGCAGCTGAGGCTGCCCCCCTCTCTGACTCCAGGAGAAGGAACAGCCTCAGTGTTATTTCCAGAGCTGCCAAACCTGGTTTGTCTTCTTGCTCAGGGCACCTTCTCTTCCTTGTAGCCTGTGCAAGCCTGAGGAGCACAGCCAGTGTCACAGCAGGGGTGGGACTTTGCAATAGGATAGGTGATGGCAGGACTAGGAGTAGTGGATAAAAACTTAAAGAGGGGAAATTTAGGCTGGAGATAAAAAGAAATTCCTGGAAGGGGTTGCTCAGAGGTTGTGGATGCCCCCTCAATCCCTGGAGGTGTTTAAGGCCAGGCTGGATGAGGCATTGAGTATTCTGGTGTGGTGGGAGATGTCTCTGGGTTGGATCTGGATGATCTTTAAGGTCCCTTCCAACCCAAACCCTTCTATGTTTCTATGAGCCACAACATGATGCTGGGGCTGTGTTGCTGTAGCTGATGTGACTGGCACTGTCTCCCCTCCAGGAGCAACAGGGGGAGGCACAACATCCCTACCTGTGTTCCCAGTGTCCCTGGCTTGAGTGAAGGCGAGGGGAATTGCACACCCTCAGAGCAATGAGCTACTGCTTTCCCTGGTCTCCTGTGAGTGTTTCTGGGGAAGCAAACAGAGCCTGACACCCCCAAAGCAACCTGGCCCTCGTGGTGTCACCAAGGTGCTGTCATCTCTCCACTCCAGTGCTCATGGACGTGCCTTGTCACTGGGAAACAGCTGGGAGTGAGAGGGTTCCTGAGGCAGCAGGAGGTGAAATGCAAAGTGTGTGGCTTGGTCAGGGCTGGGCATGAAGCTGGAGAGGAGGAAGGGGGGGACTACATGATCTTTAAGGTCCCTTCCACCCCAACAACTCTATGATTCTGTGACTGGGAGTGCAGGGGAGGTGATGTTCAGCTGAGGGTAATCTGGTCTTACTGTGAGCAAGAGCTGATGCTCAGTGACTGCCCTGTTGCTGTCCCTTCTACACCTTTCCCAGACAGGGTTTCTCATCTCCAGCTGCTGTGTCAGGCAGAGCAAGCCCATGTCCTTGTCACCCCCCAGGAGGCTGCCTGGCTGCCAGCAGAGGTGGGCAGCCTCCTGTGGGCTTGTCTGCTGCTGCCTCTGACTCCTCTCTATTGATATTTATGTTATTCCGAGCTGGCCAAAGGAGTAGTCTCAGCATTTTGTCTTTATTTCATCACTGCAAACTCACAGCTCTGCTTTTCTGCCTCAGAAGCAGAGCAGGAGCCAGCTCTGCTCCAGCCCCTCCATGGCCAGCACCAGGCTGTAAATCTCCCAGCCAGCCTGGGCTGCTTTCCCCCCCTTGTTCCTTGTTGGTGCCAGCAGCTGATGAGCATCTTTCCCAGGTTGATGTGATTTTTGTGACACCAGAATTAGTTTTCAGCTGGTTTTATGTGCCACCTTTAGGAATAAAAGTCCAGCAGTAACAGCTTCTGGCTGGAATTTGCACCAGTTGGAGTAAATGAGGGGCATCAGCCCAGTCTCCTCAATTCATTTTTTCCTCCTTTTGTCCAGAGCACGTTGCTTTTTTTGTGATAAGCTTTGTAAAATGTTGTTAGGCTGTTCCCTGACACAAGTGAAGGGTAGACAGAGCAGACTTGGTGCCTCAAAGTGATGAATTTTAATAGCAGCCTAACAGTGGCTGTTTTAGTCCCTTCCAGACTGTCTTCTCTACCTTGGGATTAGCTACAGACAGTCTTCTCCTCCTGCCCAGCAATGCCTGGCTGCCTCTTGCTCTGTCGTGCCTGACACATCAGAGGGATGAGGAGCTGCTGCTGCTTCTCTGCATCTGCCTGGGCACGTAGGTGAGGTCTTGGAAACCTCAGTCCAGTGGAGGAATTTCACTGGGGTTGACTGGAGCTGGGCTTTAATCTCCTCTTCCTTTAGGGGATGGAAGCTCAGAGGTGTCTAAGTCATTTCTAAATGTTGATCTTTATCCAAGGTGTGAGTCCCTCCAGGGTGATGGGCTCAGCCACAGCACTGTTCATCTTCAGGAGGGGAGTTTGCCATCAGGGGGGTGAGGTTGAGCCCCCTGCAGCAGGAGACAGGAGGGAGGGGGCTCCCAGAGACATAGAATCATAGAATCATAGAATAGTTTGGGTTGGAAGGGACCTTAAAGATCATGGAGTCCCACCCCCCCTGCCATAGGCAGGGACACCTCCCACTAGACCAGGCTGCCCAGTGCCCTGTCCAGCCTGGTCTTGAACACCTCCAGAGAGGGGGCATCCACAACCTCTCTTGGCAACCCCCAGCCCAATCCCTTATCTGCTGCCTGGCTCTGGAAGCCAGAGCTGATTAATTCCTCTGCACTTTGCCTTTGATCTGCCTCCTCCAGAGATAAGGTGGAGCAGAAGAGAGAGAGCTGGTGCCAGAAGTGCCCGGTGCCAATGGGAGGGGGGGGAGATTATGGGGAGGGCAGACCCAGGCTTGACCTTCTAACCTTCTCCTTCTCTCCAGCTTTCATCCTCATGATTATTCTGGCCCTCATCCGCATCAGCAGAGGCCAAGCTGAAGGTCACCCCTCCATGGCCCAGCTCTCAGGCATCCGCAACCTCTTTGGGGTGTGTGTCTACTCCTTCATGTGCCAGCACTCCCTGCCCTCCCTCATCACCCCCATCTCCAAGAAGAAGCACGTCAACAGGCTGGTGCTGCTGGACTACGTCCTCATCCTGGCTTTCTACAGCCTCCTCTCCTTCACAGCCATTTACTGCTTCCAAAACGACACCCTGATGGACATGTACACCCTCAACTTCACCAACTGTGACATTGTCCACCTGCCCTTCATCCGATACTTCCTGGGGCTCTTCCCAGTTTTCACCATCAGCACCAACTTCCCCATCATCGCCGTCACCCTCCGCAACAACTGGAAAACCCTTTTCCACCGGGAAGGAGGGACCTACCCCTGGGTGGTGGACAGGATTGTCTTCCCTGCCATCACCCTCCTGCCCCCCGTGCTGGTGGCTTTCTGCACCCACGACCTGGAGTCCTTGGTGGGCATCACGGGAGCCTACGCTGGCAATGGCATCCAGTATGTCATCCCTGCTCTGCTGGCCTACTGCAGCAGGAAGGACACCCAGCTGGTGTTTGGCAGTGGGACGGTGAACAAACACCTCTCCCCCTTCAGACACACCTTCTGGATTGTCTTTGTCCTCATCTGGGGCTTCTCCTGCTTCATCTTTGTGACTGCAAACATCGTCCTCAGCGAGTCGAAACTCTGAGGGGAGGGCACCAAAAGTTTCACCTCCCTCCTTTTGGGACCTTGGAGGCAGCATGAAGGGAATTTTCCAGGACATTGACTCAGTGGGACAGGTGACACCTGGATGTGGATTTTCTTCACTCCATTTTGGGTGTGGATGGAGTGATTTTGGCCTTGTTGCAGTGCTGGTTCTCACACCTGCCCTACAGAGCCATGGGGCTGAGCCCTTGGCTTTGTGCAGCAGTGACAGTGTCCGGCCATTTCTGCCTTCTGCTCTGATGGAGCATCACTCCCTGTCCCTACACAGCTCTGTGTGCTGCAGGTCTCAGCACCACAAGTGACTCAATGTCCCTTCTCCCAAAGACAGGGACACTCTGTTGAGAATCCAGGAGGAGTTTGGGGGGGGAATTGAGTCTCATCTGTCCACTGAGACTCCTCCAGCCAACCTCCTCTGTCAAATGAAGGAAGGAGTTAGGGCCATTCCCACCCTAACTCCGATGAAAAATCCCTTTGTGCTCTGTGACACTTTCTTTTTGTAGAGACACTAATGTTTGTTGTGCTCTGTGGATTGCCTGGGAGCTGGGAGCTTCTACTCAGAGCTGGATTCCTCCAGTTTACATTCACTCTTCTCCCCCTGCTCTCCTGTGCTGTGACAGCTCCAGCCAGACAGAGCCACGTCCCCAGGTGGCAGGGACACAGCTCTTTGTCCCCGGGGAGGAAAGAGCAGCCACAGAGCCCTCCCTCCTCCCTTTCTCACCTTTGCAGGGTGCAGTGGGCAGGACTGGTGTGTACTGGGGAGGTGCTAATTAGCCAGCGCTGAGCTCTCCTCTCTCTGCAGCCCCCCCCTCGCTGGGTAATTAGCCTTGAAACGAGGTGGGTGGGAACTCCAGGGACTGGGCTGGTGCCAGGAGGCAGAGCTCCCGAGTGTTACAGGGGAGTAAAAACCCCAAATCCCTGCTCCATTTCATCCCATTTCTCATCCCAGAGGGGCTGGGTTGCTGGGGTGAGTCTCTGCTCACTAATACCCAACAGCAGCTTGGCCTGAGCTCTGAGACCCCTGGGCAAAGATCAGAGAGGTTTTTCATAATAAAAGGAAGAACTTTATATTAAAGTATTTTAACCCCCTGTTATTTAATGCAGTTCAAAGGCAGGTGCATGTCCCTGATGTTAGATCCTCTTGCCCCCTGCACTCTCTGCAGCATGAAGTGTCAGTCCTGGCTGAAGCCAGCTTTGAACTGCAGCTCTTTCTAATCAAGCTCTGTTTTCAAGTAGGACTTTGTGGTTTCCATGAGACCTGAAGTGCTCCTCCTGAGGGAACCCTGCAAGTACCTGGAGCTGGATAAAAACACTTCATGGCTTTTCAAGTAAAACACCTCTCCAGCCTGAGCCACCCTGTCCTTGCCTGGAGAGGATCTGGAGTGGGAATGAGGGGGGGGAGGACTATTTGGGATGAGACAAAGAGGCAGTGGCAGCCCTTGCTGGTGAGTTTAAACACACCCAGGTTTTACAGGGAAGCTGATGTGGCATTTTGGTGGCAAACAAGCAGGTTGTTGTACAGGGAGATGGTGGCTCAGGTAGGAAGAGGGGCAGTAGCTGTGTTGGTTGGGGACAGGCTGGTGGGACAGGGAGCTGGGAGGCAGCTGGGAGCTGGGGGAGGAATTTAATGCTGATGGAAAGCTGGAGAGGCTGCAGGGGCTGCTCCTCTGGCTGAGTGTGCAGGTGTGGGTTTATGAGGGGGGCTGAGCCCTTTCCTACTGTGCTGCCTGCCCTTTGTGAGGCACTTGGCTCAGCCTCCATCCCTTCAAGTGCCCATTTCCACCTCTTGCTTTCACATTTCCTTGCCAGGCAGAAAATGAGGCTGTTCTCTGTCGTTTCATCTCTCATCCTCCTTTTCTCTCTTGTTCCTCCCTCCCTCCCTCCCCTTGTTTCACACAGGGGAGCCTTCCCCCTCTCCTGCCATCTCTTATTTGTAAAGATGTGCCTTCTCTTTGCAGGGCTGGGTGGCCACCTCTCCTCCTGGGGTGGTGATGGTGACTTCTAAGGGGGAATTACCTCTAAAAGCAGTGAGGGTTGGAGTCCTGAGCCTGGATTGGGTGCTGGTTCCTCTCCCAGAAGGTCTCTGCTCCTCCAGGGGGGCATCAGTGCTTTCTTCAATAAATAACCACCCCATTCCCTGCCACCCCCTGTCCTTGAGCAGCAGCAAATCAGATCCCTGGAGAAAGAAGCTCCACAGTGGAGAGAGAACATTCTTCATATCAAACATGACATAGCAATGCCTTAAAAATTACTGGAGAAAGTGGGAAAGGGGTGGCTGAGGACTGGGCTGTGGGGACACTGGGGTGATCTTCTGCTTGGTGGTGGGGCAGGAGCTTCCCTCCTCCATCTCCCCCCCCAGTCTGTTTTTAGCACTAACAGCTCATTCTAACACATTCTCACGTGATGCTTTTCCTGACATTAATTAGTTTTCAAAAAATGGGATTAAAAAAAAAAAAAAAAAACAAAACCCCCAAACCAATAAAGTGCACATTCTACATCTGCTTTAGTCTGGCTTCTTTTTCCACCTCCCCTTCCTCCTCTCCTTTGTCCCACGGGGACGGGTGTGAGTGATGTGGCCAAGGAGAAATGGCAAGCAGAGAGGCTAATGGAGACCCTCACCTCTTCTCTCTTAGCCTCCTGCAACTCTGGGTGGTAGCTGCAAACTCAATTAAAACATCTGTACTTTCCCTTTCTCAATTATAGCTCCTTTACATTTAAAACCCAAACAAATTGAATTGCTTTTCTTCCCCCTCCCCTAAGCCCTGGGGCTGCCAAGGTTTTGGGTTTTTTTTCAGCCACCAAATTTATTC
Source organism: Turnix velox (assembly GCA_013400935.1). Lineage (NCBI taxonomy): Eukaryota > Metazoa > Chordata > Aves > Charadriiformes > Turnicidae > Turnix > Turnix velox. Next base: position 27,028 of record VZTY01022585.1, read on the forward strand.
TGCCCATAAAACGCAGCTTGATTTATGTTAAAATATTAAAAACAGATCTTTATGATTGGAAATAAACACTTTGTGTGCTGTGATTCTCTCCCAAGGACCCCACGAGCAGGAGAGGATTTTTGGAGCTGTAAATCTCAGAGCAAACTGGTGCTGGGGATGATGGAGCTGGGCTTTGGAACAACAAACATCCAGGGAAGGAAAAATACAAACCTGGAGCCTGAGAAGCAGCTTCAGACATCTGTGAGGAGTCCCTGTGTCACCTGAGAGCAGGTGAGCAGTTGGAAGGCTGGTGAGAAGATGCTCCCTGGCCTTTTCCCCTCATGTGAGTGTGACCCTGGAGGGTTTTGGGGAAGGGGCTTGGCCGTGGTGAGATCCCACCAGCCAAAAGTGATGCTTTGTGCTGGACCAAAAGGCTTTTTTCCCACTGGATGAGCAGCCAGCTTCTGCTGATGTGAAAAAGGTGGTGTGTGGCCACACAGCAGGGCAGGGAGGAGGCTGTACCCCAACCCCAGTGGGTGTAGGGGGGATGGATGAGACCCCAGTGGTGGTTTCATGCTCCTGATTGGAGGCAGGAAGCAGGAGGTGCCTACTCCTGTTGATCCCTCCAGCATCAGGCTAGATAGAGAAAGAAATTCCTCACTGTGAGGGTGGTGAGACACTGCAAGAGGTTGTCCAGGGAGGTTGTGGATGTTCCCTCAATCCCTGGAGGTGTTTAAGGCCAGGCTGGATGAGGCATTGGGCAACCTGGTGTGGTGGGAGGTGTTGGAGGGTTTTGTTCAAGGTTCTTTCCAACCCAAAGCACTCTATAATTCTATGCTCATTGAGCACGGGAATTTTCCTGGCTCCAAATCTTTTCTGATTTAACCATTTGTGATTTAACCACCCTCTTGCCACCAGTGTGTCCTTGCCAATGGAAACCCCTTCCCTGTGGCTGATTCTTATTCCCTATTCTTATTCCTTTTTTCCCTCCTGAGTGATGGGAGCACTGGAAATACCTGTTGGGGTGATGGTGGAGGCAGAGGGTGGGTGCTGAGGGGGGCTGTTGGCCAGGAGGTGTGTGGCCAGCAGTGGTCCAGCAGCCACCTTGGCCATATTTCTTCCTCTCAGCACATAAATGGCAGCCTGCAGCATCCCAAGGAAGGAGGAGGATGGAAGCAGAGGGAGTAAAGAGGGGGGGAAGGAAAAGGAGGGTGCTGGAACTGGCTGAATTAAAAAGTGATTGATTAGACAATTTCCCCAAAACGAAATAATATCCCTCAGAGGCTGTTAAGCACTAAATTACCCAAGCCCTGCTCTGGAGAGCCCAGGCAGAGGGTGCTTCCAGGCTGCTGCTCCCACGCAGATTGATCCCTGGGGATGAGATGCTGCAGGAGCAGCTCAGCCCCTCTCTGCTCCCAACAATGGAGAGGGGGAAAGTGCTGCTCTTCCATCTTGATTAGCAAATAAAGATTATATGCAAATAATATACAGGACACTGTCCCCAGCCTTACACGGGGAGCTGACACCCTCCCTGGGGGCTCCTTTCCATGGGGACCCCCCCCCAAAGCACCCCTTTTCCCCCTGCTCTCAGCCTCCCACAGCCCAGCCCTTCAATAAAACATGAAGCAAATCCATTTGGGCTCTGCTGAGTCACCGGGGACATCACTAATTAATTTAAAACGTGGCTGGGGATTTTTGTATTTATTCTTCTCTCCCCCCCTCCCCAATCCCTTTTCTACTCCCTTTTGTTCTCACAGCCCCAAACCCCAGCCGAGACTTGGTGGAGACAAAATGTTCTGGCTTCCTTGGGCCAGAAATACACAATTTGGGGGCAGAAAACCCCACTGGTGCCTCCTGGGGAGCAGCTGTGGGGCATTTGGGGTGAGAAGCAGGCTGAAAGAAGGGGTGCCATCCCCTGGGGCTGCCCAGAGAGGGTCTCAGAGACTTCAAATTCAACTGGGTTTATTTATTTACGGCCTTTTATTTCTAGCCCAGCACCTCCCTCTCCTCGCCACCGGCCTTCCGAGGGGCTGCCAAAGCAATTAAGAGACAATTGTGATGATAAATAAGTAAAGGGAATTAAAGCTCCGGCGGCAGCAGCAGCAGCAGCGAGCGGTGGCGGCCAGGCTGGGGGATGGGACACGGGGCTGGCTGGGTTTAACCCCAGACAGATGGACTGATGGACAGATGGATGGACAAGGATTTTCACCCTGATTCTCACCTACCCAGTCCCCTTTTTCAGCTCCCCGGGGGTTTGAAGCTATTCCCAGGGCTGAGAGGTCACCAGCAGCCCCCCCAAAAAGTGATGGAGCTGCAGAGCAGCTTCTTGGGGGGAATCTTCATCCAGGCAACGTCCAACCAGACAGTAAGAGGGGTGTGGGGTCAACA
>VZTY01022589.1:0-12329 GCA_013400935.1 Turnix velox
GCCCTGTGGCTCCCAGAGCTCCTTGGCCACTGGCCCAGTCCCCCCACATAGAGGGTCCCAGGGGAGGAACTGACCCACCTCAGGACGTGCTTGTTGGTGCTGATGGTTTTTGCAGCAGCTCCATCACACGTGCAGGGACCATCCAACACCTCCCAGGTCTCTGGCCATCCTGAGGTCCCCCCAGGTTGCACACCAGCCCCTGGGCTACTGCATGTTGTAGCCCCCATCTCAGCACCGTTCTGCCACCCCGGTGTGTCCCCAACCCAAGGTCCCCAAGAGAAAAGCCCCCCCACTCTGTCCCAGCAGAGGACCTGACAGCCCTGTGTCCCCCCTGGCAGACACATGCATGAGTTCATCCTCCCCAGCACCAGCTCCATCATGGGGTGCAGGAGGTACCATGACCCCCAGAAGACCCTGGGTGGCATGGGAACAGTTCAGCCACATCCCCTGTCCCATTGCAGGGGCTGGAGGAACCCTGGAGTGAAACCTAAACCCTTCTCCTGGCACCACCCCAACAAACACACCCCTGGAGCTCCACAAAGTCTGTCATTTTGCTGTTGGGGGTCACCAGATCCAGCAGCTCTGGGGTGTGAGGGTGGTGGCAGGTCCCCACACTGTCACTTTCTCCATCCCAGCACCACTCAGAGGAGACCCCACTGTGGGGCGGGGGGGAAATGAGAAACTCCCTTCCCACGCAGACTGGAAGAGGAGCTTGTGACGCTCAGAGGCAGCAGGGGCACGTGGGTGAGAGGAAAGCAGATTCGGAGGGAGAAACTCCAGCGTGCAGTGACTCACAGGGGGGAAAAACCCACCACGAGTGACACTGGAGTCACTGCTGTCACCAGTACGTGAGGCAGGGACAGTTCCACCACCCAGAGAGAGACATCTCCCAGCATCATGACCAACCACAGCCCCACTCCCCTGCAGCTTCAGCAGACTCTCGTGTCAGCCCCAGGCTGGATGAGGTGACCAAATTGTTCCTCAGAAGCTGAGAGGGAGGAGGGAAGGAGCTGAAACTGCCCCGTTACCTTCTCTGGGGGTTGCAACAGAGCCCCACGTGGCCCCACTCCACGCGGACGTCACGGGGATGTCAGCCCAGACACCAGCAGAGCCCCAAGTTCCACCTCTCCCCCGAGCTCATCTGGGTCATCCCAGTGCTCATGGGGAGGGAAAACCTCAGGGTGGACTCCATCCATCCATCCATGGCAGGGGGGTTGGCACTAGATGATTTTTAAGGTGCCTTCCAACCCAAACCATTCTATCATCCATCCACCCATCCATCCATCCATTCATCCATCCATCCATCCATCCATCCATCCCTCCCTCCCTCCATGGCAGGGGGGTTGGAACTAGCTAGTCTTTAAGGTACTCTCCAACCCAAACCATTCTATGATCCATCCATCCATCCATCCATCCATCCATCCATCCATCCATCCCTTCTTCTGCCTCCAGCCCAGAGCCCTCCAGCTCTGGTTGGAGGTGCAGGAACCCCTCCACTCCCCATCTCCAGCCAGACAAATGCTGCAGAATGTTCTTCCCCAAACTCTCCCCACTCTCTTCTCACCCCCCACCACAGCACAGCCCTACCCACTCCCACCCCAGGACCCATGAGAGAAGGTCAGACACAGGCAGACGTTTAAAACTCCCTTCTTGACCCCACTCCCCCTGCAAAACCCCCAGAGGTCTCTTGACAGCATTTACAGCCCCCACAGCCAGGGCAAAGACTCTCTAGGGGGCATTTGGGGACGTCATTTTGGGTCCCCTCTGCAAAGCAAAGTGCCAGCAGTGGCTGTGAGAGATGCCACCAGGGGAACAGACCTCCCCAAGCCAAGAGGGGACACTGAGGTCTCCCTAAAAATCAGCCAGAGTTCATCCCCTGGCTTCACCAGAGGCACAAATCCCAACCCCAACGAGACCGAAGCTGGTGCCTCCAGCCAGAACCCGTCCCATCTCCATGTGGCACCTTCATGCTGGGACAAAACAAGGTCTGGCCACCACGGAAGCCACCTGCCTGGCCACCGTGGCTGCTGCGTGGGTCCCCAGCAGGGAGCAAGGTGGCACTGGAGAGATGTCACACCCATGGGTGACAGAAGCAAGGGCTGCAGGGGGAGGCAACGGGGCCGATGTCTGCTGAAGGTCCTTCTGGACAAATCCTGGATTCACATCTCTGGGGGACAGCAGAGAAGCACAAAGAGATTGGGGAGATGAATGCTGAGGGGAGGTGTCACCCCCAGCATCACAGTTAGAGCAGGAACCTGATGGGGAATGGAGGAATCCAGTCCCCTTCCTCCATCCCAGTGCCCTGGGGTGGGGGGACAGCAGAAGTGGCAGCTCCCAGCAGCCACCTCATCTCCCCCACTGAGGGAAGGGAACAGATACTGAGAACTGGGACTGTGGCAGCTGCAGGGGGGGATTTTTTTCTCTTTTTCTTTTGAAATCTCTGCCCGGGGGACCCCACAGCAGAGGAAGTGTGGCCTCTGCCTCAGTTTCCCCAGTGAGGAACCTCCTGGGAACCAGAGACCCCCAGTAGGACAGGACAGCTGGGGAAACTGAGGCAGCAGGGGGGGAAGGACACTGGAGCAGAGGGATTTCTGCCCCAGCTGGAGGGGTTGAAAGGGGATGGGGTGTATGAGTCCCCTCCCAAAATAAAAGATGGGAGGATCCCACCCCTGCAGCCAAACCCAGTAAAGAAATCCCAGTTCAGGTGTCCTGCCATACTGGGGCTGGGGCTGAGAGGGATGTACATACCCTCCAGTGCCTTGTCCAGATCTGCAATGAACTCCTCCAGCTCCTGGGTGTCTCCAAGCTTGGCTGGGGAGAGAAACATCTCATGAGGACCCGCCCAGTCCCAACCCCAGCTCTGATTTGGGAGAAGAAACCCCCCTACTCCTCACTTCTAACCACAGCAGCTTCTGAAAGGGAGTGAGGGGGAGCACGGGGGGGTTGTGTGCAAGGAGAGCCCGGGAATAATCCCGTAGGGTGATGTGTATTAGGAGATCTCAGCCTGTCCCACTCCCCACCCCTTCCATGGCACCATCCCTTGGGATGGATCCCCCAGCCTCACCTTTGGAGGGGTCTCCAGCGGCAGGGGGGGTGTTGAGGTCCTCCTCACTGCCATGGAGGCTGCTTCCTGGGGACGTGCTGGTACCTGTGAGGGGACAAGGGCAGTGTCTCAACTCACATACTGGGAGCCAATCTCAGAGACACTGAGTGGCCCAAGTTTGGAAGGACATTTCATCTCATGGAGTCCAACCATCAAGAACCAGTCCCAAACCATCTCTGTGAGCTCTGTGTCTGCTCCAAAATCCCACCAGGCTTCAACCCTGCCCTGGGCAGCCTCTTCCAACCCATTCCACAAAGAGATGTTCCCAAAAATCCATCCCAACCCTGTCCTGACACAACCTCAGACCATTCCCTCTTGTCCTATGGGCTGTTCCTTGTGAGAAGAGCCAGACCCCCCTGGCTACACCCTTCTTCCAGGGAGCTGCAGAGAGTGAGAAGGTCTCACTTCATCCTCCTTTTCTCCATCTGAACACCCCCAGCACCCTCAGAGCTCCTCCAGACCCTTCTCCTTGGTCTCCAGACCCCTCACTCCTTCCCTGAACATCTTTATTGCCCCTTCTGGTGGGTGGCTGATGCTCCTCGCTCCTGGTCAGCCCCATCTTCTGCAGGGAACTTGGAGAGGAGCTTCTCTCTGGAGCCAAACAGCACTGGCAGTTCCCCTGGCAGCTCCTCGGGGTCGTTACAGGAAACTGGTTGCCTCTGAAGTCCCATTATCTCAAGCATCCCGTGGTCCCACAGCAGACAAGGAGCCCCAGCAGACGGTGGCAGCCCCTGGGCCACCATCCAGCGGTCACCACCCTCTCGATGAGATGATTCAAGGAGGGAACTCGGCAGTGGGATATGCAGGAAGCTCCATGGTTCCCCAGGGAGGAAGCCCAGAGCATCTCCATGCCCACAGACACCACTCCCCTACCCCAGACTCTGTGGTTTCCCAGGGAGGAAGCCCAGAGCATCTCCATACCCACAGACACCACTCTCCCCCATCCTCCCAACCCCAGACTCACTCTCTAGCTCCTCGATTCCACTGTCATAGAGGTTGGGTCCCGTTTTCCTCTTCAGCTCCTCCAGGTGCTGCTGGTACCGACAGCCCGGGCCCCGCTCGAACTCCTCCATCACCTCCTGGAACTCCTGCAGCAGCTCGCTCAGCTCCTCGGCCATGCCTGGGGGGGGCAAAGGGACTTTGCCGAGGGAGAGGGACTTTAAAGCACGGAATGGGGCAGGACGAGCCACCACAAGCATCTGGCGAGGGGAAGGGGGGTGGGGATACAGAGGCAGAACCTGGCTGGGGACCAGAACCTGCTTGGGGAACACCTCCTGCTCAGAGTGGGCAAGTTTGGAGATGGAACTGACCTTCAAACCCCCCACACCACCACCCCCCCTCAAACCCCGCAGAGCACTGACATCTCCTTGTAAAGCTCGGGCAGCTCCCCAGCTCGGCCATACATCCCCCTCACCTCGGGTACCCCCCCCTCAGCTCAGACACCTCCCCTCTCAGCTCAGACATCCCTCCCTCAGCTCGGATACCCATCTCTCCCCTCCACAGCCCAGCCCAGTAAGAGCCATGTCTTGACCCCAGTAAGGTTCTTCATCCCAAACCCAGCTTCCTCCCCTGCCCAGCGAGCGGGGAGGCTGGTGGAGCAGTGACCAGTAGCCCAGGACCCCCTTTGTGCCCGGGACACCACGTTCTGGACATCCCCCGGCTCCTGCCCCACACACCCGCCCCGTCTCAGGGAGAAAGAGACTGGGAGGGACCCGAGGGGGTGACCTGCGGGGCTACCGGGGGCTTCGGGGACCACGGGAAGTCCAAGGGGAGCTCTCCCGAGGTGAGACGGGGTGGGGGATGTGGAGACCTTCGTGGTAGGGACGGGACGGGACGGGACAGGGTGTGATGAGACGGGAGAGAACGGGACAAGAAGGGAAGGGACAGAACGAGACGAGAAGGGACGGGACGGGACGGGACTTACCGACGGGTCCGGTCGGGGCGGGCGGCGGCGGCTCCAGTCCCGCGGCAGCTCCTCGGGGCGGTTTTATCCCCGGGGCCGCCCCAAGGAGGGCAGGACCGGGGGTGGGGGGGGCGTGTCGGCACCTCCCGGGAAGGGATTTGAAACTAGAGCAGGGCAGGGTTAGGTGGGACATGAGGGAGAAGCTCTTCCCCATGAGGGTGGGGAGACACTGGAAGAGGTTGCCCAGAGAGGTGGTGGAGGCTCTATCCCTGGAGACACCCAAAACCCGGCTTGCTGAGGCTCTGAGCGACCTCATGAAGTGCAGGATGTCCCTGTCACTGCAGGGGGTGGCCTCCGAAGGAACCTCCCAACCCAAAGCACTCTGCAGTGAGCAAAAAGCTGGTTTTCAGCCCATATTTCAGGTCCTCAAACTGACTCGAGTGGGCTTTTGCCCAGCTGAGGACAGAAAGATCTCACTTTTTCTCGTGGATTCAGACTTTCTGGTGAAGGTCTGGAAGGGCCAGCAGGGACAGGGACACCCACCACCCTGTCACAGCAGTGGCAGGAACACCCTGCCCTCATTAGCACCTTCCTGCTAACGAACTGGAGCCAGCAGAGAGCAGGAGATAAGGGGCCACCACATGGGGCCACCACCAGCAGCCAAGTGGCACGTGAGGCACCAGTGTGACCAGTAAGAGACTGAGAAAGCCCAATGAAGGACCCGCTCTGGCAGTTCCAACCCTACAGTGTGTCCACACACAGCAGCCACCACTCCTGGGTGGGCTTTGGGTGCTCCCACGTGGCCAGTGGCCACAGGAGCCCTCACAGAGCCCTCAAGGTCCCACAATTATCTGCTCCCACACCCTCTGGAGCTTATCAGAGCTCAGGAGGCTTCCCCCAGTTATCTCCCAGTGTCAGCCCACTCTGCTCACAACCTGCTTCTCCACCCAAGGATGTTCATTTTGGAAGTGGGGGGCGGTTTCTGAGCTGGATTCATCCATGTGTGGCCACTGGCCATGGTCTCTCTGAGAGTGTGCCACCTGTGGGGGCTGTGGGGCCATGGTGGGCAGAGGAAACACCACAAAATATTGGTTGAGGCCACCAGCTGTGTCCCTCCAGAGTGTCACCTCCCACAATCCCAGTGCTGGAGAGAAGAAATTCTTTCCTGAGAGGGTGGTGAGACACTGGAAGGGGTTGCCCAGAGAGGTTGTGGGGACAACCTGGTACAGTGGGAGGTGGCAGGGGGGTTGGAACTAGATGATCTCTAAGGTCCCCTCCAACCCAAACCATTCTATGACATTTCTCAGCCAAAGATGACAAGAAGACACCACAATCTGTAAAACACAGCAGAAGGGACACTTATTGACTCAAGGTAAAATTTGAGTTTATAATCCTCCCTCCCACTCCTGCTTCCCCCAGTCTGCACCAGTTTGCTGGCCCAGAGCCTGGGGCTGGTGGTCACTGGGAGGGGACAGGTTGTTCTGCCTTGGCAGGGACATCACGAAGCCACCCTGCCATGGCCTGTGCTGGCAGCTCTCAGCCCCTCATGGGGACACTTCGTGGGACAGAAACCTCCAGCTCCTGAGGAACAGCAGGTGGCAGAGGCCATTCTTCATCCTCTGAGCCCTTGCCATGGCTCCAGCAAGTGGGTTCCTTGGTTGCCACCAAACCCAGTCATGCAGTGTCCATGCCAGGACAACTGGGAATGTCCTCAGACAGCAAAGATGATCCCACAGAGCTTTATCTTCCTTTGGCTTCCCCCTCTCTTCCAAAGTGGACTCAGCTTTGCTGGGGCAAGGTTGCCCAGTCCTGCCCACAGGTGGCCCACTAGAGACCAACGTCCAGGTTGAGGAAGGAGAGGTTGCTGTAGAAGTCAGAGGAGACAGAGCTGCCCCCCGGGCTGTGGGTCCCAGCCCACAGTGGGCTCACAGCCTTCTCCTCTCGGCTCTCCCTGCGCCTGAAAAAGTCCAAAACAAAGAGAGGTGTCACCTGCAAACTGTCCCCACGGCCAGGTCCTCACCCCAAATGCCACCAGCAGCCACCCCAACGCTTCTGCACAGCCCCGGGATGGTTTTACTGGGGTGTGTGGGGTGGAACGGGGGGAACAAAGAGGTTGCTGGGAGTCTGGGGTGGGAATGGGGGAGAAGGAAGAGATTACTGGGAGTTTGGGGTGGGAAAGGGGGGAAGAAAGAGGTTACTGGGAGTCTGGGTGGGAAGGGGGAAAGGTAGAGATGACTGGGAATTTGGGGTGGGAAGGTAGAGGGTACTGGGAGGTTTGGGTGGGAAGTGAGGGGAGGCAGTGGGAGTTTGGAGTGGGAAGGGGGAGAAGAAAGAGGTTACTGAGAGTGTGGGGTGGGATGGGGGGAAGGCAGAGATTATTGGGAGTTTGGGGTGGAAAAGGGGGGAAGAAAGAGGTGATTGGGGGTTTGGGGTGGGAAGAGGGTAAGGCAGTGGGAGTTTGGGGTGGGAAGGCAGTGGGAGGCAGAGGCCAGAGAAGAATCTGTGTGGGGGCAGGGACTAACGGCAGGGCTCGGAGCTTCCTGCGCAGGAGGTAGTCGATGACGTCGGGGTCTGTCTGGAAAAGCCTCCTGAGAACGTCCCGCTGCAGTTCTGGGGACACCTGCAGGGGGAGACACCGAGACACAGGCTGCAGGAGGACACAAACAGGGACTCTAAGGGACTCCTAAGTGGCACTAAGGGACTCCAGGTCAATGGGTGCTCACAGCCCCACTGGGGGTGCCAGGTCCCACACACCTCTGGGAGTCTCAGTAGGGTCTCCTTTCCCCACACTAACCCCAGCCCTTTGGCTCCCTCTGGCCCTGACAATATCTACAAGGCTTTTGGGGGTCCTGAAATGCCACATTCCCATAGATGTGTTGGAGATGGAGCTCCTCTGAAACATCTGTGGAGTTGTGTGTGCAGCCTGGAGAGGAAAGGCTTGAAGGAGCTGCGCTGGGAGAAGCATCACTCACCATGAACAAGGTCTGGTGGTGCTCAATCAGCCTCTGCGTCACCAGGATGATGGCAGAGCTGTCCTCAAAGCTGATGGCACTGGCCTCCTTCTCCCCAGCCTTCTCCTTCTGAAGGATATTGGGCCCAAAGATGGTGGCCAGGTTTGAAACTGTCATTTTATTCCCAGGAATCTGGCAGGTGGGTACAAAAGGAAACCAGCATGAGAGGTCCACCCACCCATCCACCTCAAGAGAGGAACACAAGCTGCTGTTAAGCTGGGTCCAGTTTGGTCCCCTCTGAGCTGGTGATGGGGCCAGTATGAAGGGATGTGTGGTGCTGGAGCACACACTCATTCCCTCCATGCATGGGGATCTCCATCCCCCTCTACTCAACCTTCCCAACCTCCACTAGAAGGGGACAATCCCTATTTCTGTATCATCAAAAACCCAGGCTGGGCAGAGAATGGCCAGAGACCAGCCCAGAGGAGAAGGCTCTGGGGATGCTGGTGATGAGAAGCTCAATGTGAGCTGGCACTGGGCACCAGCAGCCCCAAAATCAGCCTCAACACACAAATCCTGAGCCCTTCATCAAAGTTCAAGTTGGAAAACCTGTGTAAGTCCCAGAAGGTGCCCCTGGACCTCACAGCTGGGTCTCTCTGGGGTCACTGCCACCCAGAAGGTGACTTGTATGGGACCAAGAGCAACCAGATCTGCCACAGATGAGGGGATTTATCAGCAGTTGGGGTTTGCAGAAGGCACTCCCCCCACTTTGCTTTGCCAGAAGCTCAACTGGACGTTACCTGCTGGTGTTTGGCAGCCCCTTGTCCCTACCTGCTGGCCCTGGGGGCCACGAGAGTCCTGTGCATGTTGAGCCACCTCTGCCAGGAAGCACAGGAGCCGCTGGAGGGTGTCACTGTGACAGGGGGGCAGCAGGAACAGCAGCAGCTGCAAGGTGGAAACTTGTGCAGGAGCCTCCATGGCTGGGGCAGAGAGCAGTCTGTTAATCACCACCTTCACAACACCTTGTTTACACCCACCCTAATGAGCTCTGGAGGGAGCCAGGCTGGTGCCTTGTCCTTCACCCCATCCCAGGACACCCCAATCTGGTCTTGTCCAGACCCAGGGTCAGAGTGACCTCAGCCAGAGGGATTGTCATACAACCAGAATGGTTTGGATTGGAAGGGATCTTCAAAATCATCCAGTTCCAACCCTTCTGCCATGGGCAGGGACACCTCCCACCACACCAGGTTGCTCATCCAGCCTGGCCTTAAACACCTCCAGGGATTGAGGGAACACCCACAACCTCTCTGGGCAATCTCAGTTTTTCACCACCCTCACAGCAAAGAACTTTCTTCTCTCCAGCCTAAATCTCCCCTCTTCCAATTTGCATCCATCACTCCTAGTCCTGCCACCATGTATTCCATTACTCAGCTTGGTGAAGAGAAGGCTCACGGAGGAACTCATAGTAGCTTCTCAATACCTGAAGGGGGCGCCAGAAAGGCTGGAGTAGGACTTTTTTTAATAGGGTATGTGATAGAAGGACTAGAAATAATGGGTGCAAATTGGAAGAGATTCACACTAGATATAAGAAAGAAATTCTTTATGTGAGGGTAGTTTTGGAGAACTCCACCTGAGAAGAAAAGGAGGGTGAAGGCGAAGCAAAGACAGGGCAAAGGGGACCTGGACAGAGCAATGCTGGGAGAAATCAGAAAATTCCCCTTTTTATTCTGGACAAACCCAAAAGGGTCTGTGCAGTGGTGGGACTCACAGGCTGTGCTGAGGAAGGCTGAGTAGAGCTCTCTGGGGATGAGGGGATCTGGCATGTCCCTCAGAAATTCTTTGAGCAGAGCAGCCACATCATGGACACTTTGATGCTCATCCAAGAAGACATCCAGTCCTTGGTCAAACTCTTCCCTCAGCTGAAAGGTGGGAAAAAGGAGGAGAATAAAAGCAAGTCAGTTCCTCCTCTTCCTGCAAGTCCTGTTGTTGAGATGTGACCCTCCACCGAGCAGGGCAGGAGGTCAAGCTGCTCCCAACCAGGGGATGGAAACCCATCAGGGAGATGAAGCTCTCCATGGCTGGGAGAAGGATCAGGAGCAGGTTCACCAGTGGCCTGTGCTGTTTCAGATCCCTCCATATCAAGATCTGTTTCTTCCATTCCCCTCCCACACAAGACTGCAAGGGGTGCAGTCAATGTCCCCCTTTACCTGCTGAACCCTTTTCTTGGAACTCCCCACACGGAAGATGCCCACAGTTTGGAGACCTGGCAGAAAGAGAGGTTAATACTTGGCAATCCCACAGCCACCTCCACAGTCCCCCCTCAGCACCAGGGAAGGGCTTCTTCTGCCCTGCAAGGGACACAGTGTCTCCTCCCTGCTCATGGCAGAGGTGTTGGAAGCCATTGAACCTAGGAGGTGTCACTCAGGTCAGTGATGGACTCCACAGACATGGCCCCCTGAGGTGGAGCAGAGGTGGGGTTCACAGGATGGCAGGAACTACTCCATGAGGTCCCAATACACCCCCCAGAGGTGTGGGGAAAAGGGAAACATCAGAAGAAATTATTTTCTCCTGAGCCCCTGGCCCAGGTTGCCCAGAGAAGCTGTGGTTGCTCCACATCTGGAGGGGCTCAAGACCATGTTGGGTGGGGTTTGGAGCAACCTGGGTTGGTGGGAGATGTCCCTACCCAGGGGGTGGCACTGGTTTAGCTGTGAGGTCCCTTCCAACCCAATCTACTCCTTGATTCTATCCTGTCCAGAAGAACACAGAGGTCATGAGAACGCATGAGCCCATGGCTCAGGCTTCTCCTGCACTGCAGGGGACACAGTGCCTCCTCCCCTGCTCATGGCAGAGGTCTTGGAAGCCACTGAAGGTCCCTTCCAACCCAACAGTCTGTGATTCTCATCTCTACATTCACTGGACTCACAGAGGGACCCCATCCCACCACACATAGCAGGTTCTACCACCTTAAGATTGGACAGACCACGTGTCCACTGACCATGTGTCTCAATGTGCTGGCAGCACCTCTCCAGGATTCGTGGGACCTGACAACTGATGGGGTTGAGGCTCAACATCTTGGTCTTGCCCAGGCTCCTGCGTGGGTCCAGCTCGTGGGGGTGGGACAACTGCAGGGCCTCCAGCAGCTTGGAGGTGTTGTCACTCAGGTCAGTGATGGACTCCACAGACATGGCCCCCTGAGGTGGAGCAGAGATGGGGTTCACAGGGTGGCAGGAGCTACCCCATGAGGTCCTAATATACCCCCAGAGGTTTGGGGCAAAGGGAAGTATCAGAAATTCTTTCCTTATGGCCCAGGTTGCCCAGAGAAGCTGTGGCTGCCCCATCTCTGGAGGGGTTTAAGACCATGTTGGATGGGGTTTGGAGCAAGCTGGGCTGGTGGGAGATGACCCTGCCCAGGGGGTGACACTGGTTTAGCTTTGAGGTCCCTTCCAACCCAATCTACTCCATGATTCTATGATTCTATCATGTCCAGAAGAACTCAGAGGTCTACTGGGGTTCAAGAGACTGAGAAACTATGTTCATTGCTGAAGTCCAACCTCCCCCAAGCTGCACCAGCACCACCACCCCACAGCCCAGTCCTTCCACCCTACCCTTCTCTGGCTCCAGGGTTTGCTGTCCACAAACACTGGGGAAAGGGGCTCCTCTGGGAAGACCCCACAGGGCACCAGCCCACAGCTCCTGCCCACGGGGGACCTCTTCTGCCTCTGGGCTTGAAAACTCCTCACTGTGGCTTCCACCTCCAGGCAGAGGCGCCGATTCTTCACCTCCTGCAGCAGCTGCCTGTGGGCACGGTCATTGGCAATGACTTGGCAGAGGGGGATCCCAAATGTCTGAGGAGAAGAGTCTGGGGATAAAAACCATGAGGAAATGGGAAATGAGAAACGAGAGGGAGCCCCATGAGTGCAGCCCCACTCCTGGAGAGAATCATCAGGAGACAGAAGGGAAAACCAGGATGTGGTGCAAGTGACCACCAGCAGGAGAGTGAAGAGGACAATGTCCTCCACAGACTCACTCAGACTGGAGTCCAGGGAAGAGCACACAACCAAGGGAAAAAGGACTTGGTTGGATTTTGGGCACCTCTCAGCCCAGCCCCATCAAAGCCACCCATCCCATGGGAGAGAGGAGGTGCTCACCTTTCTTCTCCTTGGAGAAGCTCTCCAGCTTCTGCCAGATGGATTTGCTGCCTTTGGATCCCACTGGGAGGAGAAAATAAACAAAAAACAAAAGTTCTGCATCATTCATCCTTTTTGGAAGGATCTGCCCCAAAGGGGATGGTGTCAGTGGAGGAGAAACTCAACATGAGCCAACAGTGAGCACTTGCAGCCCAGAAACCAACCCAGTCCTGGGCTGCATCAAG
>VZTY01022589.1:12586-27883 GCA_013400935.1 Turnix velox
TAGGAGTGATGGATGCAAATTGGAAGAGGGGAGATTTAGGCTGGAGAGAAGAAAGAAGCTCTTTGCTGTGAGGGTGGTGAGACACTGGAAGAGGTTTCCCAGAGAGACTGTGGATGCCCCCTCAATCCCTGGAGGTGTTTAAGGCCAGGCTGGATGAGGCACTGAGCAACCTGGTGTGGTGGGAGGTGGCCCACTAGATGATGGCAGGGATCTTGAAGGTCCCTTCCAACCCAAACTCTTCTATGAGTATCTTCCAAGCACTAATTAGCAGAGGAAGCCAGGCTTGGATGTGGCGCCTCAGACCTCCTGCCCCACTCAGATGCCAAACACAGCCCAGGGCAGAGGAGGGATTCCAAGGGTCCAACCACTCCTGAGTAAATTTGGGAAGGAGTTGGGTGATCCCCAACCCACCCCAATTCCCAGTTAGAGTGTGGGGGGGTCAGGCAGCTGTGGGAACCCCAACAGTGGCCGTGGAGATGAACAGAGGAGCCAGGTCCCTCTGGAGCTTCTATATTTATCCACCCATTAACCGCAGTGGCACAAGCCCCAGCCCAGCAGCAGGGACTCTCTGCTGGACGTTAATCCCCAAAACAAAGCTTTTTCCCCTCCCAGCAGCATTAGGAGAGTCCCAGTGGAGAGCTCAGACAAGTCCCATCACATCTGGTTTGGATCAGGGGGATCAGAGGGGGTGAGAGGCAGGGTCAGGTTCTCACACTCTTGTGGACACGCAGGATCTCACTGTGTTGGTTTGGGGGGGACCTTCAGAGGCCACCTAGTGCCACCTCCTGCAGTGGCAGGGACATCCTGCACTCAATGAGGGTGCTCAGAGCCTCAGCAAGCTTGGCCTTGGATGTCTCCAGGGATGTCTCCACCTCTCTGGGCATCCTTGGCCAGCATCTCCCCACCTTCATGGTGAAGAACTTCTCCCTCGTGTCCTACCTACCCCTGCCCTGCTCTAGTTGCAAACAGCCCCTGCTCAGAGTGGTCCCTTCAGGCACCCTTCAGCCTTCTTCAGAGGGGCCAAGATGTGTCACAAACATCCCCCCCGTGTTAGGGAGGGGATCCTTCATCCTCCTCTACCTCTGTCCAGACCGAGGGGTCCCAGGAGCCGCGTTTCCCGGAGGCGCCCGAGCGCGATGTCCCGCAGCCCCGCACGCTCCAGCTCCGACAGGCTCTGCAGGGGCACCGCCTGCATCTCCCCTCAGGGGCTGCCGGGATGGGAGGAGACAAAATTCCTCTGAAAGACAGAAAAAGCACAGAGAGGAGAGCACATCCCTGCGAGGGACACGAGGTATCTCTGCCAGCAGGGCTGAGGTGTCCTGGCTGCACCTTCTCCCTCCCTTCTTCCCAGCAGTGGCCTTGGATGCATCAGGGAGGAGGATGTGGAGAACCTCAACCCCAGCACAGAACCCACCCAGGCTCCCGCACCTTCTAACCCCCAAAAAACAGCACTAATGAAGACCCACAGCCCCTTCTGGGCTTTTACCCCCAATTTTAAATCAATTTATTTCTAGATTTTATACTCATCACTCAGCTCTAGCTCTTGTAAATTGGACTACCAGCCCCAATGGGTGCTAGCAAAGCCTCACGGGCACCTTCTTCCCCCCATAGCCCCCCAAGCCCATGGTCCCAAAAGGTCATGGCTGAGCCCCTCTCTTGCTTCTCCAGGGTCTCTCCCTGCCCTTTGCACCCTCTGGAGAGGCACCAGCTCCAGCTCCTGGTCCCACACTCACCTGGTGCCTCAGTTCCTGCCCCATGTTGGCACCAGGAGAACCAGGCAAAGGGCAAACCCCGGCCATAAAGGGCAGAGAAAAGGCTGGGGCAGAGTCCAGGGAGGGCTTTAAAGGGATTGTCAAGGAAACACACACCTGGAAACCTCCTTGAAGCAGAGACAGGGGTGGGGGACAACCTGAGGGTGACAAAGCTTTTGGTCCAGCCCCGGCTGCTCCCTCCATCCCCCCGGGGAAGGAAATTACCTGCTGCTGAAAGAAACTGCCCTTGCGAGCCGGTGACAGCGGGAGGATTCAGAGGACGAGGCGGTCCGGCGCCGTGAGGGTGAAGCCGAGCAGAAGACGGGGAGCAGGAAGGAAAAGTCGGGGGGAAGTGTCTGCTTATCTGTCCCCCAGAGCCACCAGAGCAACCCTAAAATGTGCCACCATCGCTGGCTGTGCAACCAAGGAGGAGACACCCCGGGGAGGGATCTCAGTGACTCAGAGAGAGGAGATGCCCCGAGCTGCCACCCTTATCGTGCTGCTTCCTCTCCACGCTAACTTTCCCTGTTTATTTTTAGGATTAGGGTTTATTTAGGCAACTCTCACGAGAAAAAAAAGCCCAGCTCAAGTCCTATTCCCACAGAGCACTGCCGTTGCCCCCCATTTTCAGCAGCAAAGACACCCCCAACCCAGAAGGAACCAGGGGCTGAGACTCACCTTCCCCGGGCTCCCTCCTCTTGTGGGATGGGGAGAACTTCAGGGCAGCGTCTGAGCGGGTGGGAGACCCTTCCCGACGGGAGAGGAGGTGGAGAAGAGGAGGGGAGGAGACGCCGTGGCCGAGGGGAGGAGAAGAAGGATGAGAAAGTGCTTTCTGCCAAAAGAAAGCGGCAGAAACGCGGGGGGAGAGGGCAGGGAACGGCCCTTCCCATTCTTGGGTCTTGGCAGAGGATTGATGGTTGCTCAATCCATCCCCCTTTTCTCCCCACCCTTACCTACAGGGACTGGGACACCCCCCCAAGCATTGGCTGTGAGAGCCAAAAGGGAAATTTGTCACTGATGAGGGGGTTCAGGGGGTGGTTTTCACCTTAGCTGCTCCATCTCCCCAAGTCTCCAGGGTGGCAGGAAGGAGGGTGCCCTCTTCATCCACCAGGGGTCTGAGGGACCCCCTTGCACAGCCCCAACGCTGAAGATCTCACCCACCTGCCAGGACAGATCCTGGACAGGCAGGACCTCAGACAATCTGGAGAACATTCACACACCAAAGCCAGACAACTCCAGCTGCTCAGGAGAAAGGAGGGAAGCTCCTGTAGCCATTTGCCACTGACCACTTGCCCACCTGGAATCTCTGAGAGCACTGAAAGTCTCCTACAAGGCCACTGAAACCCCAAACTGGCAGAGGATCCAAAAGGGAGAAGCTCCTCTTCCTGGAGCAGCCAAGGAAAGCCAGGTGTGAAAACAAAAGCAGCACAGCCAAGACTTGCCCATAAAAAAAGGTTTATTCCTTAAAAATACAACATTCCCCTGCAGTGACACAACTACCCAGAACATCTCTTCAGCAGGGCTTCCATCTGCTCCCAGTGCAGAGAACCTCTGGCCTCACATGTGTCTCCTCCAAGGCCACCCCAGGTACTAAGAGACACCAGGCTCCACACACGGACCCAACAATGACAAGGACAAGTGCTCATCAAGCTCAGAGGTGTCACCAAGGTGAAGTCACCCTGTGCCCTGCACCAAAACTGCTTCCATGAAGACAAAATGATGGATCACTGTCTCATGGGCTCTGCTGAAGGAATAGAAAGCCCCACAGGGCAACCAGCAACCTCCCCGAGGCCAGGGGTAAAGATGGGAGGAGAAAATCCCCCCCACCCTGTCCCTGGCCTGGGATCACTGCCCATCCTTGATGTTCAAGGCTTTAAAGCTAGAGCAGGGCAGGGTTAGATGAGACATCAAGAAGTTCTTCACCATGAGGGTGAGGAGACAATGGCCCAGAGAGGTGGTGGAGGCCCCGAAGTGATGGGGACATCCAAGGGCTTGCTGAAGCTCTGAGCAACCTCATCTGTTGCAGGATGTCCTTGTCACTGCAGGGGGTGGCAGTCAATGGCCTTGGAAGGTCCCCTCCAGCCCAACACACTCTATGAGAAAGGAGGAGGGAGGAAGCAGGGGGTGTGCCATCTCCAGAAGTTTGGTCTCCAAAGAGAAGCTGAAGGAAACAGTTGCACATCACCAGTGATGTGAGCCCTGCTCCACCCAGCCCAACAAGAAAACAAACACTTTTCCCACGTGCAAAGTTATTTACAGATGGGACTCTGCAACACAGAGACCACCAGCAGCACCCCCTGAATCCCACCCCACTTCCAGAGACACTGAACTGGGAGCAGAGAAAACAGCGAGAAAAAGAACCAAGTGTTGGGTTGGGAGAGCTCTGAGCATCTAAACATCTCAATTTGTCATCATAGAAATGTCTAAAAAAGTCTTCTTTTTTTTTCCCCCCCTTTTGGTGGTTCCAGAAAGCAGAAAGCTCCTCTCTGTTGGTGCTCCTGAGGACAGTCCGTGGCTGCTGTGGGCAGTAAAGGGAAGGTGCAGGAGGGGGGACACAAGGGACTGGACAGGACAGGGGTGGCCACCAGGCTCAAAAATCTCAGACATCCACCTTTTTTTTTGCAAAATCTATTGAACAGCACTTGCCTGTTAACAAATAAGTGACCAAAGTGGCTCCAGAGCTCAAGGTTCTTCCAGAGCTGCTCAGGACTTGGGGTCTCACCCCCATGTGACAAGGTGACAATGGGGCAGAGACCGTTGTGGCCACACCACAGTCTCCTCACTGCCACTTCCAGCCTCAAGTCATTTTCAATCCATCAAAGCCACAAAACTTCCACCTTTTCTCCAGGCTGGCCCCAACCCCACTCAGCTCCTGCCTGAAGGTGTTCTGGAGCCGGGTCATGAGAACTTCCACCTCTGCCGTGCAGATCTGTAGGGACAAAGGGACAGAGACTGAGAAGGGTGGTGTGGGAGCCCTGCAAGGATGAGGGACACTGAAGCTCACACACAGAATCACACAGGGATTGGAAGGAATCACAAAAGATCATCTAGTCCCATCGCCCTGCCACAGCAGGAATGCCCAGATCAAGTCCCACAGGAAGGCATCCAGGTGGGGTTTGAATGTCTCCAGAGAAAGAGACCCCACACCCTCTCTGTGCAGCCTGTGCCACTCTTCTCTCACCCTCACCATGAATTTTGATGGCAAAGTTCTCAAAAGACCAATGGTTGGACTGAGATATTGCCTTATTTTCGTGCCTTACTTCTCCCTGTTGCTTCTTTTAAGTAGAAGACTTTTCTGGCCCCACACAACCCCCCCAAGAGAGCAGGCACTGAGGAGCTGAGTGAGACCCAGCCTGGTGTGCTCACCCAAGAGTGAGGACAATAAACCCCCACATGGCAGAGGTGAAAGATCCACTTTTTCCCCTGAGCCCATTGCAGAGACCTCCAGTACCACTTTGCTGTGGCAGAGGAGAGAAGAAGGCCAGCACCAGATGGATTCTGTGATGGCATTTCTCAAGAAGTGCCAGAGAAAAACAAGGGCAGCTGCTCCTTCATCCCACAGACCAATTCAGGCCCAGGATGAGGGGATAAATCACTCAACAGATCTCTGAAGAGCTGGAGAGAGCCTGGACACAGCTCTCTAAGGATGGGGGGAAACTAACTGGGAAGTTCTGAATAAGAGCAGCTGAAGCTGCCCCAGTCAGGGGAGAGATCTGCTCCCAGGCTGGCAAAGTCTCCTCTTTTGGGGCAATTTAAGGAAAATGACCAAAGAGCAGAAGAGTGAGATGCCAGTTCCTTGTCTTTCCCCACACCCAGGGCTCCAGCCCTCCACTAAGCTGACCCTGGCCCTCAGGGCTTCTGCTTGGGCTGGAGAGACCTGGAAGTGACCTCAGTGAGAGAATCAAAGAGGGAGAAAAGGCTCAGAGAAGGGCTAAGAGATCAGAAACACAGAAGAATGTTGCTCAGGGACATAAAAAGGATGTGGCTGCTCAGTTTAGAGAGAATGTACACAAAGGCAGCTGTTTCAGGGCAATGAAGTGAACAAGAAGTGCTTCGTTTGCTCTTTTCCTAAGAGGCCATGCAGATAAGGGGAACAAAGGCAGAATAAACAGAAATACATTTTAGATGGAGCTTTCAAAGATAGAACCGTCTGCTGTCAACTACAGACACTGTCCAAGGGCTTTCTTGCATTCCCAGGGGGTGACACCTGACCACCTGCAGCAGTTTTTAACCCCATTCAGGTACCACTGGGGTGTGAGGGCTGAGCCTGGGGCTGCCCCAAGCAGATGGAAGGGTAAATCATCCCACTGCCCAACCCCACACTCTTCTCAGAGAGGGAGAGATGCTCTTCATGGACCAAGCTCTCCACCAGCCACAAGGAGTGACCACACACACACACAGAGGGAACTGGGAGCACTGGTCTCTCACCTTGCTGTCCAGACGCTGCAGGTAGGAGCAGATGTACTCTATGCTGGCTCCAAAAGGGTGCACATGAAGAAACGTTGAAATTATTCCTGGGGAAAGGAACACCAAATATTATTCTCATGAGATAAGAGCCAGCTGAGAGCAACACCTCCTGAGGGATCTCCTCAGGTACTCTCAGCTCTGAGCACAGAGAGGTTTGGCTGTAGTCCCCACAGCCAACCTCTGCTGCTGCTCAGTGCTTCCTGAGGACATCAGCTCTCCCACCAGGGATGGGAATATCCCCAGGGATATTCCACTCTGAGGTTATGGTCCACATGGGGATGCACAGCCCAAGGAGATGGGCAGAAGGCAACAGGGAGAGCAGCAGTGCCACTTGTATCCTGTCCCAAGTCTTGCAGAGTGCCATTAAACAGCAACCCAAGTTTGCACCCTGTCATGGAGGGAGGTGCCCCTGCCCATGGCNCACTCTCAGCTCTCATAGAATAGTCTGGGTTGGAAGGGACCTTAAAGATCATCGAGTTCCAACCCCCCTGCCATAGGCAGGGACACCTCCCACTAGACCAGGCTGCCCAGTGCCCTGTCCAGCCTAGTCTTGAACACCTTCAGAGAAGGGGCATCCACAACCTCCCTGGGCAACCTGTTCCAGTATTTCACCACCCTCACTGTAAAGAATTTCTTTTTTATGTCTAGTCTAAATCTATCCCCCTCTAATTTATATCCATTGTTCTAGGACTCAGTCCCAGCTGCTGGCCAGGACCTGGACTTCTGACCATGCCAGCACATGCTGACCTGGGCTGTCACCACACACAGCCCCCTGTCACACCAGTGTCACACAGCACAGAAGCTCCACACAAGCAGGAAGTGAAACTCTGACCCCATCAAAGCTAGAGGCTTCCTTGGTCCTGGGACTCTTCTCTGCACTGGCACAACCAAAGGGACAAGAGGTGGCCATGACACCACCTTGAAGCAAATCCCACCTAGCCCAGGGCTGCAGCACAGCCTCCAAGCCTGGCAGAAGGACTCACCAACCAGGAGAACTTCTCGTTCAGATTTCACAGGGCTGTTGCTCAAAGTCTTCTCCACTGGACACTCCTTCTCCTGGCTGCAGGCACACACCCTGGAGGTCCCACTCTCCTGCAGAAACCCACAGAGCCTGCTGAAGACACCCTCAGACCCCTCCACAGCCTGTGCTTGTGTTCTCCCCTTTCCACCAGTCCCCACATCCATCCCGTGGCTGCAACAACTGGTCAGCCTGGCAGCAGAGCTCACACTGCTGTTCCTGAAGCAGGTTAGAAGCTGATGAAAATAAGCAAGATGCCCCAGCAGAGATGTTTCCTGCTCACTCTGCTCCACAAGGGTCTTATTTTAATAAGAAAAGCAAAAGGTTGGCATCAAGCCCTGCCATTGCCCAACTCACCCAGGTGTCTCCCATCAGAGACACAAGTGAGAGAGCTCCCAACAGCCACATGAGGCCGAGGGTTGGGATCACACTGTCCTTGAATGAACAGAATTTTGCACAATTTATTATCTCCCAAAATAAACCCGGGGCTGGCAGTGATGCAAAGGCTCAAGGGGATACATTAAAAGCAGGACTTTCTCTTCCTCTCAAGTTTAATGCGGAATTCCAGTGGTGAGCCCAGCAGGCAGCTCTAACTGGGAATGGCCTCTCGCCACCAGTGAAATGTTGGGACTGGGGCCAGTGACAGGGACAGAAATAAACAGTCCCTCGGGGCTGCTGGGCTCCTGCAGCCCAGCCCAGGCAGCCTCCCATTTGCTTCTCCAGGAATAACATCCCAAACAACCCTGCAGGAAACAATCTGACACCAAACCCCAGCCCACACCCCACTGTCCCACCAGCCAAGAGTAATTCCATGGGTTTGATTTGTACACAAAGGCTGTGCCACAACAACCCAAACTTCAACAAAAATTATCTCCCCCCTGGGTAAGAGACTGTGATGAGGAGAAAGGAAACAGCTGAACTCACATTGCTCTGGCAATCAGCTGCATCCCTCTCCTTGTCCTCTTCATCTGCCACACTTTGCTGGGGACAAACATAAAACAGTTATTAGGGACAGTCTTATTTCTGGTCTTTGGGATCAGCATCAGAAGCCCCAGGCTGGAGCTTGCTGGGATAGAGACACACAGAGTGACCCCAGCAGTGGGGACACCACAGACTGACAGAAACCAGCAATTCCCTGTTTTACTGGGGTCAGACCTTTACACAGCCCTAAAATGCAAACCTAAATATCAGTGTTTGGTGTCTGAGACCCTTTTTTCTTATCTTTCAAAGCTCAAGTTGTAAAAAAAAAAAAAACCAAAAAACAAATGTATCTGAGCTACAATAACATTGTTCACTATGGCTGAGGGAGCTGGGGCTCTTCAGCTTGGAGGAGACGGAGGGGTGACCTCANTGCCAGGGTGAAGGTGAGAGAAGAGTGGCACAGGCTGCCCAGAGAGGGTGTGGGGTCTCCTTCTCTGGAGACATTCAAAACCCCCCTGGACGCCTTCCTGTGGGACCTGATCTGGGTGTTCCTGCTCCAGGAAGGGACTAGATGATCTCTTGAGGTCACTTCCAAACCCTGACCTTCTGGGGTTCCCTTTGGGAGTGATTCCTATGGGGTCTCCTTCTCTTCAAAACCCACCTGGATGCCTTCCTGTGGGACCTGGTCTGGGTGTTCCTGCTCCAGCAGGGGGATGGGACAGGATGGTCTCTCCAGGTCCCTTCCAAGCTCTGACACTTTGACATTCTGTGATACAGAGTGTCCAGTATGGCACCCTGGTTTTTTTGCCTCTCCAGAGATTGTCCCAATGCAGGAGCAAGAGGAAAGAGCTCCCCCTGCACTTGATATGTAAGGAACATGGTGTGTGGGTCCCACAAGTGAAGAAGCAGAGGGAAGGCACATACCTGCTCCTTCAGGTTCTCCAGCAACGTCTCTATCTTCAGTTTGTCTTCTTTCACTTTCTCCAGCTCAGCTTCCCTCTTCTTGTACTCCTCTTGCACTTTCAAAAGATGCTGGAAGAGAGAAGCCAACCTCAGCTCTTGCCCTGCCTTTCCCCTCCCACTACTAAGAGGAAAAGAAACAAAGGAGGGTTTTTTCCATGAAGACCAGACAGATCCCAAATTACTCTTGGTACTGTTGTATTTACTACAACACACTTTAGAAATGCCCCAAATATTTGCTGCTTTTGGGGGTTTTATGGCAACATGGAAGTGCCAGAAGGTTGTCCCCATTTGGCAGCTTCAATGCCACCAAAACCAAGTGGGTTTTGCTCATAGAGTGGGTTCCACAGCCCAGCCCAGCCCCTTGGTCCTCCCCAGGCCCACCTTCTGCATGCCCTGCAGAGCCTGCTGGAGGAGCTTCATCTGCTGTTCCTTGGTGGTGTCCTCATCCCTGCTGGCCTTGCCCTGTTCCTGCTTCAACAGCTCCAGCTCGTTGCGGTAGGCATCCAGCTGCCAGCGCAGGCTGTCGTTCTCCTCCTTCAGAGCCTCCACCTGGGACACCAGAGCTGCAAAGGCAGCAGAAGTCACTCATCTGCGGGCAACAAGTCAAAAATCTGGGGGCAAAAAAGTCCCAGAGCTGGGGGGCAACAAAATCAAAAATGTGGGGGGCAAAAAGTCTCCAGCTGCTTTTTCACCCTGTGGTTCCAGAGCTCTCAGCACCCAGTTACAAATCAAAGTGACCAAACTGAACTTCTCCCAAGCACCCTCTGGGATATTTCTCTAAAAACCAAGCTCTTCTGGACCAAAAGCACCTCCCACCAGTGAACACTGATGGATTTTTTTTTCACCTGATTCTTCTGTTTCTTTCATCTCCGAGGGATCTTCTATTTCCTCATCAGACATCTCCATCTCCTCCTCTCTTCGAATTCCCATCAGCTCATCGTTGTGAATGTTTCGGATCTCCTGAAGTTCAGAAAGCAGAGGGGACTTTCAGATACAGGTGACAAAGGAAGGGACAGGCTAGATAAAAAGATGTTGAAATTTAAGTCTGCAAAATCCAAACACTGTGACATGAGAGAGGGGGAAGGACCAGAAGGAACTGGCACAGGCTTAGAGCAAGGGCAGTACTTCCCAGGAGACCTCTCAGTGCTGCTTTACATCAGACCTAAAAGGATATCTCACTCAAGTGACATTTTTATCCATCCAAATCCAGCTGCACTTTCATTCTGAGAAGCAGAGCAGGCAGCAGAGTGTCTGACAGCTGTCAGATCACTGTCACATCAGCATTAACTGCCACTCAATTACTGCTCAACCACCATCTGATTACTAATTATCATTCAATCCTTGTTTAATTACCATTCAATCATTATTTAATCATTAGTAAACCCATTTTCATTAACCCTACAGTGGAGACTTCTCTGAATCCAATTGTGACAGTCCCTCCACTGGTGAGGTCCCCCAACACACAGCCCCTCCACCAGCAAGGTGTCCCCCCACAACACAGAGAGCCCAGTGTCCCTGCATCTCCCTGGCACTCCTCCCTCCCATACCTCCCAAGCTCTGAGCCAAAACCTACCTGAGCCAGAGGCCAGGGCAGCTGGAAGCAGGAATTGCAAAGCCAGATGAGGCCAGACACAGCCCAGGCACCTCCTGACCCTCTCAATGCTGCTGCTGAAGGTTCTCACCCCCCTTCCCTGAGCTCAAACCCCACCAGGGACTCTCCCTTGGGCTGCTGGGATCCTCTCTGCTCTCTGTCCCAGGCCTGGTCCACATCAGGGATGAGGAAGGGGCAGAGATGCTGCTTCCTACACTGCTCCTGCCCACGTGTCCTTTCTGCCCTGTTCACCTGGACCAGGTCTCACTGGCCATCCTGCTCCATCCCCTCCTCCAAGGGCAGAGCCCTGCACAGACACACATCACCCCAGAAGCAAGGCAAGGAGATGGCCAGCTCAGCCTCTCCCACCCCACTGCAGAGCAGGACAAGCAACATTTGGAAACAGCAGCAAGTCACTGAAGGAGATGGAGATACAGGAACCCCCACTAAAGGCCAAGTGTCCCTACAGTGGCCATTTCCCACATCTTCACTTGGATGATCCATCCCAAAACAACCACAGGAGAAAAGGTGCAGGAGATCTGCTCAAGGAGCAAAGTGAACATCCAGCAATTTATAGATTTGACTCCCATGACCTGAAACCTTCAAAAACTCCAGGTGCCAGCTCTGAGCATCCACCCAGCAGGAGCCAACAGGGTCAACGACTCACTTTCTGCTGGGGTGAAGGGACACCTCGGGGACAGCAATAGGGAAAGGACAAGCAGGAGGGGCAGCACTGGTGACACTCCCCACAACACAGCTGAGATGGGGGCAGGGGAAATCCATCTCCACCTGACTCTGCCCAACATCAAGTGCTCCTTGAAGAGGCCTCACCAGTCTCACCACCTCTTCCCACTGGGAGAACTTACCTTGGATCAAGGGACAGCTCCAAAAGGGGAGAGAAGAGCTCCCAGCACAGAGGGAAGCTCCTTGAGCAGGAAGGGACAGGAGGCACCATCAGAACCAGTTCCTCCACTTGATGGCCCATTGGGCTGGGAACCTCCCTAAGCTTCCACTGAGATGGGAAAGCCTCTGCTCTGCTTTGCTTCTGACCAGCTAACTGGAAAGCTTAATGAGCAAGAGAAAGACAGTTTCTTGCTCTTTCCTCCAAGGTGACAACAGTTCTGTCCCCACTTCCTCTTTCTCAGGAAGGGCCAGAGAAGTGGGACACCAGGAGACACGAGCCCTGACCACAGCTCCCTCTTGCTGCTGTCCTCAGGCCAGACAAACACAAGGACAGGCCCCACTGCCAGCAATGGGACAATCCTACTGTGCAGGGGACAAAGGCAGAGCATGCTGTGCCAGCACAGATGGCAGGACAGACACCTCCACAAGCAACCATCCTCCTGGGGGACAGCCTTTCTTTACCTCAGCTGACATCATGCCTAACTCCAGTAAGGTTGGACGGGATAAGGGACTGAACCCTTAATCCTGAACCTTTCTGCCACCAACCCCCATCCTTGTCACCACCCTTAAACACTGGCAACATCACAGGAAACCCCTCCAGAGTGTCCACCTGCAGCCACTTCCTCAGCTCCACTGACAACAGGGACACTCAGGGCTTGTTGTTTGGGTTTTTTTTAACATTTATCTGAAAATCCCACTTGCTTGAACATTAAGAACAAGCTGTTAATGATTATTATCTATATTATCATTATGACACTCGCACCAGTAAAGAGACCTCAGGGCAGTGACAGTTAGGGAAAGAGTTACCTGTGACCTGGGAGGGGGTGGGGGAGGTTCAATCCCCACCTCCCGCTGTGGGGGAAGGTGCCGTTTCCCCCATGAGCACCAACACCCCGACAAAGACCGAGCCCGTGCTGGAGGATCTGACACAAGAAAGAGTTACCAACCTCTGCTTGTTTGCACCACACGCTGATGTTCTTACGCTGAGCTTTGGTGAAATGGTCCCAAGCCTTTTGTTTGGAGGCAGAATGGTACACGGCCACTATCTGCTCGACTGCAGTGGCAACCCCGAGGCCGGAAAGCATCCAGGGAGGGCGAAGGAGAAGAGTAAAGGAGTAAAAAAGTGGAATCAGGCAGTGGTTTGGCTGAGCTCTTCTCACCACCCCGTGCTGCTCAGCTAGGCTCGGGACAGGGACGCAGACAGAGAGACACGGACAGGATGGTGTCACTCAGAGTGATGGGGACACATCGACTGAGATCAGTGTGGAGAGAGACAGGAGTGAGCTATGCTGAGAAACATCCCAGTCTGTGTCTGTGTCAGCAGAGCCCCAGGCAACACAGCCACTGCAGGGGCTGGGTGGGCACAATGGGTACTGTACCCATGGGCAGGGACACCCAAAGGAGGTGCAGCCCCAGCATGACCCCAGACAAAGGGCTCTGGCACCAGCCACCAGCTTTTTGCCTTCCTGAGAGAGTCATTCCTCCTGTTTCTTTGGGAAATCTGAGCTCCTAAAAAAAGTTTCACAGAGTATCAGGGATAGCAAGGATGGAGTTTGAATGTCTCCAGAGAAGGAGACCCCACACCCTCTCTGGGCAGCCTGTGCCACTCTCCTCTCACCCTCAGCCTAAGTTCCTTCTCCTATTTCTGTGGAACCTCTTGTGTTCCAGCTTGCACCCACTGCCCCTTGTCCTAGCATTGGAGGTCACCGAGAAGAGTCTGGCCTCATCCTCCTGACACTCTCCCTTTCCATATTTATAAACCTCTCCTGAATAAGAGCTCAGACAACAGCAGTATATAAGTGGTATATACCATAGTATATAATTATTTTACATGGTATATAATTATTTTACATCTGTGATGTTGTAGCAGAGTTAATTTTTACAAAATAAAATCCTCTTTCTGCTACCCAGAACAACCCCAGAGTGGCTGAGGTGCTGGTGAGGGTTTCACAGAGGAGCTGTGAGCTATGTGGCGACTCAACTCCAGCATTCACTGCACTTCCCTCTGCCTGTATTTTGAAGCATGAATAGAATTTTTCTTAAAAAAAAATAAAGCATCAATCAAGTAGCAGCCAAAACAATTAAATATAAACTCAAAAGAATGTTCAAAATCCAGCCAAGGAGCTCAAGGAGACTCAGAGCAACTATGGAGGAGGGTCTCTGAAAGGTAATTGTATGGGAAAAAAAGTAAAAGTACTCAGACTTAAAGAGAGGACATGAAAGAGGCAATGAATGGTTTGAAGAACCGCTATAAATCACACCTCAGCACTAATAGAATCCCTCTTCCTTGATTTCAGGGGCTAATAAAAACCTGGGATTTGAAATTCCCAGGTTCCCAAGTCTGTTTTTCACACCGGGTTCTGAGCTGTGATGGGAAGAGGGTGCTGGGAACACTCTGTTCTGTCCTACCTTTGCCGAGTGACTCCTGGGCACCACCACCACAACTTACCTTGTCTGTGCACAGAGGGAAAAAGGTGACACAGCTACCAACAGACCACAATTAAAAGAGGATAAAAGTGAAGAATGTTTTCCTTCCCCCCCCACCCAAATATGGGTTCTTACTGCAATAAAAAGTACCAGGTGAAGCTTTTGCCAAGTGAACGAGGCTTGTTTATAAATTAGCTGGAGCTGCAGAGAAGCCACCGCTGTGTCTCTGGCTCTCAGCAGGGTCCCTTCCAGACCCTGCCCCTGCCCTAAAGCAGCAGCAAAGCACCGTTTGTTGCAGGAACTACTCACACTGCACCAGGATCCCCGAGAGAGCCAGCTTGAACTTCTCTTTAGCCTCCTCCATCTCCTTCTCGTGAGCTGCCTTCTCGTTGAGCAGGCGGCGGACGTGGCTGTTGGCCGACTGGATCATGGAGTAGAAGTTGTTGGCCGTCCTCCTGTTGACTTCTCCCCGCTCGATCCAGGTCAGCAAGGTCTGGATGGCTTCCAAGAACTTGGCATCGTCTGCGGCAGGAAAGGACACCGTTACACTCCGGGGGGTAGCTGCAGAACCTTCAGACCCTTCCCTGACTTCCTCTCCTAATTCGGGTGGTTAAATCACAGCAGGAGAGCTCAGCCTTATCTCAGTCCATTGTGGGAGAAGGTTTTGCAGGGAGTGTGGCCAGACAGCAAGACTGCACTTCACAATAGATCTGCTAACGACAGGCTTAACCATGGCTCAGGTAGTTGACTCTAAATGAGAAGTCAATGGGAGTGGGATTATGGGTTTGGAGTCTAGTGAGAATCCAGCTAGTGATAAAGAAGCCTATGGAGGAAAAAAGATATAAAAGGTGGGTGTGATGGTAAAATAAACGTCTTTGTCTGAACATCTTGTGGAGTCTGCACATCCTTCATCCCCACAGTACGTGGCTACAGAAAGGAGGACACGCCTGGCATTGAGCTGACAGAACAAACCAGCCATTGAGGTGAATCAAGAGGAGAACCAACTGCTTGGAAGCCCAGCAGAAAAGTTCTTATGTCTATTGAGATGTGCTCTTTTGTGAAAGAAAATATCCTCTAGCGCCAAAATAATCAGGAGGGCTTGGGCTTCAAAGGTCTCAGAACTTCAAAGGCCTGAGAAAAACAGTTTGAAAGGAGCTGCTGCACTCAAGTGAGGGTCTCCAAACCACCAATAATTCTAGAAGTGAGGTGTCCAGGAGTTGCTGAAGGGGCTCAGCACCACGCAGCAGCTCTGCACA
>VZTY01022599.1:9224-27511 GCA_013400935.1 Turnix velox
TCCTATTGATATATTAAGTATATATTATGTATAATGTAATAGATGTTTATTTTAACAAATTAAACCAGATCAAGGTATTTAAGTTAGAAAAATTCAAGTGTTCCAACAACTTTTCTCTCGATGAGCATGCTAAAAAGTGAACATGTGTATGTACAATACTAGTTATTTTCATCTGGTTAAACAATGCTGTCTCACATCACAGAGACAGGATGTAGAGTTCCATCCATAATAAACTCTTTTTTTCCCCCCCTTTCCTCCCACCCCAACAGCACAATCAACAGCTCAAAGGTCACAAGAAAAAAAAAAATCTCTTTGGGGCCATGAAGACAACCCAACAGCCATGTAATTATTCTTCATAACAACTGACTTTCTGATAAAGAAATGCACTTGTGCAACTCTCAGAAAGCAATTAGCACATCACAGAGACAGGATGTAGAGTTCCATCCATAATAAACTCTTTTTTTCCCCCCCTTTCCTCCCACCCCAACAGCACAATCAACAGCTCAAAGGTCACAAGAAAAAAAAAAATCTCTTTGGGGCCATGAAGACAACCCAACAGCCATGTAATTATTCTTCCTAACAACTGACTTTCTGATAAAGAAATGCACTTGTGCAACTCTCAGAAAGCAATTAGCAGGTAAAGCACTGGGAGATAGTGGAGATGTGACAAAACACCATCCACCTGCCATGATCCTCCTAACCACTGGCAACTATTCAGCAGATTAGATGGCTCAGCCCAAAAACACTTAGTGAGGCTAATGGCTCAGGAGATGGAGCAGGGAGATTTGTAAGCACAGCACAAGGAAAAGAAAAATAAAAGCAGAGAGCAAAGGAGATCCAGGTCACCAACTTCATGCTCCAACAGCTTCAGCCCTCTTCCCAAAAAGCCAGTGCTCAGGCAGGTCGTGAGAAACCCTCAAGTGTCTCCCTAGAAGAGTCTGCCTCAGGGGAAGGAGGAAAAACAGGCTTTCCACCTCTCAAGACTAAGCCAAGATCAACAGGGTGTCACTAAGAGATGAGGGCAGCAAAGGCAGAGAAGTGACACCAAACACACTCCTTCCAACACACGTGTTCCTCTCTACAACAGCCAACAACAAATGCAGCAGCAGAATTAGAAGGTTTAGAGGTTAGACACTTCCTAATCTGTGTCTTTGATAAATGGAAAAAAAAAAAAAAACCAAACACCTCCAGAGGAGAAAAGAGAAATAAAATGAGAAAACAGGAAACTGCCATCTTAACAGGATGACTGGTGAGAGGAGCAGCACAGCTCAGGCAAAAAAAAAAAAAAAAAAGAGCTTAACACCTTTCCTTTTCACCTGCCTGAGCAGGACAAGGTTGAACTCTTTAGAATTGCTGCCTTATTAAAAAAAAAAAGAAAAAGAAAGAAAGAAAAAAAGACATAGACCTGCACAGCAGCAACTGTATCCTAGAGCTGGGGCTGTCACCATCAGAAGTGTTTGGGGCTCAGCCTCCTTTTTAGACTAGTCTGAATTTTTATGATTTCTACCTAAACTGCAAAAGACTTGCCTAAACACACAGTTGTAACAAAACCTAACAGTGCATTCAAAAAGCCAGTTGGTTGTTGTGATGTTGGGGCAATGCTGATGTAGCTGAGAACCTTCAGGAATGTTGCATTTTTGTCTGCCCTTCTCCGTTTGCCCTCCTTTTCTCTTAGGAAAAGGTGAAATAAAATAATTTGAAAACACTAAGGCCCAGAAGAAGAGCCATTTCAGGGTGGTGGCTACACTAAACACATGTATATTTAAAGAAAACAAGTAGAAGCTCCATAAATTGTCCCTGCCTATGGTAGGGGGATTGGAACTAGATGATCTTGAAGGTTCCTTCCAACCCAAACTATTCTATGATGATTCTTCCGCCATGCAGAAGCAGGCAGCTGCTAGAACCACTGTGTTAAAGCACCCTGTGCAACCTCAGCACCCTCTGCAGAAAAAGCCACCTCATTTTCTCCTGTGAGTCATCTCCCTAATTGCCTATTTATTAGTTTCTCGTCAGACAGCTTTCTAGGTGAACCTTCCCCCTCCACAGCCTCATGCAGACATGCTGGAGCAACCCAATACTCAGGGCAGGGGAAAAACCTTTGCTACCCTTTAGTATGAATGGCTGCATTTATATTCCACACAACACTAAATACTTCTCTGAGCACCATTTCATTACAAATTGTTGAGGGGAAAGATGTGCACATGAAGAAAATGAGCTGTGTGCCCCTGCAGCTGGAATTCTGCTGCCACATGGGAGACCAAAGCCCAACATCTCAGGTGTCTTCCATCAGATTTGAGTCACTTGAGGCTATTCCATTTATCACTATGTTTCCACATGTCACCAGGTACATGTTTCAGCACCAGTTTTATACCCCAAAGCAAGAGCAAACAGCTCTTGTCAAGCAGAACAAATCACACTTTTTGAAATATTGAAATTCTCAGCATTCAGCTATCCTCTAAATACTCCATTTCTGCTTCCTGGAGCTGCAACTGCAGCAAGAAGAAGCTGCCACATTGCCTCCAAATCCATCTATTATTTAGAGAAAACACCTTTCCAGGGAAACTCTACTATCAATTATTTAGTCACTGAGCAGGAAACAAATCCTTTGAAACAAGAAAAAAACAAAGATTTTTTTGGAAAAGGCTGTTGGGCCACTTGAACTAATTTGGTTTTGTACATTAGCAACCTGAAAAGAAAATAATAAAACAATCCATAAAAGTTAAAATGCTTAAATAGCAGAAGTTCAGCAAGGTGTCTGATTCTATCAGAGACATCGAGGAAGCTTCAGCACATCTTCACATGGAAGATCTTTATCTATTTCTTATTATCTATAAGCTAATATTTCTTATATCTACTTCTTATTTCCTGCTCTCTAAAATGCCAGGGTAAAACAGAAAAGCTCCTTTGTAATACACCAGGACAAAATTCAACACCACTTACAGCAATAAAATAAAAAAAAAATAAATCAAGAGGAAGCAAAGCTATATTTTGTCTTTCACATTGGGGTTCAAATGAAGGATAAAGACAGCCCTAAATTTTCAGCTTTTGCAGAGACTTCTAAAAACAAGGACACAGAAGTAATTCTCAGAAGAAAAACATTCACTTGCATGCCCTGTGTGAGCTTTACAACAAGGAAAGAGAAAAACACTGGTTGCTTTGCACCCAAAATGAGAAAGGAAACATTGAAACAAAACAAGTCCCAGAGGAAGGAAAACAAAACTTAACTTTTAAGCCCTACTACGAGCCCTCCTGCAAGCAGTGTATTTTATTTCCATTAGCTAAAAGGGGTTTTTTTGCATAAAACTCAAGAGAATTCAAGTGTGAATAATCAAGCAGAATGATCCTTCTCCCTCCCCAGGGTTCAGTTCCAACATTAGTGGCAGATTGATAAGGAAACCCAGGAGATATCAGAGGATCCAAATGCAAACCCTGCAGCCCCCTTCTCCTCTCAATATTCAAGGAACACTATTTTCTGCAGGTTAAATCCTGCACAGCATTGCCCAAAATAGCAGAATTTACCAACAATTGCTTTCCAGCTCACTGACCACACTGAAAACATGTTTTGTTCAGCCATCCAGAAGAGAAAGAAGCTGTTTTACAAGGCAAAAAAAAATTTCAAACACAAGACATTCAACTGCATGTAAGTAATTGTGGCTGCCTGCAGAATTAAGTCATCTCAGTGCAGGCCCTTCAGTTTGTTCCACCTCATTTTTTTTTTGACCTCTTGATTAAAACCAGATCTCAGCTTTTTTTTACAGCAGGGACCCACAATGTACTCAACTTGAAAGCCACACTATCTAACCATGGTGAGCTTTATCTGATCAACTCCAGCATTGTTCTTAACCTTTCCTTATCAGCTGCCTTTAGCTGAGCCAAAGGGTCAAAGAGAAGGATCCTGTTCCTCCTGCCCAAAAGCTGTGCTTGCAGATGGAAGGTTGTCTCACTGCCCTCAAACAAGCTGCCAATGCAGAAGTGACATCAATTTGGGGACTGTGCAATACTTTTGAGCAAGACACATCACTGTCCCTTTGGGGGCACAATCAGAATCCACTTGGACATTTTTTTTCTCTCTTAATTCTCCCTTAGTAACATTTACTCAGAAATAAATCATTGTTTGGGGGTTTTATTGATTTTACTTTAGATATTTCACCTTAAAGTAACAAAAGAACCATGATTTGAACCAAAAACAGGAGTGAGTTCTACCAGAAACAGGAAGTTTTGACCCAGGAAAGTCCAGCACAAAGCAACATTGCACAAAATCTATTGCTAAAAACACTCTTGATTCATATGATATTGAGACACAAACATCATCTTTGTGCCTGGTGTCTGGAACCTACGTGTTTCACCATGCCCCACACACACGTGAAATTTATTTTTCTTCTTTGTAAAAGCAGAAAAAGTGACCTAAAAGGAAGATGTGTAGGAACAACTCTGACAATAACTCTGTGAACTCTGCTTCTCCCACACACACACCCCTCCAGGAGATCTCTAAAACANACCTAAAAGGAAGATGTGGAGGAACAATTCTGACAATAACTCTGTGAAATCTGCTTCTCCCACATACACACCCCTCCAGGAGATCTCTAAAACAGTGAAATCAGAACAACAGTCTCATTTGTTCATGCTCAGTGATGCTTAAACTGTACCACACCTAAGACACAACAGGAAACTTGACTGAAGGCTAAGAAAATTTAATTAATTCATCAAATAAATCATAAAAATCCCTCTCTAAACATCCATTCACAAGCAATGCAAGCTGCACACCAAAGCTTCACAAACTAAATATAACCCCCTCATGGCTCAATTTCTAGATAAAACAAGCCATAAAGTGTCAAAAAGCACATTCCTCACTCACTCATCAGAGATCAGCTTATAATTTTAACTTCTTTAGTCCAATTAGCTCTATATTCCCAGCTGGACATGGCAAAATTCCTCACACACACTCCTTTCTTTCTGCATGAAATAAAAAGTTTCTTAACAGAGAAAGTGACCCAATTAGGTGGCATTTTAGGGCACTGAATAAAGGTTTTTTTATGGTTCTTTCTTTAAGTACAAACCTAAAGTTAGCAAAAGGGAGCACAGAAGAACATACCCCCAATCCTGTCAGATATATTATTTGCATGAAAGCTCTTGCACAGATAATCATAACAAAAGGTTGGGTTATTTTTTTTTTCCTTTTCCATGTCCTGTCCTTGTTCCCCACAGCAAGGGGGCAGGGAGGAGAGGAAAGAGACTTTAAAACAGGAAAACAGCATAAAATTTGTTATTCTATGGTGTACTAAGAGGCAAAGTCTAAGCCTAGAAACAAAAATAAGGCTCAATTAAGACTTTTGAGATTTCTTAGGATTTGGTCTTCTTGCCTGGGAAATAGAGATGATGCTTCAAGGCAAAAGAAGCTAACTAAATCAACTTAAATTAAATAAAATTCATACAGAGCACACACCAGACCCAGAAGAACAACTTCATAATTTTGATTCAATCCTAGACTTCACCTTTGAAGTCCTCCTATGAATGAGATCATCAAAAAAGTGAAATGCCAAGAATATAACTTACTTGTACACTGTTTTTTTCAACACTATTATAAATAAAAATCCCAACTTTTGGGAAGCTATTTCCAAAACTTTTTCAGCAACACTCATTTTGAACATGAAATCCTTCTATGGACAAGGAGCATCATGACAACCTTCCCTCTTCATCACACAGCCAAGCTAGAACAACATGCATAACACTTTAAAAGTAGGTTTTTCTGCAATGTTATTAACTAGAGGATAAAAACAACACCCCAACACCACGGGTGTCCTGGGTTTTGTTAAAATAAATAACCAAAGGACAGCAAAATATTTTCTCCCACAGCCGATTCCTGCTTCATGATGACAACTAGAGTTGAATTCTCACCTCATCCCTTCTCTCCCTTCACAATCTTCACACAGGCAGCAGTAGCATCTCAAACATCCTCACCCAAGCACTTAAAATTTACATTTATTGCAAATATAGTGATTCAGGAAGCTGCAAGAGCACTTGAATATCAATGCAATCCCATTGAGCATTCATGAAAAAAAATATATCCTTTATTTCCATTTCCCAGGAGCTAGTTTTAATATATTTTATTCAGAGCTCTAGGTCAGAATCTTTAAGTCCCACTAACAAAACAGCTGCACATCACTACTGGAAATAAAAAATTCTTATCCTGCCAGTTATCTCAATTATCTTCCTTCCACCACCATCACCTTTGAAGATGCACTAAGAAAGGGAAAACTCAACACCAATAGCTTCAGATGCTTATTTTTGTTATTTAAGGAAGGCTCAAAACTACACACCATGCATTCCGGCAGCCATGTGCTCAACAACATCATGATAATAATTCTGAAAGCTTCAAGTTGTGGTTTGTTCTAAACCAAAGAAAAAAAAAAAAGCCAATACAGAAGTTAAGCAGACACAATGCCAAAGTTCCTTAATAATACCAAGCCTCTTCTAGCTCAGCTTAAACTCTCTCCCTAGAAATGCACAAGGGGCATTGTTTCCTTAAAAAAAAGAAAGTTTAATATGAGGAAAAAAGAAAAAAAACCAACTTTCCCCACCTAAAACACATTGCTTAAACAATCCTTGTAGGGTTTTTATGCAGCAACTTATTGGGAGCACTCTGTAGCAGTCACAGACCAGAAGTAAAATTAGATAGACAATTAAATAGAAGATAAATGACCATATGGGCAGTAGGGGTGTGTTAATTATCCAAATATTCCTCCTGGGACCTCAAAGGAACCCAAAAAGGCTGGGACATTTAGCATTGGCATCACCTGTGATGAAAGGGTTGAGTTCCCTTCAGCAGGAAGCCAAAAGGGTGTCAGAAAAAGGTGTCTATGGCCAGGTCAGAGTTACAAATAATAAAATTTCTATCTGAATAATAGGCTCGAGCCTTCTCACAGTCACTTCTGCCCACAGCAAGACCTGGGCAGGGCTCAGGCTGGGGGTGGAGAAGGGAGGGAATGGGCAAACACCGCCCTGCGCTTGCATGGGCGCCGGAGGAGGCCTTTCTACCGACAAAATAAAGAATAATTCTTGTGTTTTTTTAGTTTTTCCCTCATTCAACGAAACAACCATCAGAGGAAACCTCGCCCGGCCCCTTCTCCTTCCTTCAATGGCCAAGGACAATGGCAGAGACTCGCCCTAACCCCGTCTGCAAGGGAAACTTAGAGAGCAGGCTCCCCACGCCCGGTGCAATGGCTGCCAACCACCGGGAACGTACTAAAAGGGAAAAAAGAGAGGTGTCAAAAGTCCTGCAGGCTTT
Source organism: Turnix velox (assembly GCA_013400935.1). Lineage (NCBI taxonomy): Eukaryota > Metazoa > Chordata > Aves > Charadriiformes > Turnicidae > Turnix > Turnix velox. The sequence continues at coordinate 16,510 of VZTY01022599.1, forward strand.
TAGGCGAGAAGGAGAAAGAGGAGGCATTCCCTGCCGAGACTCACCGGGGCAGCGGGCTGCGCTCCAAGTTCCGCGAGTTGGGAGGAAGGCGAGGAGGAGGAGGAGGAGGCGGCGGCGGGAGGGGAAGGGAAGGGAGAGGGGTATTCGGGAGTCTCCCGGTGGCCTCACTCAGTCCATGGACACGGAACCCTCCGATCCTCCCTGCTTCTACACGACACAACGTCCCTCCGGACCGAGCCGCCCCGTTGGGGGCAGAGACAGCGCGGAACTAACACCCCCTCCCCGCCGGCTCCGGCTCCGCCCGCTCCCTGCGCGCAGCCGCAACGGGAAGGCTCGGCATTCCTTCCGCACCCTCTGCTTTCCGTCGGGCTTTGCTCGCTCTCACCCCTACCGTCATCCTCCGAACAGGCTCCTTTTGCTCATTCTAACCCTTACCGGCGTCCTCCGAGCCGCCGGGGGAGCCCCAACGCACCGGGAGAGGGAGCGGAGGCTGCGGAGTCGCGTCAGCTCCCGGCTCCTCCGCTCCTTCCCTCCGGCATCTTCCAGTGTCTCAACGAGGGCTGCGCCTCACTAAGACCCCCAGCCTTATTTATATTTTGTTTTTCCAATTTCAGGCGCTTTTTTTCTGATTTTTTTTTCCGCTAAAAGGGAAGCGACCGGCTCCGAGCATCACGGTCGGCTCCATCCCACCGCGGTCCCTCGCCCGCTCTGCCTCCGCCACCGGGGGCTCTCGGAGAGAGGGGGGGGCAACAGTTAAAGGGCAAAAAGGAGCTTTACCTGGAAAGACAGAAGGCGAAGGGGTGGAAAAAAAAACCAAAAGGAGCTTTACCTAGAGAGCCAGATGGCGAAGAGGTGAAAAAAAACCCCAAACAATGAAGTGCAGCGCGAAGAGCGTCTTGAGTCCTAACGTTCTCCCAGGGTTTTTGGATCAGTCATCCAAGGCTCAGAGAGGGCAGGCAGCAGGAGAAGGAGGGGCTGGGTGGTGGGTTTTAAGCACATGTGATGAGGAAGCCATTGCTAACACCTAAGGTGATCACAGGCTGGCCAGGTGTGGAGATGATGGCCACGACCTGTCAGCCCCCATCCTTTCTCTCACCCCATCTCAGCTCTGCATCTTCACCCCCCTCTTTTTCCAAATCATGAGAGCTTGGTCTCTTTAGCTTGAAGAAGAGGAGGCTGAGGGGTGACCTCAGTCATGTCTATAAATNGAAAAGTGTCCCAGGCTGCCCAGAGAGGGTGTGGGGTCTCCTTCTCTGGAGACATTCAAACCCCACCTGGACACCTTCCTGTGTGACCTGATCTGGGTCAGCTCCAGCACTGGGATTGGGACTAGATGATCTCATGAGGCCCCTTCCAAACCCTGATATTCTCTGATTCTGTGGTCCTGAGCAGTGTGAAGTTAGTAAGACACAATTTGAGGGGTTTGAAACTATTTGCTTCAGTCAAATGCCCAGCTCTGTGTGTCTACTGCTGCCTCTTCCTTCAGTCATTTCACCAACTGAATCTATTCTTCTGCCACTTAGCCTTTAGTGTTTTTAAAGAGATTCTCCCATGGACTTTTATTATTACTATTCAAAGCTGAAAAACAAGTCAATGTGTTTTCCCAGGGCATAAAGATGTGGTGATTGTTTGCAGCAGAGATCAATTCGGCTCAATGCAAGGTCTCAAATAAAAAATGATGAAAAAATGTTTGAAGATGACAGTACAGATCCATCCCTTACTATTATTTTCTCATCTTTTAGCAATCTGCTCCTTACAAACCCCACCTGGCTGCCTTCCTNTTCAACTTTTAGCTATCTGCTCCTTAGGGGCTTCTGTTTCAAACCCCACCTGGCTGCCTTCCTGTGTGACCTCATCTGGGTGTTCCTGCTCCATCAGGGGGATGGGACTCGATGGTCTTTTGAGGTCCCTGACACTCTGGGATCCTGTGAGAAGGGGGTTCCTGCCTCTTGTGCACAAACCAAGCACAGAAACAGCCATAAAAAACAAGAACAGGAAATAAAACCTTCCCTCTACCATAATTCTTTGTACTCCAGTGTCCAGCTTAGCTCCTAACTTCAACATTTTGATCCCTCTTGATACAGAGAAGCACTTCTGTCACCTTCATTCTCTTCCTCAGATATAGAGCAAGGATGTTTTCCTTTTCAATGCCTCCCTAACTCTGAAAATACATGAAGGTGAGGCCAAGGAAGGCAGCTCAACACCAAGGACATTACAGCAGGTCACTTCTTCTCAGCACTTTCTTCTCCTGCCCCAGGGCTTGGACTCAGGGCATTTCCTCACTCGCCCGAGGCTGGGAACAAAGCAGCAATCCCAGCTAAAGGGTGAAAAGAAACCCCTACATGCACTTCTTCAAAGAAATACCCATGGGGACAACTTTTGTAGTCCTCCCCGAGCTTGCTCGAGGCTTCTTAGAAACCAAAGTAAGATTTAATTGAGTGGTAAAGCTGAAAGGAGACACTGGAAGAAAAATCAGCTGAATTTACGGGATGATCTGAGCGAGGAAAAGGAGCTAGGAAAGGTCATTGGATTATCAGGTGGCACAGAAGAGCTAAAAGACATCCTTTCCTCATCAAAAGAAGTATTTAAGTCATCTTAGAGGTGACTTAAACATCTCACATGTCCAGAAAGTCCAGAATCAAGGCAGAAAGATCCACTAGGCTGCTTCTGCAAGATGGAGAGTGCAATAATAATTGCTGGGGTGCAGGAGGGGAAATGGGGAAATTTCAGGGCAATTCAGCAGCTTGAGAATGTAAGAGCTGTGGAATTAGGAAGGACATTTGTCAGTAAAACAAGGTTCCTCTTGCAATTTAAAATAGGCTTGTAAAATGGTTAGTGTTAGCAGTTTGCAGGGCAGTGGAATTGACTGTGCTCACTTGTTAGCCTGGAGAGAGAGTTGAGCCAGCCCTCTCTGTGTCCCATTTATTTGTCCTTGACATTATCTCTGTGCTGTCTGCTTCACTGTGTCGCCCAGAAAATGAGGGTAAAAAACCTCATCCATCACAGGAACATTAACTAAATGCTAGGGCAAATTGGAAGACTTCTAAAAGACACTGCCTTTCAGCAGCAAAAGGGTTTAATAATACAGCAGGACTGAAAATTAAGAATTTTTTTTAGTGAACTTGTGCAGGCTGATGTCCCTGTTAATGCTGATTCCTCTGGCCACTACAAAGCATTTATTGAAATTAATGAATGATCCTTTATGAGGAGTGTCTGGTGGGAAATAGCATGACCAGAGCTATTCACCAATTCCACTGTATCTGCTCCAGCATTATCATCAAAAATTACTTCTCAGTGGAAGAAATTTTCACTTTTGCAAGGAGGTTTCAGGAAATCAGAGTTAAAATGGGCATCATCACATGCTTTTGATAATTATGATGTTAAAAGGTAGAAAAAAAAATCAGAGAAGCTACTGTGAGCTGCTTAAAAAACCTTCAAATACTAAGAAAGCAGCAGCTGGTTCTAAAATAGAAAATAGAAATATTCCAGGAAAAACTTTTAGATGTGTTTGAGCTCAGAAGAATAAATTTGGTTGGAACTACTCAGATATAAAATAAAATTTAGAGTGGATTAGACTGAATCAGTGATTTGACTTTGATAATTATGACATTAAAAGATATTAAAACCTCAGAGAAGCTACTGTGAGTGACTACTCACAGCTACTTTGAGTTCAGTTAGAAGAATAAATTTGGGTGGAACTATTAAAATATAAAATAAAATTAAAGTGGATTAAACTGAATCAGTGATTTAACTTTGATAATTATGACATTAAAAGATATAAAAACCCTCAGAGAAGTTACTTTAAAATACTTCAAATGCTAAGAAAACAGCAGCTGGACCTAAAACAGAAAGGAGAAATACTGTGGGAAAACCTTTTAGATGTGTTTGAGCTCAGAAGAATAAAATTTGGTTGGAACTACTCAGATATAAAATAAAATTAGAGTGGTTTAAACTGAATCAGTGATTTAACTTTGATAATTATGACATTAAAAGATATTAAAACCTCAGAGAAGCTACTGTGAGTGACTACTCACAGCTACTTTGAGTTCAGTTAGAAGAATAAATTTGGGTGGAACTATTAAAATATAAAATGAGAGTGGATTAGGCTGAACTCGATGATCTTTAAGTTCCCTTCCAACCCAAACCATTCTATGATTCTATGATATTTGTTTCAAAACAGCCACATCCAACAGACTGCACCATTCTACATAGCACATCCTTCCTTCTTTTTTCCTTATTTGAGAAAAAAAACATCCACAGGACTAAAAAGGCAGGAGGTGAGGTCTTTTCTATCAGTTTTCTTCTAATCTAAAAGGGATCTGCAGTGGTCTCTTCTTCTTAAGCATCTTTGTTATGCAAATCTTTTGCTGCAGAAGAAAAAAAAAACATCGGTTTTACCGCTGACCTTCGTTCCGTCTGTGCTAGCAGTGACATCCAGTGGTTCAGAGAGAGAAAAGAAAGTTGCTTGTTCTTTTTCTTCTTACTTCATTGCACCAGGAATTGGCAGAAAATCCTTGGCATTCCTTTCCCTGGATGGATTTTTGCGAGTGGTACCAGCTGCAGGCAGCCTGGGAATGGATAACCCACATGGGAACACAAAAATGCAGAAGAAAAAGATAAATAAAAACCCCTCTGAGACAGAGCATCCTTCTAATTGCTTTCAAAAGGACACCACAGATGGGAAATTTAATTGGGATTTCTAAAAGTTCAGGCAAACAGCACCTTCCTATATTATACCTACTCCCTTGACTTTTTTTTTACTCAAAAAAACCCAAAACAAAACAAGAAAATGACCAGTTTTGCAAAAAAAAGGAGAGTTTTCTTCAGAAATTATTACAAAGGAGCAACAGGGTGTCTGGAATAAACTTACTGGAATTTCCAGTGACTGCAGAGTGTTGAAGAGTGATGTGATATTTGATGCACTGAGAATTGATTTAAATTTTGTGTACATGTTATGTTAAAAGAAAAATAAAAAACAAATCTAAACATCAAATGTATATAAGGAAATGGGCCAGCAGAAGCAGGTAGCTTAAAAACTAAATCAGTAACTGATAAAGGTTATTTTTCCAGTGAACAATCTATATTTAAAGAAGAGATTTTTTATTTTAAACAGTCAGACCTTGCACTCTTCATCACTGGAAATTCACTAAAAATTAATTTGTTCCTCCTCTTCTATTTGACTGTCATTTTTATTTTTTCCTATTTCCAATTCTTATTTCTCCCTCCTTCTGTCCACTTGTATTTTAGCAACTGGAGTTCAGAGAGGATGAGTCCATTCCAAATGACCCCAAGAGAAAAAAAAATTAGATTTATCAGTAATATTTCTTCAGAACCTTCCAGAAATCCAAATTTCAACTTATCTCTGAAATACAAGGTTATAGAGCTTTGAAATATGGGTTACTCAGGTAATTTGTGAATCAAGAAGCAAATTGTCCCACCAGCTTTTTACAGGAAGCATCACTGTCAACAGCTGGAAAACACTCTCAGAGACCCAGTCTGACAACAGAGAACTCTCAGCCTCCTTGAGGATTTTAATAAACATCCTCAAAAGGACCTCCTGGCTCTTTTCTAAAAGCATTTCAACATTAAGTGATCATTCCATCCATTAGTGATTTGTGTGTTTACCAGCCATTACACACCAGCTAAGTGCTGGACATGGCAGCTTTGTGCTCCTGCTTCCAAAAATCACTAAACACAGCCCCTCAGGGTGGGCTCACTGTGGCATCCTTGTCATCTTGGAGAACCTTCTGCAGGGTGACTTTTAAGAGGTGGGAGGCAGCTCTGTCCCAGTGAGGGGAATTCAACCTCGTGCCCACAAACTTTTAAGAACATCCTCTCCAGATCCAGCAGGTTCTCAAGGCACTTTGTCTTAAATTTCTCGGAATTTCTCTGGCTTCCTTCCCACTCTCCAAGGACTGTTTATGCCTCTCACATTTCATGTTTATGTGAAATGCACAAACAGGCCCTGAGGCAAGATCAGTGCCTCACATCTTTGTGTGGCAAAGCCCTTTGGTTTCCACTGGAAAGAAAACTCCAAATTCTATAGGAACCACGACCCAGAATTCTACAAGATAGAATCATAGAATAGTTTGGGTTGGAAGGGACCTTAAAGATCATCGAGTTCCAACCCCCCGGCCATAGGCAGGGACACCTCCCTCTAGACCAGGCTGCCCAGTGCCCTGTCCAGCCTGGTCTTGAACACCTCCAGAGAGGGGGCATCCACAACCTCCCTGGGCAACCTGTTCCAGTGTTTCACCACCCTCACTGTAAAGAATTTCTTTCTTATGTCTAGTCTAAATCTATCCCCCTCTAATTTATATCCATTGTTCCTAGTCCTCCCATCCGATATTATGTTAAAAATTCCTTCCCCTGCCTTTCTGTAGGACCCCCTCAGGTACTGAGAAGTTACTCTGAGGTCCCCTCTGAGCCTTCTCTTCTCCAGGCTGAACAACCCCAACTCCTTCAGCCTGTCCTCATAGGGCAGTTGCTCCAACCCTTTGATCATCTTCGTGGCCCTTCTCTGGACCCTCTCCAACAGCTCAATGTCCTTCCTGTGTTGAGGGCTCCAGAACTGGACACAGTAACTCCAGGTGGGGTCTCACCAGTGCTGAGTAGAGGGGTAAAATCCCCTCTCTGGACCTGCTGGTCACACTCCTCTTGATGCAACCCAGGATTTGGTTGGTGCCTTCTTGGCTGCGAGTGCACACTGCTGCCTCATGTTGAGTTTGTCATCAACTGACACCCCCAAGTCTTTCTCTTCAGAGCTGCACTCAAGCCACTCTCCACCCAGCCTGTGTCTGTGCTTGGGATTGCTTCCACCCAGGTGCAGGACCTTGCACTTGGCCTTGTTGAACTTCATGAGGTTGGCTTGGGCCCACCTCTCAAGCCTGTCAAGGTCCCTCTGGATGCCATCCCTTCCTTCAGGTGTATCAACTGCACCACACAGCTTGGTGTCATCTGCAAATTTGCTGAGGGTGCACTCCATCCCACTGTCCATATCTCCTACAAAGATGTTCAATAGCACCGGTCCCAGTACTGATCCTTGGGGAACACCAAGATCTTTATTGGTGGCATCTTTCAACTGTAAGAGAGTAGCTCACATCCAATTTCTCTTTTTGCATTGGTTTTGTGCTTCCTACCACTATGTTTTGAAAGCAGAATCTCACTCTAGATGGACAGGGTTTAGTCTTCTGGGAATACAGATGTCTTTGCATGTTAAAGAGAAAGGAAAAAGCCAAGGCATTTTGTTCACATAAGGTTTTATTGTCCTTCTACCTCACCTGGTACTGAGTTACTCCATCCCTTGCAGAGCTCAGCAGCCCTGGGTGAACAGGTTTTCAGCTGCCCGTCTCTGACTGAAGACATCGAGGCTAGGTCAGGTTTTAGACCCAGCCTTTCATTAATGCAGTCAGATACAAAAGAAGAGAGGAAATCCTGACCACCTGAAAGGCTGCAAAGCACCAAGGGAAGATCCAGGAGGTTTTTCACCTATTTCTATGTTTGAAGAGAGAATCTTTCCTCTGCCTGCATCACTACATTGTTGAGATTTAACTACTGGTTGAAGAAATTTCACACTTCAAGCTGGGATCCCAAACACGTGCAATTATTTTTCCTCTTATGAAGCTTGTGGTTTTATCTTCTCAGCAGCTTCAAGGACAGATGGAAGGCTGACTTTGTCTCCAAATTCTTTCTCACGATGCTCTAGTAGAACACCCTAGTTAAAGATACAAGAGAGAAATTCATACACTTGTCCACTCATGGCAGAGCAACTCACCAGTAACTAAACTACTACAGAAAAGAGACTTTTTGGTCTCATGGGAGGCATAAAATCTTCCATACACATCCAGCAGTACCTGTTTTCCTGCCCCAATCACATAGACTCCTCCAAGGGTGAATCCTTCTCCTTTGAGGTTGCCACTGTAGCCACTTTTCCAAGCACGGAGGAAATTTTGCCAGACCCCAACACGAAAGAAGCCTGACATCATCATTTTTCTTCTGTGTGGACCATAGAAGCCTTTCTGCAGGGAAACAAAAAACATCCTCTCAACAAAGTGAAAAGGGCATTTCCTCCCAAATGCTCTTTAGGAAAACTGCCAACCCTGCATGCAAGAAAGGCCACAAAAAAGGCACAAAACCCAACCCAATTACACCTGAATTAACACACACTCTTTAACATAGAATTACAGAATAGTTTGGGTTGGAANCTTCATGTCCCTCCTCTGGACCTGCTCCAACAGCTCAATGTCCTTTGACACTGCATGTGCCACTGTACTAGGGCAATCAAGGACTGTACATCATGAATTAGTTGTGTCTGTCACCCTCAGAACTTGTTTCACACATCATCAAGTCACTCAGGCTGTGGAAGAAAGGACTAAAAATACTACCAAGCCCCACTGTTGACCTGTGAAAGGGGAGGGGACAGGTAATCCTGCAACAACATGTCACCACTGCAGAGCTACAGAGCAGTTTGTAAGCTGAGCAGGATGTGTATCTATATATATAGAAAAGCCAAGCTAATTAACTTCTTAAACTACAATGCTACTAAATCCTTTTTTTGTTTCAGACCACGCTCTGTTTTATTTATAGACACTCACAAAGTTGTTTTTAAGCAAAAAGAGACTGACTTCACTGTACCTTCTCATCCAGAAAGATTTCTCCTTTGAAGTAATGCTGAAAATCCTCCACTTCAGTCCCTATCTTCTCTTTCACCACAGCGTAGAGAGGGACACCCAGCTGGGACAGCTGGGGTTTCAGAGAGGAGAGCTCAGAAGCCTCCTAAGAAAGGGGAAAAAAAACCTCAAATGTTTTTGGAAGCAGATGGAGGCTGGAAAACCTCACCTTGACCTTCAAAAACATACCTAAGTCCTAGCTTGGGCTGCAAAACATTAAATATTTAAGCCAGTTCTGCTCTTAGAAATGTCTTCTTTATATTTACTAAAATTTTCTTCATTGAGCATGGAGGAAGGAGATGTTTTTTAAGCTTTTATGGGGTAAAATACTAAAAACCTGGATAAAACAGTCTAAATTCACAACTGTAGACATACCTTGACCATGCAAGGGCTTCAACTACGCTTTTAATCATTCAGAGAAGTGCTAAAAGATAAATGACTGCACATCCCTTGACTTTTCCAGTGAAAACAGTCATGGAATTTCAAAGAAAAATTGGAGGTTTTGAGCCACAAAAAAGAATTAGAAAAATTAAGTTTCTCTCTCCTCATTATTTTTCCAGAATGAAGAAAAAAAAAACCAAAACAAAACAACAAACAACAAAACAAAAATTCTTTGATCTGGGCTATTTTCCAAGAAGGTAGCATTAAAAATAAATAAATTAAATAATGATTAATGAAATCCTGTCTGACAGCATTAAAAAGGCAGAGAGTCAGGTGTGCTGCACCTTCTCCTGCCCACACTACACCTGTTGAGTGAGCAAAAGGATTTTAATCTCTTTTAATCTTTAACCTTCCATGAATTCTACACATACTTCAGCAGCTGCTACTGATGGGAGCAGATCCCTTAATTAAGTGGTAGCAATATTAATTGCTCCAAGTTACAGAGGACTGAGTAACAACATAATAAGTGTTTTTCCCCACAGCTATGAGAAAAATAATGGCCAAGGTGAAAGTTGTGGCTGTTCCCAAGCACATGGCAGATTCAAATCTTATTTTCTGGGTCTCCTCCCATCTCCACCCAAGGAGCTTTATCCCAGTTTAAGGATCAAATTTGGTTTCCCAACTCAGATTCCTTATCTTCCTGCCTCACATTCAGCATCCAGAAGAGGGAGGGACTCCCCTAAATGCACATCACTTGCTGATGGACTTTATCTGATGGTTTGCTGACAGTTCAGTCTTGGGCTGCTTTTTACCTGGCTCACAGAGATTTATTTTGGATCACAACTAGCTCATTTTGTGTAATTTCCCTAATTATCATGGGCTAAGTCCCTGGCAGATGAAAAAAATCATACACCCAATGCCTTCAGAAGGAAAATGCTCAGAACCCAGGCCATCTGAGGAGAAAACTAAGTAGCCTGTTAGCTGGTTGACCAGCCTGGGCAAGGAAACCAGACCTTTCAGATACTTGAGATGTATCTGATGACTGTCACATTCACCCTGTTCCTTTATTTAAAGGGATTCTATACAAGAAGAGCTCATCTCCTTCCCAATTAATTCCCAAGGCCAGCAAGTACCTCTCTGCACAAAAATCATCCAGGTCTCCTCACAGCCATGATGACAGCACCATTCTTCTTCCATAGTTCTCCTGCTTTGAATGTTCTTTCTTCTGTTCATAGAGGAGAAACAGCATCAACAACAGTATCAGTTTATTCTTCTTTACAGTGCTCAATAAAACATTGCAAAGTTTATTCTTCTTTACAATGATCAACAAAACATTGCAGAGAATTCTACATCTAAATATAGTTCCATCATAAAAAAACCCTCTAGATGCATGAAGTTATTTTTCAGAAGTGTGTGTCATGTTTTACCCAGAAATAGCAGGTTTAGTTGCTTTTCTTTCACCAGAATTATCTATCAAGGACACCCAAGCTATGCGTTGTAACCAGAAAAGACTAAAAAAAAACCTCTTTCAACCCAAGTTCTTATAAAAACCTCCTCCCTGAAGCCCATGGGATGGAAACATCCAGAATCTTACCTGGTCCCAAAGTTTTTAGCTCTATCTCCTCTAAAAACTCCAACGTAGCTTTTTCTGGCTTGGATAAAAACAAGTCAGTGTTTGCCAGGACAATCCCTGTCACAGCTGCACCAATGGCTCCCAGACCAACAGACCACATGCCCATGGTGAAGATCCCAAAGTCAGGCAGGATGGACATTTCTGTGAAGAGAAAGAAGAAAGCAGGTTGCTCAGAGCCTCTGCAAGCCTGGTCTTGGATGTCTCCAGGCACTCATGGGGTCTGGGCAAACTCTTCCAGTGTCTCACCACCCTCATGGGGAAGAATTTCTTCCTACTGGCTAATCTAAACCTTCTTCGCTCTAGTTTCAAGCTATTGCTC
>VZTY01022600.1:9707-22435 GCA_013400935.1 Turnix velox
CCTCTCTGGGCAACCTCTTCCAGTGTCTCACCACCCGCACAGCAAAGAATTTCTTTCTTAGATCCAGCCTGAATCTCCCCTCTTCCACTTTGCATCCAATACTCCTAGTCCTGCCATCCTGCACCCTGTTAAAAAGTAGGATTGGTGATGAGAATTTCCACCAAAGTTGTGACCTGTGGAGAAACTCTCTGCTGAGCCTCTGGCCTTGCAGAACATATTGTTGGTGTTGGCATCTGAATTTTTTTACATCAAAAGGACCATGGGGAAGATGTGATATTGCTTCTAGCACATTTTTTTTGTCTGCTGTTCTGTCTCCACCTGTAATTTAGAACTGCCTTTAGAACTGCTTTTGACCAGATCATAACTCATGGCAGGTCACCTTGTCTGAGCAAGTGGTCAAAAACCTCAAGGAACTGCACTTTTTCCATAATGGATGTCTGGCTTAAATCTTGCAGAGAAACCTGAAGATGTCCTGGTGAAGTATTCTCTTAAAATTGGGAAGTCTACACTCCATATCCAACAGGGACAGGTAATTTGATAGAGGAGTTCACCTAAATGATACCAGCATGCTGATGATCTCCCCAGCCATTGGGTTAAGAGCTGTTGTCCAGAACTTTCTTAACCTTAAACTCATCTGTTCATCCCTGGGCTCTGGAAGGGGATGGACTAGATGATCTTTTGAGGTTTCTTCCAGTCCCTGATATTCTGTGATTCTGTGACTTGAGACAAGAGCAAGGGATAAAAGAAAAGTGATGCTGAGTTTGGTTCTGAGTAGGAGAGAGATTCTCTTCCCCTTCTTCTCTACTTTGGTGAGACCACATCTGGAATATTGTGTCCAGTAGAAGAAGGACAGGGAACTGCTGGAGAGAGTCCATCATAGAGACACAGAGATGATGAAGGGATTGGAGCATCTCCCTTTTGAGGAAAGGCTGAGGGAGNGCTGCCCAGAGAGGGTGTGGGGTCTCCTTGTCTGGAGACATTCAAACCCCACCTGGACACCTGCCTGTGGGACCTGATCTGGGTGTTCCTTCTCTGGCAGGAGGATGGGACTAGATGATCTCTCCAGGTCCCTTCCAATCCCTGATATTCTGTGAAATGTTTCTGTCTGTATGCAAGGGAATGAGAAGGGAAAGCTTGAAATCATCCCTGCCAGATGCAACCATGATCTTGGGTGAGTGACTGTTCTGCTTGAGCTTGTGGGAGAATCAGGCAAAGTGGTGGGTGAAAAAAGCTGCCTGAAAACAAGGTCTTTTTAGCTCAGTGCTAAGGGCTTGAAGGGAGAAGGACAGGACCAATAAATCAAACAGTCTGCTGGCATTTCCCAGCTAACATTGGCAGGGGGAAGCAGCCAGGAGAAGATGGGGTGGGTGGCCTCGTGACCCAGGGACCTAAGGGGAGAGCCAGGGGGGACTGAACTCATCAGCACAATTGGTGAGGTCCCCCAAATGGGAATCTGCTGCCTTCCCCTCCCCAGAGCTGTGGGATAATAGAAAAAGCTTTGTCCTGATGAGACATCAGGCTTGACCTGCTTGAGAGCAAGCTCCTAGGAAGAGGGAGGAGGCATGAGAGGAAGGAGGTGGATGCAGCCTGTTCACTGTGAGGTTTCTTTCCTTTATACCAGCGTTGTGCTGTTGTTAGAACCATCCCACTAAGTCTTTCTGGCCCCAAAGAGGATGAAGGGGAAAGCTGGGTAGATGCATGGGGTCCAATGGGGCTGCTGGAGAGGCAGGAGAAGAGAAGAGAGAACTGCTGGTTGTGTGTGGGTCCCTGGAGTTGTGGGGTCACATGCCAGAAAGTTTCTACCTTCCCCATTTGGCAGCAGAACCTCATTAGCTTGTTTTTTAGGAGAAGATGGGTTCTTCCCAAACACAGTTTGCCTCCACTGCAGTAGCTTCTGTGCTCCTAAAGCTCTGTGGGAGATGCTTTTTGTGCAAATAAGAATCAAATCTTCATTTCCTCAGACTGCAGCTTAATGGTTTTTTTTTCCTCTGTTCTTACAAGACTCCTTAAAAAAAAAAAAAGAGGGTTTTTTTTTGCTGGATAAGCTTCATTTTTCAGCACATGGATGGTGGAAATAGAAGGTTGGGAAAGTTCACAGGTGAGCCCAAACTTCACACAGCTTTGTTTTCTGATGAAATAAATATAGAAACAAATACAGCAAATCCAGATCTATTAAAGTATTCATTTATGCAGCTATAACAGAGGGGGAAAAAAAAAATCTCTATAATTAGTGTGTTTGGCTGTCAGTGAGGGTTGTTCTGCTGCTTCAAACCTGAGCCTGACTCGTGAGGGGGAGCAAGATAATGATAAGAACATCCTGTGAGATTGTAACCCCAGTGTTTTGGTGGTTGAACCTGAGGAAAGGGCAGGTATTACCAGCTGCATTTTGTTCTCAACCCTCTCCAGGAGGCTGGGAGAGAAACAGGGCTAAAAACCAGGCAATCAATAATTTGTTATAGTGAGCCTGGCGTGCCATTAAGTGCTCTAATCTTTAGATCTCTTCAAACGTAAGGTGAGGCAGGAGAGGGAGGACTACTGAGGAGAGAGCAACCCAAGGTGTAATTCCTAAGAACAAAGAGCAAAAGGGATGTTGTATGACATTATTCCTGCATTAGGATACATGATGGGTCACAGAGCCTGGCTGGTCACTCTCCCTAAGTCTGCTGCAATAAAAGCTTGGGTAGGAACATCAGACACAAACCTACTAATGACTGCTGGAGAATATTTATCCCCTTGCATCCTCCTGCAGAGTAAAGTTTTGTTTTCCAAGCCAGAAAAAAGAGTTCCCAGCTGCTGAAGGTGCTGCTGGTTGTCTTGCCTTGCTTAAGACAGATATTTGTCTGGTGGGAAGTGTCCCTCCCCATGGCAGGAGGTTGGAACTAGATGAACTTTAAGGTCTTTAAGATTCTGTGTTTCACTAAGAAGAGACAGAATACACCTTACAGAGATAAAGACCTGACCAAACCTCTTATGGAAGCTCTCTTTAGAAGTCATGGTACGTGAAAGAGAAGCACAAACCACTAGTTCCTGAATGAGTGTTTTAAAAATATACAAGGAAATAACATCCTTTGGTATAAACATTAAAAATCATAGAATAGTTTGGGTTGGAAGGGACCTTCAAGATCATCTAGTTCCAACCCCCCTGCAATAGTCAGGGACACCTCCCACTNTTTGCATCCATCATTCCTAGTCCTGCCATCTTGGACCCTATTCAAAAGTGTTCCTCCAACCTTTCTGTAGCCCCTTCAGGTATTGAGAAGCTCCTCTGAGGCTCCTCCTGAGCCTTCTCCAGGCTGAACAACCCCAACTCCTTCAGCCTGTCCTCAGAAGGGAGATGCTCCAGCCCTCTCATCATCTTCACGGCCTTCCTTTGGACCTTCTCCAACAGCTCAATGTCCTTCTTCTGTTGAATAACTTGAAATTTTGAAACTTGAATATCAATGTCATTGCCTTTGTCTCCTTGTACTACCTTTGCAATAATTGGGTCTGAGCTTGGGTCCATAAACTGAGGGAAGGAAATAAGAAAAGAGAAAAGAAAAAGCCAAGGAGAGAGAGAGGAATTGGAAAAACATTCCCAGTTCCAGCTGAGAGGTTTCATTACATACAATGGGGTTTAAAAGCATCCTGCCCAGTGACTTTTCATTTAACAAGGCATTGTGTGAAACATGGCATTGTTCCTTACAGGAAATCAAGCACACAAAAAAATCTACTTCTTTCTTACATGCTTGTATTAAAAGCGATATGAAGTTGTAACGTGGAAGTAATAGCTCTGACACACAGCAACTGTGTGCTATTTCCTTTTGGAGCTGCACAGCATTATCCCAAAATGAGAAAGCTTGGGCTGCAAGGATGTTGCTGACTCCCAGAAGTTTGGTCTGTTGGGTTATTTTGTAAAAAAAAACCCCACTTTTTTATTAAATATCTTGAGTGCAGTGATAAAATTGAGGTTTTTGTTCATAGGGTTTTATTAAGAGCCTTGCAGAAGAGCTTGGGCCAAAACCTGAAATGTTATCTGCTGCCACATCCAAACTCATATGCCTTTGTTTCTGTCTTTTTTGGTTTTCAAAGGAAAACCAGAAGAAAAATAAGGAAAATAAGGTCCAAGGTGTGAGTGCTCTGCAAGNACAAATTCACATGCCTCTGTCTGTCCTTTTTGGTTTTCAAAGGAAAACCCTTTCCTTTTCCAAGGAAAACCAAAAGGAAAATAAGAAAAATTAATTCCAAGGTGTGAGTGCTCTGCAAGTTCTTGAATTGAGTTGGAGGACATGGGATTCAAGCAGAAGAAGCTCCAGTAAGGCAAAAGGATGCTCTGGTTTTTTTATTCCAGAAGTTCTATGCTTGATCATTCTCATTATCTCACTTGGTTGACTGACTTGGACTGAGCTGGGGCACTTCAGCCTGGAGATGAGACCTTCTAGAAGCCCTCCAGTGCCTGAAGGGGCTCCAGGAATGCTGGGGAGGGGCTGTTTGCCAGGGGATGGAGACACAGGATGAGGGGCAGTGGTTTGAAACTAGGGTTAGATGAGACATGAGGAAGAAGTTCTTCCCCATGAGGGCAGTGAAACACTGGCCCAGGTTGCCCAGAGGGGAGGTGGTGGCCCCATTCCTGGAGACATCCAAGGCCAGGCTTGCTGAGGCTCTGAGCAACCTCATCTAGTGCAGGATGTCCCCTCTCACTTTACTTTTTTCCTCAGTTCACTTTACAGGACCTTTTTTTTACCCCTTTCTCGATTATTAACTAGATTTTTCCCCACTTTTTCTCCACTTTTGTTGGTCCAAAGCTTGATCTTCTCCCCCACAGTGCTGTGCTGCTCTGTATGGCACTGTATGCCTTTGGAAAAGCAGAAGATGCCCAAGAGTGAGCAGTTTCCCAGCTGCCAGGGACTGAGAACCAAAAGGCACATGTGGGGACAAAGCAGAGCAGACGGAGCGATGTGGGAACATTAACACTTGTGAGGTGCCCTCTTCCTCCCTCCCCTTCCTTTAAAGGAGGAAAATAAGCTGGGCTTGGGTCCAAAAAACCATTTAAAGATGTGCTTGACCTTAAAACTCTTTCAATTTTCATTAATTCCTTCAGTTTTCTGTTACCTGCTTGTGCATTTCATGGCATAGATGTTCATCTCTTTGATCCCACTCTTAAGGAAGATGATTCCTATTATTTTTTTCTTTTTTTTTTTCTATTTTTTTTTTTAATTTCCCAACCTGAAAATGTGACAATCTGTTTTTGTTCCATCACAGCTGTGCAAATGAGTTTGCTGGAAAGTTATCTTGCATTTAGGATTGGCCAGATCACACCACCCCTTGATGAAGAAGGGAAAGTGAGGCCGTGGAAAAAAGGGGAGAGAAATTGTTTGGATGCTTGGGATGGGGGGGGGAAGGAAAAGGATTAAAGGGTCTTAAACACAAAGCTTGGCAGCAAGGACAGAAATGAAAGTAGTTGGAGAGAAACAGAGCAGGCAATAACTCACGTGGGGGGGTGGGCAGAGGACCAGAAGAAGTGGCCAGACTGACATTGCGTGGTTTTATTAACTCATCCATAATTAGCCCATAGCTTAGATACAATTTAGCTCGTGCCATATGGGCTAATATAGTGCTGAAAGTTACCCCCCGTGCAGGTGACAGTCTGTCACACTGGAGGAAGATTAGCATAAAACAAACAGCAATGTGCTGCTAACCACTGTGCCACCATTTGCCACCACAGGGTTAGGGAGATAGAATCCTAGAAACAATCCTAGAATGGTTTGGGTTGGAAGGAACCTTCAAGATCATCTAGTTCCAACCCCACTGACATAGGCAGGGAAACCTCCCAGTACAATAAAGATGCTACAATAGAATCAAAGAATGGTTTGGGTTGGAAAGGACCTTCAAGATCATCAACTAGATGGTTGGAACTAGATAATCTTGAAGGTCCCTTCCAACCTAAACCATTCTATAATCTATTCTATTTTTCTCTATTGGTTCAGCAACCTAAACATGCTACAATAATCAAACTTATTAAAAAATAAAAAAGCCTTTGCCCTTAACTTAGTATCATGATGCAAAACCAGTATTGCCACGCTTTTTCCTTTCTTATTCCTACAAAACTAATCATGTGATTGTAAGGGGAACCCCTTGAAAATATCTCTTTCTACTAAATTTTGCCTGTTATGTACAACTACTTCCATTAAAGGCCAATCTTCATGATTTTATCCCTTAGAAATAAAAGGTGTGTGCCCATCCACACCCTTGAAAGCCCCACCAACCCTGCCTTCAGTTCCCAGGCAGTGTGTATTGGAAGAGGGGTTTGTTTTTAGGTTATTTGATTTTTAATTTATACTTTTTTAATGTCTGCTGCAGGTATTGGCTTCCAACTCTGCTGCTTTTCCTTGGAACAGTGATGGGACCGAGTTGTTCCAGGTAAATAGATCCTGATAGTTAAAGGGGAGATTTAGACTGGAGATAAAAGAAGTTCTTCACTGAGAGGGTGGTGTGACAGTGGAAGAGGTTGCCCAGAGAGGTTGTGGATGCCCCCTCAATCCCTGGAGGTGTTTAAGGCCAGGCTGGATGAGGCATTGAGCAACCTGGTGTAAGTGGGAGGTGTCCCTGCCCATGGCAGGGGGTTTGGAACTAGATGATCTTTAAGGTCCCTTCCAACCCAAACCATTCTATGATGCCTTTTTATGAAATAAATACTCCATGAGTAGAATTTATACAGAGGAAAAAGCAAAACCTCCTTGTTTTTATTGATTCCTTTTTGCTGGGCAGGAAGTGCCCCATTAAAGCCATGCCCAGGTGCTGTCAGTCCATCCCTGCCTTCAAGTCCATTTGGCTGCTTGTTGCCAATATTTCCATTTTTCAAATGAAGGGGGAGATTTTGTGTGCCTGAGCCCTTTCCAAACTGGGCTGGGCTTGTGACACAAAGCAGCAGAAGCCATTAGCATCCTCAGCTAAGCCTGAGCCCTGGTGCTGTCGTGCTTTCCCCCCCTTTCCCCCCCATATCTGCTTTCCCTTGTTTTCCAGATGAAAGGGAAGCTCCCCTCACTCCCCTCCTATAAGTTTTCCACACTTTTCCTTTGAAAGGCAGCTTAATGGTTTTAAAAAATTTAAATGAAGTGAATTTTGTTGTGCAGAGAGGAGCTAAATCCATATTTTTTGTTAGGTTTTTGTTGTTTTTTTTTCCCTTAGCATCTCACCAACTATTGATGTGACTCTCTGGTTTTGAAATGGTGCGATGCTGGAGGATGCCAAATGTCCTGCCATTTAATAACCAGTAGCACACAGAGCTCTTTTCAAAATGCCACCACTCAGAGCATCTGTTGTTATTAAGTAAGATGATCAAATTTTGTGCAGGACTTCAATTTCGCTTCTCACATCACTTCCAGAGCAGGAATAATCTGCAGCCTGTGTATAAAACTAATGTGTTGGGATCATTCAAGCCCGTGCCTGGGTTTTTTTGTGTTCTGCTTTATTGCTGACCGTAAAATAAACTTTGGCCTTTTTTTTTGCCTTTTTTTTTTTAATAAATGTTATAAAAATGCTCTGTGAATCAGGAGAGCATCAGCTAGGAAAGCCATTTAACATCATAATAATTAAAAAGGCAATACCCCCGTGCTGTCAGCATTAAAAAACCCCACATTGTTGGCCCTTAATAATTCCCTCATTCGACAGACGTGAGAAAGGAGGGGGAAAGGTGCACTGTTGTTAGTGTCAGATGAGCAACTAATTCTTATTGTTCCTGCAAATTGCCCTAAAATCCTTTAACTGTCCCTGCTTTAAAGCTGACAGATGTGCAGGAATGTTCTGGCCTCACCAGGGTCTTTTCTCTGCTGCAGGATACGACCAACATCACCAGGGAACAGCTGGCTCCAAGAAAAGCTTCATATTTTCCTGCAAGAGAAAGAGGCTGATGAGGAACTAATTGGCTAAGATGCCCCTCATTTTCCAACCATCTAATTTATCACAGAATCATAGAATGATTTGGGTTGGAAGGGACCTTAAACATCATCTTAGGCAGGGACACCTCCCACTACACCAGGTTGCTCCTATTTTTCCAAAGTGTGAGTCCTCCACCAGCTCAGGGGTTGGAACTTGATGATCTTTAAGGTCCTTTCCAACCCAAACCATTATTCCCTGTTTCTATGATCCCCTCTGGAAATCTTTCTGCTTTGGGTGTAATTCATATGTGTGGGATGATTTTAGTTCAAATATTAACCTTAGATTTTAAACCGATTGTGATTTGTAGGGGAAATAACCACAACTGCAGGGCAGAAAGGGACTCCACTTGTTGTCCTGCAGGTGTCCCTGCCTATGGCAGGGGGGTTGGAACTTGATGATCTTTAAGGTCCCTTCCAACCCAAACTATTCTATGATTCTATGATTCTGGAGAATCACAGAGTATAAAAGAGGCACATTATCCTCTGATTAACCCTGAATCGAGTCCTGAAACTAGAATTCCATCTGCCACACGAATCATAAATAATAAATACATTATTAAATCAATAAACTGTGTACAACAATGAATTTTAAAACTCATGTTGTGATTAGAGCCAGCTCTTTCTTTGGGACATTAAACTATGTTCACAGCACATTCCATTGGCTTCCTTTTTTTTAATTTTTTTTTTTAATAGGTGATCTGTTTCTTTTTCAGGAAGTTCATATGAAGTTTCTGAACCTCCACTTGGCTCCGTGGGGAGAAGCAGCCCGGAAATAAGGTGAAAGTGTTCTCAAAGAAATGAGGAAATCTCCAAAGGAGGAGAAAAAAAAAGAAAAAAAAAAGAAAAAGAAAGAAAGCAGCACATTATAGAAATACTGGTAAATAAAATATAACCAAGGAGCAGCATGGGAAGCATGTTTAACCCACTGCACACCAGCTCTCCTGTGCCACCAGATAAGTGAATGCTGAATGTAGGAAGTCAAGTTGTATGGCTCTATTTATTTGGGATATTAAATGGGATGGGTTAAGATACAAGCAAACACAGAGCACTGAGGACAAGTGCATGAAATCAATGCTAGTGCAGTTCTTCACAATAGCTGATCCAGTTTAAAGAGTAAATGTTTCAATGAGAAAAAACCAGCAGAAATATTAAAGAAGTGGAGTTCTGCCAAGCTGTGGCATCTCAAGAGGCTTTTGTTGTACAATCCTGTTGCCCTTGGTGTAGGGGAAACCTGAAAGAGATCAATATTTGATTGTTGCAGACACAATCTACTGCCTTAACACCTCTCTAGGACCAAATCCAGAGGTTCCTAGAAGATTTAGACTGATGAGACTAGGTGTAAACTTACACCTTTAGAGTTCCTGAAGGGGGCTACAGAAAGGCTGGGGTAGGACTTTTTGATAGGGTGAAGGATGGCAGGACTAGGAGTAATAGATGTAAAGAAGAGGGGAGATTTAGGCTGGAGATCTTTGCTGTGAGGGTGGTGAGACACTGGAAGAGGTTGCCCCCTCAAGAGAAGAGGTTATGGATGTCCCCTCAATCCCTGGAGGTGTTTAAGGCCAGATTGGATGAGGCATTGAGCAACTTGGTGTAGTCAGAGGTGTTGTAGAAGGGTTGGAACTAGATGATCTTGAAGGTCCCTTCAAACCCAAACCAAGAAACTTCAAGCAGGAAATCAACTTAAAAAACCCAACACCTTATTGTAAAAAATTGGTGTCCTCCAACTGTACCTGGCACCAGAGAGAGGAGACCTCAACATCTCTTGTCCCTTTATGCCTTTTTTTAATGTTCACCAAGCTCCTGAATGTCCCCTTTCTCCATGAAGCTCTGCACCATTGCTCCATCATCAAGATAGATTTGCTCTTTTTTTTTGTTGCATCAGGACTAAAATCTTTCTGGTTTCTCTAGGTGTTACACCTAAACTTCATACAGCCTCTCTTGGCCAACTCAAAACCTACAACCCTGGGCATTCCTACCATTGCTGGAGATCCACTAACTGCTCAGGTAAGGTTGATTTTTATTTAATGCCTTTTTTTTTTTTTTCTGGCAAAGGGAGCAATGGAAAGGTTTTAAAATTGTAGATACACTTTGTTTCTACCATGTCTTTCCTGCAAGGAAGCTGTGGAAGGGATAAGATCTGCTTTTGCCAGCTTGGTTCATCTTGGAGATGGATCTCCTATCTTTATGGAGACATTATTGATTTGAGCACCCAAAATGCTTCCTTCTAAACCCTTTCTGGAGCCAGGACACCCCACCCTCACTGGTTTCTTCTCTTTCTCCAGCTCTTAGCAGCAATCCTTCATCTTATTTGCCCTGCTTTTCCACAGCTGGTAGAGTTGGTGGAGCTGTCACCCAATTCTTAGTCTTCCCAAGTTCTGAAAGTCTGACTGAATTTAGAGGACAGGAGAAATGTTGACATTCAACTTGACAACACTTGTGTTGCTCACTCAGCTTTGCCATGTCTTATTTTCTAATGCAAATCAGAGGACGATTAGCTGCTTTCTCCCTTCCTGGTGTTTATTTTTCCTTGCTCTCTGGGCTGTTTTTCACGCCTCGTCTTGGCTGAATTCTTTCCCGATTTTCTCCCTTCCTGTGTGTTTCTGCTCTTGCTCTGTTCTCTGCTCTTTGTTCTCACTTGCTGTTTTTCCCCCCTTTTTTCCTTTTGTGCCTCTCTTGCATATTTTCCCCGTGCTCTATCATCTCCCTCCTTTGTCTTCCCCTTTCTTTGTCTTTTCATTTTGCCCATCTTTGTTCTGTGTCCTCTTTGGTGTCTCCCTGTTCTTTGTCTTCTCTTTTTCCTTGTTCTCCCTTTTCCTCTGTCTGTCTCTTTTTATGATTCCCTTTTATCTGCCTTGTGTTCTGAGTAGCTCTGTCTTGATCTTTGTCTTTGCAGAGAACGTGCTCAAATGAAGACAAAACACACCATTCAAACAGAAATCACTTATTAATTAGAACATGGACACGCTGCTGAAACCCAAACCTCCCACAAAGCCTGAAAACCAAATCACAGGGATTTGAAAGCAAGAAAATCTTCTTTTTTTTTCTGGTCATCTGAGCTCCATGGAGGGCCCTGTGGTTGAGCACCCACCACTCCTGCCCCATTGCCAGTTGATAAATCCATCCCAGCTCTTTGTGATGGGTCACATCAATCCTTTGGGTGGAAAAAGAACCAACGTGAGGTATCTACAAGTTAAAAAAAAAATTAAAATGTGTGTTTTGGTCTCTTTTGGTCTGGAATCTGCACGATCTTCATGTCCCAAAATGTTCCCCTTTCTCCTGTGGTGAGGAGGGGTTCTAATTTACTGCAGATGTCTTTGACCTACATCATCAGCTCCAAGTTATCAGTGGCTGTGAGAAGGAATGTTTTAATTTCCAAACCAACCCTGCTGGGAATTGGGGATCAGCTCCAGCCAGGAGAAAGACAGGGTGGTTTTCTTGGAGCACTTGATGCAGAGTCACGAGTTGTTTTTAATTCTCTCACATTCAGAAAACAGAACATCTTAAAAACGTGGAAATGGAGAAAACCACAAGCAGGGGTAATTTTGCTGAAGGAAGTCCTGGTTGGTCCTGAAATGAATCCTTTCATGATGTCTTTGAGCAGCTTGGAAAAGTTTAGCATCACTTCAAAGCTCAAAAAAGGAAAAGTTCTTGCAGAAAAAGTTGTGCTTTTTCTTAATTTTTCACCCTCTAACTCAGTGCAATCTCTCTGCATGTTTGATTCATCTTCATTCAGCTCTTGGCTGAAAACCAAACCCCAGATCTTGGGGTTTGCCCTCTTGCTGCTCTTCACCTTGATTTTTGCCACGTTGTCAGGCTGGAAAATGGATGAGCTGGGAGCAGCTTCTCAGGCTGGAGGGGCTGGATGCTCCTGGGTACCTGGGGGCTTCACTCTTTGTCAGGTCACTACATCTGAGGAGCTGGAGGATCCCCTTCTGTATCATCTGCCCTCAACAGCCTTTCCAATTTGCTTTGCTCTCCTCTTAACTTTGCCCTTAAATTGTCACTTTCCTGGCCAGGCTGGAGCACATTAAGTAGAAATCTCATATCTTCTACCTGCTGTGCTCTGGGGAAGCCCCAGCACAACCAGCCCATCACCTACATCTGCAAAGTGACTGTAGGAAAGACCTGGCCACAATATTGCAGCAAATAACCTGGGTCTGGTGTGAATTGCCCTGAATCTGGGAAACTGGAGGTTGTGGATCCATTTTGGGTTCTTCCTCCTGCTTGGACCTCATCACCATCGCTATCAGCATCCCATGCAGAAGTGGGACAAGATCTCTTCCCACAATGATGGAAGCAGGATGTTGGGGTGTCACAGACCCTCAAACCAGGGGAGAAGGTCCCCTCTGAAGACTTTCTGGTGCCATTGGTCCTTCCCCCTTTGGCCACAAGCCCAAGGGATGTCTCCTTCCCTGGTCCAAATGTCAGCACCTCTGAGTGATGCACAGGTGATGCCCCAACCTCCAAAAATACTCATGAATTAGATGTTTCCTATGCTATTTTTTTTTTATCTTAAGAACATTGAATTAATTTATCTTAAAATATTAATCAAGTGATTTAAGACCAGGCCTTTTAGGTCAAATGAACATTAAATTTTCCTCCCTCCCTTGTATTTTCCCTCCACCCTTGTACTTCCCCCCCTTCCCTTCTATTTCCCCCCTTCCTCTTTTAAAATCCTCCTCCTTCACTTTATTCCCTGTGGGAGGGTTTGGGTCCTGAACTCATTGTGAGATCTTCAAACACATCATAAGAATTAATCACCATTAGTCCTCTATTTTAACAGCTGCTTCCTACACCCCCCACCCCAACCCCAGA
>VZTY01022604.1:17785-74704 GCA_013400935.1 Turnix velox
TGGAACTCGATGATCTTCAAGGTCCCTTCCAACCCAAACTATTCTATGATTCTATTTCCACGTCCTCCATATGCCTTAGCATGGCTTCTAGGAGAATTTGCTCCACGATCTTTCCAGGAAGAAGTGAGACTGAGTGGTTGGTAGTTCCTGCCATCCTCCTTTCTACCCTATTTCTACCCTATTCTTACCATCACCAAGGACTTTGCCTGACTGCCAGGACTTCTTAAATATCATGGAGAGTGATTCAGCCAATCCCCTTGCAACTTCTGCTGGGAAGTTTTAAGGCAAAACTCTCCTCCATCAAGGCAAAGAATACTAATCAGCCAAAGCCCAGGTTATCAGCTTGAAGTGTGTAGAGTGATTTTGCTTGGTGGTGACGCAGCGTTGCAATGATTTATATCAAAGCAAACAAACTTCAAGCTGAAACTGCAAAAAAACAAAGGGAAGGTCAGTGATAGGAACAGCTAAAATGTTGCAGCTTCTCTGAAGCTGCAAAGAGGCCCACTATGAGCACTACAAAGATGAGAACAGTCCCCTTGTCTTTGATTTCTTGTTTTTCAAAGGCTGTAATGGAGCCAGCAGGTAACCTAAGGCAATCAGGGAGTGTCTTACCAGAGATGCCATAAATCTGAATTTATCCTATAGATTTATACCATCTATATATTCATTTGCTTCCTAAAAAGACAGAAAGCTGTTGCAAATAAAATTAAGGTCTGTAGAGCATAATCATGTGAGGAAGTGATTATGATGTGTAGCAATTAGTTATCTGTCTATATTAACAGGCTAATATCAATGACAATGGAAAAAAAAGCAGTCAATAACAATATCAGATGAAGAAAGTACAGCAACCTGGATGTTAAATAAACTGAATGGGATTATTCAGGACTTTGTTAATTAGCAGAGGGCTGTAATATAGGTGGAAGAAAAAAACCTGCTCTTTCCTTCCTTATTTTGCCATTCCTGGGAAGTGTGACAAGCAGAAGTGTTGTCCAGCTACTTGATGCTTTTAGATGAATCTTGTTCTTGAAAGGTTAGCCATTAGTGCCTAAGGACCACAGTGACCCTTTGTGCTGTGGGTTGAGACAGACACAAGAATAAAAAACATCTTCTAAAGGCATTTTTCATTATCTGGGGTTCTTATTTCCAGTCTTCACCTCAACCAAATGGGAGTAGCAAAACTTGGTATCCTGATACAATAGCAGGCAGGAAAAGCTGTGTGGCCTCCATCTTGTCCACTCTTCTGGGGACAGATTCATTGTTTAACTTCCTATCAGCCCCCTGGCTATTTAAGATGTCAAATTCTTTTATACCTTGCCTGAGTTGCCACCTTTCCTATGATTTATTAATAATTTCCTTAATTTTCAAGGCAATATCTCTGAAACTCTTCTGACACATCTTGTAGGAGGCATCTGAAACTTGGGGCACCCCCTGTTTTCTCCCTTGACTGGATGATCCATTTCAGAGTTATCATCTATCAGCTTTTTTTTCCTCTAAAAAGATTCATTTTTATACTTTAGTTTCTCAGAACCAGGCATTAGATATTCAAGCAGCAGTCAGATACTTTTTTCTCATTCTTGTATCACTAACTGTGTGGTGTAAACATCAGAGAACAGTCAGGCAGTGGAGGAGACCATCTTCACATGCCCTAAAACTCTCTTTTTTACCAGAAAAAGGTATGAGACTATGGCACATATTTATTAATACACTCCTCAGCCAACAGACTTTGTGTTTAACATTGGATTTTTATTTTTTTTTTACCTAAAAGTAGGTAACTGAACTGATTTTATGTCAGTAATGAGTACACAAATTTTAAAATTTACTTTTCAGCAATGACTCCTTTCACGTGTTTTCAAGAGGGCTAAAAAGAGCAGAGCTGCCAACTTCACTTTTATAAAAAAAAAGAATAAAAGAAAAACAATTTTGTTGTATAAGAAACAACATCTTAGAACTGGATATTGTGTGTGATTATTGCAAACCAAGGCTGTTGGTGAAATTGAAGTGATAGTTCTGAGTTATCTGATGGTGCACTCTAGAAATAGCTCTTTTTCATTCCCTAAAAATCTCAATAATGTATTAAATTCTTGGAACTGTGTTTTTAAAACTGAAGTGAGCTTTTTTCATACCTTTTATCCTCCACGGAGTCATTTGCCTTACAGGATTCCTATTAGTGTGACTTCTTGTATCTTCAATAGACACTGTTTTCTACCAACTTTCAAGCAATTGTTCCTGTCAATATTATTTCAGGGTTTGTTGGTTTTCAGGAAGCAGAGCCATCACTGCAGGAGCATTATTGGTATGTTCATTAGGAGAAATAAATGTACTCTCCATCTCTATTTATATTGCTCTGTGATGAGCCTGTCAGTACAGTGCCTGCAGAACAGCATCAGGGTGCTAAATAATAATCAGGGAAATACCAACATCACCTCTGTGATACAATCATAGAATGGTTTGGGTTGGAAGGGACCTTAAAGATCATCCAGTTCCAACCCCCCTGCCATAGGCAGGGACACCTCCCACTACATCAGGGTGCTCAGTGCCTTGTCCAGCCTGTCCTTAAACACCTCCAGAGAGGGGGCATCCACAACCTCTCTGGGCAACCTGTTCCGGTGTCTCACCACCCTCACCCTAAAGAATTTTTTTCTTATGTCAAGTCTAAATCTACCCCCTTCTAATTTACATCCATTGTTTCTAGTCCTCCCATCCGATATTATGTTAAAAATTCCTTCCCCTGCCTTTCTGTAGGACCCCCTCAGGTACTGAGAAGTTACTCTGAGGTCCCCTCTGAGCCTTCTCTTCTCCAGGCTGAACAACCCCAACTCCTTCAGCCTGTCCTCATAGGGCAGTTGCTCCAACCCTTTGATCATCTTCGTGGCCCTTCTCTGGACCCTCTCCAACAGCTCAATGTCCTTCCTGTGTTGAGGGCTCCAGAACTGGACACAGTAACTCCAGGTGGGGTCTCACCAGTGCCCAGTAGAGGGGTAAAATCACCTCTCTGGACCTGCTGGTCACACTCCTCTTGATGCAACCCAGGATTTGGTTGGTGCCTTCTTGGCTGCGAGTGCACACTGCTGGCTCATGTTGAGTTTGTCATCAACTGACACCCCCAAGTCTTTCTCTACGGAGCTGCACTCAAGCCACTCTCCACCCAGCCTGTGTCTGTGCTTGGGATTGCTTCCACCCAGGTGCAGGACCTTGCACTTGGCCTTGTTGAACTTCATGAGGTTGGCTTGGGCCCACCTCTCAAGCCTGTCAAGGTCCCTCTGGATGGCATCCCTTCCTTCAGGTGAATGGACTGCACCACACAGCTTGGTGTGATATCACCCTCCCTGTCCTTCTTATGTTGAGGGCTCCAGAATGGACTCCATACTCCAGGTGGGGTCTCACCAGAGCCAACAGAGGGGTAAAATCACCTCTCTTCTTCCTTTGTCCCCTCCAGGGAACACCCCTGGGAAAAACAAGAGTTAGGGAAAGGGCTGGGGGACTGAGATATTTCTTCCCAGTGGAAAAGAAGACACAAGTCAGAGCCACATCTGGTCTCTGTGTGGTCCCCCCCAGCTTACACCCTCACCAAACACCTGCTGGGAAAAGCAGGACCTTCTGGGAGCAGCCTGTGCACCAGGCAGCCCATGAGCTGATTGCTTGGGTGAAGGGAACATATGGAGGTTTTAATCACATCTAATAACAAACCAGCTGCCAAAGGCATGCTAGGGGATAGGAATGTGATTCTTCTCCACTCGGTGTTGTTGTCAAGCTAACTGTTGACTTCCATGTTAATAGAGCCAAAGACAGCACACCCAGATTTAAAATGTAGGTCTAAAGCATCATGGAATATTTGTTTATTGCTTTTTTAATAGCAGGGCTTGGAAAGTTGATCCTTTATGGAATACTTTGCTGAAATGGAAAGTGCACCAGTATTTTCCTTCCAAATAAACACGTATTTGAGTTTCATCAAGCAGCCTCCTTGTGAAAATAATTATTAAACAGATAATAGCTGAGCATAAACCAAACTACCCCTTGTTTACCTGAATTAGAAAAGGGATGATTAATGGTAATGAACACGTTACATTAGTCATTTGTCAAAAAAGATCAATAATGTTAAATACCCCAGCAATGTCACAAAGCTGCCCCCAGTGCTGTGAAGGTTTTATGACCAGTTCTAGTGGAAGGCATTGAGATCTTCCTCCTTCTGTCTCCTGCCTTGGTGCTGAGGAATGACCCCTGTTAATAGGGAGGTGGAGGAATCTAGAAAATAAAGATGGTGATTTTTTTTTTTTGCTTTAGTTTGGTTATTTTGCAATTCAGATAATTTCATAGGAGCGAGTGTAGACACAATTAGGCAGAAAGTTAATCCCCAGAAAGGGGGTGAGGGAGGACAGATGAGCTCATCAGTGGTGTCACCGTGCCAGGAAGGGGGCTGGGGTGTCCATACTGGTGGAGCTGTCACCTCTGCCACCTGAGGAGAGCGTGGTGCAGCCCAGGAGGAGAGGCATTGCTTGTGGCAACAGCCTCCCCCCCTTAGCTCTTCTGTAATTATTTCCCTTTTTCTGCTTGTGTATGATGCAATGCAAATTCCTGGAGGCAGCAGCACCAGCCATGGAGGACCAATTAGTGGTCATCTTGTGAGAACTCATGCAGTTGGATCCCCATGTCACTGAGTCAGATTCAGGGGTGGTTTCTGTTATTGCTTTTCTCATCAAGAGTCTTGAGATAGAGGGAAACAGTGGTGCAGCGGAGCCTACTTAGTAGTTTCAAACCAAATACTTAAAATTCATGGTAATTAAATGAACTCTGACAAGTAATCTTCTGGAAAACATTTTTTTTAGAGTTACAGTAGCACTCTGTAGAGTCAAGAAGGAAAGATTGCCTGAGTTTGCATGGAGGAGTGGGAAACAGGCTTGTATCATCTCCCTGATTTCTCACTGATGCTTCCTCTGATCCTGCGTGAGATAATTTAACCTTCCCTTGGCTCACTTTTCCCACCTACAAATTATGTACATTGTTATTTAAGTACCTCAGAGAGATATTTCAAGTTTTAATTAGTGTTTGCAAAATGCTTTGGGTTACTTGGATCAAAGTGTGATTTATTATTCAGTCCCTTATGTTCCTGTGCAGTAGGTGCACACATGTGCATCCTGCAAAGTGGGGTGGCAGCAAGTACACTCATCTGAACTTTTATAAACAGTGATCTGTTTATATAAGGCAGGGTATTAAGATTCATCTTCTTTGGCTTCATTTCCAACAAGTTTTGTCAAAAGTGTTTTTGATTTTTCCCAACCTTGACTTTTAATCTGCATTGCAGAGCGTTTTTATGTGAAGATCTAATCAGATGAAAGTAGGGGATGACTAATACTCTGAGTTGGACCCCTCTGCATTTTAATTTATGAAGCATTTGTTCTGGATGAACATGAATTTCTCCATATTGTATTGGCTTAAAGGCATTTTGGGATATGAGGTCTGAGGACTAGGTTGTTATTTTAGGAGAGCATGCCAAGTGAGAATCCCATCCAAAAACAAACTCTCACAGTGAAACTTTACTGGAAGGAAAAAAATCCTTTACAGGGTGGATATAAGAAAGAAGTTTACTATGAGGGTGGTGAGACACTGGAAGAGGTTGCCCAGAGAGACTGTGGATGCTCCCTCAGTCCCTGGAGGTGTTTAAGGCCAGGCTGGATGAGGCATTGAGCAACCTGGTCAAGTGGGAGTTGTCCCTGCCCACGGCAGTGGGGATTGGAACAAGATGATCTTTAAGATCCTTTCCAACTCAAACCAGTCTATGATTCTTGGAAGGGACTTTCAAAGTCCCAAGGGAACCCTAGGACTATGTGAGAAAGGTAAGTGGATTCACTTTCACTGATCTCTGAGTCAGACCCAGTAGACTGGAACACACCAGGGACTGTATCTTTATCCTCAGAGAGACAATTTGTCCATAGGAATGTCTCGTATTCAGACTCTGAATTTATCAGAATCATAGAATCATAGGGTTGGAAGGGACTTTCAAAGTCCATCAAGTCCAACCCCTTGCAGTGAGCAGGGACATCTTGCACTAGGTCAGGTTGTTCAGAGCCTCAGCAAACCTCACCTTGGATGTCTCCAGGGATGGGGCCTTCATCACCTCTTATCAACTTTGTTTACATTTTCTTAATATGTCCAAATTTCTTGGCAAGTTTTTTTCAACTACAAGTGTTGTTCCACAAGCCAGGAATGCCAGTCAGACCAAGAAAGGAAGACTTCCTGAGGTTTGCTTCAGTACAAACTCAGCTTTGCAAAGGTATCTGAAAAAGCTGAGCTGGCCAAGCAAATGTGTGTCATCACCAACAGTGTCATTCAGGTCCAGCTTTTGCACTTAGACCTCCACTTCTTTTCATCTCTGCCCTATCCCTTGGCAGATTTATTCCCTGTGATGCTCCTTCTGAGCCTACTCCTTCATTACTGAGCAGCCAGTGAGAGGGAGCAGAGGAGGATGATCCTGTATTTTTAGCTCTTAAAGACAAACAAAAGAGATATTTCAGAAAGTACAAATTGTAAGGGCAGAGTAGGGTATCCAATGGTGAAAAATGTGCAGCCCCAAACCCTCCTGGAGGAGGCAAACAAGGAATTTCTAAGAGAGACATCTGCAGGAGAAAAACTCAAGGAGGATGTGATGGGGGAAAAGCCCCTCTTCCTTGCAGGTACTGCAGGGAGGTTTGCCTTCTTCAGTCCTGCTGAGGCATCAAACATCAAGATAAGAATGGAAAAATAGTGTTAAAATGCATGAATGAAAATATAAAGATGGTGATCCCATGGCAAATGATAGGAAAGTTCTGGAGAAGCCACAGAGGCTCAAGTTGGTGCCTGCTGCAGCTGCAGTGCCATGCCCCTACATTTCAGAGTCTGCAAAGTCTGTCCCAATGTAATTATAGCCAACTAGAACTCAAAGTAATTACTTGGTACTAGGAATTAGATTAACTGCATGATTTTGACAGAATTTTAACTGAATGGATGACCTGAATTTAAAAGAAAAAAGAAGAAAAAAAAAGCAACAAAATTGCTGGATACCACAAGATGGATTTGAACTTAAGCACAATTTTTTATAGAAGGAATTCAGTAATTATGTATTTATTGGAATATATATAGGCATGCAAGATGTACCCCTATGTACCTTACAATGTGTTTATAAATATCTTTCTCAGTTTTGTAAAGCACACAAAACTAAGTGATTAACAGTAGGCAGAAACAAAAGTGACACTGGTAAATTAGGAGAGTTATTCACTATGTTTTAAGATTTGAACTGAGTTCTTGCACAAGCAACCAATTCTTTATAGGGGAAAAAAAAGGAAGAATTGCTCAGGACAGCAATGAAGTCTGTAATAGCCTGTTCTCTCTCTCCTGTCTCCAAGGTTTTGCCTCTCCACGTGACCCTAAAGAGTGGACACAAAAGCCATGTGTTTGCTTGAATGGTAGAGAAGTAAAATATATGTCTTGACTTCAAGTGGCTCCATACAACACTGGCCCTTGAGTCTGATTTTCCTGCCTTTTTTTCCTGTCTGATTTTCCTGCCTTTTTTTCCTGTCTGATTTTCCATATGGCCCTTTCTCAGTCCCTCTGCTGTTGTGTTCAAAGTCACTTTTGCTGAGGGAAAGTGGATGAAATGTTGCTCCAACCAAACATCTTGAGATTTTGGAGGCTGGCCTGAACCTGAAAGGAGATTGTTTCTCATGGGGAAAAAAACTGCTGTTGGAAAAAAGCTGTAAATCACAGCTGGCTTTAAAAGTTAGTGAGAAAATAGAAATTTAATTTTTATTTGCAAAAATTGGGTAAGGGAGAGGCTAGGCTCTGACAGACTAAAGAATCCAACTTTACCAGGTCATGGGGCTGCACAGCTCACCTGAACACCTATGGGAGAAATTCTCTGAAGGTAAAGTTGTCTCCTCATTTCTTTTTTCACCTTTCCAAGGTGTCCTTAACCCTTCTCATTCCCGACCAGTATTATATAATATTTCTTCACTTATCAATACCTGAAGGGGGCTACAGAAAGGCTGGAGTAGGACTTTTTAATAGGATATTAAATAATAGGACATGTGATTAAATAATAGGATATGTGATGGCAGGACTAGGAATAATAGAAGCAAACTGGGAAAGAGGAGATTCAGGTTAGATATAAGGAAAATATTCTTTACTGTGAGGATGGTGAGATACTGGAAGAGGTTGCCCAGAGAGGTTGTGGATGCCCCCTCCCTGGAGGTGTTTAAGGCTGGACAAGGCACTGAGAAACCTGATCTAGTGGGAGGTGTCCCTGCCCACAGCAGGGAGTTTGGAACCCAAACCATTCTATGATTCTGTAGTCAAGGATGATGCAGAAGACAATTCTTTTAGGGGATCAGGGGACGTAAGGCATAAGGAAACTGAGGGAACACAAAAGCAAGTGAAAATATAAGGTTGCTGATGATCAGCTGGATCCTGGGGACCAACTGTGACTGCAAACAGGGGTGTGTAGTGCCCACAGAGCTGCTATTGTGGTCTGAGTAGGAACCAGTGGTGAAGGAGACCCTGTGTCCTCTCCAGTCACCAAGACCTGCATCCCTCTGTGGCCAGGAGACAGACAACAAAAGAGTGGAATATGCCAGATACACCAAAGGACAGAGTGACCAGTGCTTGTACCTCCTCTTGGCCAGCTCTTCAGTTTCTATTACAGCTCCTTTTCTACACCTTGCCCACTTAAAGCAGCCATTACTCTTTTTTATCTCCTAACAATACAGACAATTTCACCTTCTGCATTTTATATGGTACTGTCAGTACCCTCTAATATTTTTGATTTCAAGAGCTTTTTCTGAACCTTTTAATTTCCAGGACTAGAAATCTTATTCAGATAGTAATTCACCCTTCTTTAAAAGTCTCTACCTGTATATTCACTGCTGCCACCCAATGTATCTTTTTTCTCACATCTCTTCCTAAATCTTCCTTCATAGTTCTTTTCTTTTTTAAATTATTTTATAAATAGCCAATTTTATTCTACAAATAGCTATTTGCTTTAACAGAAAGTTTCAATATGCTGAAGAATAATTTGAATATTCATTTCAAGTTTTGGGAAGTCCCTTTTTTTTCCTTCAAAAGCAGCTGGAGAGGTTTGCTGGGAGATGATTTTTGGAGGATGTGTGAGAGCACACTAACATTGTCTGCTACCTGTTGTACCAGCCATCTTACCCCATGTCTCATGCTA
Organism: Turnix velox; assembly: GCA_013400935.1. Lineage (NCBI taxonomy): Eukaryota > Metazoa > Chordata > Aves > Charadriiformes > Turnicidae > Turnix > Turnix velox. The sequence goes on from VZTY01022604.1 coordinate 26,982, forward strand.
GGAAACCAAGCCCAAAGCTACGTGTCCTCTGAGAGGATGGTAATTCCCAGTAAGCACATTTAGAGGAAAGTGGGTTTTTCCTCTTCTATCACAACTAGCCTGAAGAACTGCAAATATGTTCTATTTTTTAAATCCCTAGCAGCAGTTCTTCTCATTTACCTTCACATACACAAGCACGGGCACAAACACACATATTTATGTGTAAAAGGAAATAACTATAGGAAAAGCTTTAATGATACCAAGGAAGTTGTCACCTGCTACTCTGCTCTGCCCTCAACATAAGGACATTGAGCTGTTGGGGTGGGTCCAGAGGAGGCCACGAGGATGATGAAAGGGCTGGAGCATCTTCTGAGGACAGGCTGAAGGAGTTGGGGTTGTTCAGCCTGGAAAGGAGAAGGGTCAGGGGGGACATCATAGTAGCTCCTCAATACCTGAAGGGGGGTACAGAAAGGCTGGGGTAGGACTTTTTAATAGGATATGTGATGGCAGGACTAGGAGTGTTGGATGCAAATTGGAAGAGGGAAGATTTAGGCTGGAGATAAGAAGGAAATTCTTTGCTGTGAGGGTGGTGAGACACTGGAAGAGTTTGCCCAGAGAGGTTGTGGATGCCCCCTCAATCCCTGGATGTGTTTAAGGCCAGGCTGGATAAGACATTGAGCAACATGGTCTAGTGGGAGGTGTGTCTGCCCATGGCACGGGTGTTGGAATTAGATGATCTTTAAGGTCCTTTCCAATCCAAACCATTCTATGATTCTATGAAATAATCATGATAATTGCTCTTCCTGGGCCTTGAGGTCAGTTCAGGGCTGTGCATAACTTTTTCCTCTTGCTCTGTACAGAATCGACTGGGTTCTACTCAGGAATTACCATCTCCTTCCTTCTCTGTTGTTACAATACTCATATATACACTAGTAGTTACTCAGATGATTTAGTCTTCTTGTCCTTTCCATTGGAGGAGTGATGGCAGGAGAGGAGGAGGTAATAGCAGATCTGATCTTTAAATTGAGCTCTGCAGTCCAGGAGATGTTGCAACGCTTGGTTGATAGCAGAGCCTGAAGTGCAGGACAACTCACTCTTTGCCCCTGAAATGTTATTAGCCTCCTTTACTCCTCCTTTCAAAATAAAACACAAAATAAATAAGGCTTCCAGCATCAGTAAACTTCCTGCTGTTTGAACTGGCAGGCAGCCAACTCATTTGGACTGATCTCTCCACTGGTATAAAACACCCATGCAAGCAGGGGAAAAAAAAAAAAAAAAAAAAGAGGAGAGGAGGCCCCTGTGACTCCATGCAAAAGAATGCCTCGCCAATTTTCTGATTTGAACACTGTAACAAGTAATCTTGGACTCCCTGTTTAAGAACAAGCTTGCCTGAACTCTTTTATAACCCTTTAATTTTCCCTTTTTTTGAGCATTTATCACTTAAAACCATGCAATCGTCCATCTGAACGAGGAAAGGAACAAAAATCCCACTGGTAACTCAGTCCTTATTTGAAGTTCGTGCTGGGATTCAGGAAAATAAGGGGAAAAAATTCTATTTGTAGGTAGGTGAAGTATTTTTCTCGGTATTTTTATTTTCCCTACTGAGATCAGTAGTGTTTGTATTCTCTGGTGAGTGTTGGGGTTCAAATTAACCAGTCTCATGTGCTATAGTCTGAGCAGCAGCCTCAGTATGGTTTCTTGTTGGTTTTTATGACCCAGTTATGGAAATATACAGGTTTTGTAGGAATTAAGATTACAGGCTGTGCAGAAGGACTGGTTTTTACAAAGGGTGTTTTCTGAACACTGAATTTTATGTGGGTATTCTTGATAACTTAGCAATTAAAAAAGCATTTGGTGTAAGTAATGAAGATTCCCTACCTGAGGGGCTTTCCTGGTGTCAGCTACCTTGAGACTTGAACCCAGGTTGCTGTCTGTATAGTTCAGATTGTGTTTCTGGATTTACACAGGTTAAATGTTGACCTAGAAGAATATGGAACAAACCACTACAGCTTTAAGCTGCAGAGGTTTATCAAAAAAAAAAAGAAAGAAAAAGGCAGAAACAAAGGCAAGCAGATGGCTAAAGATGAAGGTCACATCAGATTGAGAAGTTTGTCAAAATGTGATGACATAGGTAATCTGTAAACTGTTATTGCACCTAGCTGGAGGTGCTGAAAAACATTTTGAAATTACAAAAAACACTGGAGTCACCAGCACACAGGCAGGAATGATAGCCTGGAGTGGTTCTGCTCTATGGATGAATGCCAGATGTGGAAAGCGACATATCTGGAATTAATGATATTAAACATGCTTTTCTTTTATGCTCAATAATAACTCTATTATGATTGATACAAACCGCAGACACTTTATCTAGTACAAATGGAATCGTCTGTCATTGACTATATTAAATCATCAATTTCTGCATGATGAGGATCGTTTAGGGTAACTAATCATCTGTCTCGTTCTGAAGTCTTTAAGGCTGATCAGATAACGTTTTGAATACTGCCTGAGCAACCATGACAATCTAACCCTTCCATGTAAGGATTGAGAGGGGCCCATTATGCCGTCAAAGCCTGTGGAAATATCACAGCTCTTTCTCTACATAATACCCTGCTGTAAATAAATCACTCTCCACCGCAAACTTTATTGATCACAAGCACTTCCATGCTTGTGTCTAGTGAAGTCTCTACAGAATAAAATGCTGCTTTATATTTTGTCTTGTCAAAATATTAAACGGCTCTGTCAAGCGGAGTCAGGCTAGCAGTGATGGTGTAATTCTGCTCTAGCCCTTCTCATTCCCTCTTTCTATCTCAGCTGCCAAGCTTACAAAGCAGGATTTTTTTTTTTCTTTTTCTTTTTTTTTTATAAACTTTCCAATTATAGTCTCGTAAGATTATGAAGCCTTAAGATAAAGTGTCCTAATTTAGAGTGGTGGAGGACTGAACCGCTAGACAAGAGCCTGTTAGATAAAACATTTCTCACAAGGAGAAGATAACCTGGCTTATTTATACACACAACGTTAATGGGCAATAGGAGATAGCCTGGAATATCTCTATTATTTTGTCCAAGTGAGATAGGGAAGAAATATTTGAATTCAATCAAGCTCAGAGTGTTTATTATTCACAGACAAAAAAAAAACCAACCCTATCCCTTAATTAGGAGACAAATGAACCAAAGGAGGAAAGTGAGAAACACCAGGTTAGCACAACGTTTGGTGTTTTCATACCCAGATCTTTAGTTTGTAATTCTCTCCATGAGATAATGTATCTCCAGTGATACAGAAGCACCTTCAGGGTTTAAAATAGGGGGGGAGGAAGGGGTGCTACTGCCTCTGACTTCTGCTCACCTTGTCTTTGTCATGGGATGGTCTGGCTTTGACACTGCTTAAGCCACACAGAGCTCTGCCCTTTTAGAACACCCCGTGAATCTCCTGGGAGAAAACCTGGGGTCTTGCAGAGCCTTGCTGAGAACAGCCCGGGCAGAGCCTAAGGAGGTTTGGGGTTGTCCTTAGGAGGAAACTGGAGCACTTTGAGGGCTGCTCTACCTTGTAATAGTATTCACCAGCTCAGGACTGCAGAATCTAAAGCTCTTGTCGTGCATTCCCTTATGCTTCCCACGCTGGGAAAGGCAGAGTAAGAGCCAAGAGTGGTGGTGTAAAGCTCTAACCTGTGATGAAAATAAGGCTGAAACACAGAAACGGGGAGCTGACAGGAACTTCTTGACTTCTGGGCTTCTCAGGGAATCAGGGGAGATCTGGTCTCCAAATCACCATGTTTTATTCCCTTCCCTGTTTGATTTTCATGCAGACAGAGTTTCTGCTCGGGTAGCATGAATGTAGAGTTCACAGTCAACCTTCTTTCTCTGTGTCTTTTTTTTTTTTTCTTCCTTTTTCCCTGTGACAAATCAAAATCCATATTAGGTGAGAGAACAGCAGAGAGACCATCTGCAGAGGAAGATGGGCAATTGTGAAAAGAGGTCGAGGAGAGAATAGGGGAGAAGGAGCAGCAGAGCCAGGGGTCAGAGGAAGGACAGAGGCCATGAGTTGGAGGTGGACCCACTCATCCCACACATAAGCTCCTTTCACTGAGGCAGCAGGGAGCAATCTCTGTGAAAAGCACCTACCACAAGGAAGTCCTGACTCTTCCTGTGCCTTTCAGACACGACTGAAGCAGAGATACTCAGTCACAAAATGAAAGCAGGCAAAGTGAAGTTACTGACATGCCAGGCACTTGACAGTGAGGGCTTATAAACAGGAGAATGTGGGTTGTCCCCAGGACTGAAAGATGCACCATCAAGCTGTAAATGCAATCATTCCAAATGATTGTCATCAAAGAAATCCACTGTTTAAATTTTTTTTTTTAGTTCCAGTAACTCACTGTAGCCTTTGGCAGAGCTTGAGTCAAATTGTCCTTCAGGAAAATTTAGATGTCCTGAAATTATCTTCTCCTTCTCCCTTGTCCTTGCTCTTCCTGTTCCACAAATTGCTTTCCTCCAAAAGAGACTGAAAGGCTGTGCTACAAGTCTTCAACAACTTAATTTTCTCTTTCTTTTTTTGCTGGATTATTGTCCAACTGGGGGAAAAGTCATGGTCCTCCTCCAACAATAATGACAATATTTAATGGTAGGGATACAGGCCTTCAGTCAAAACATTCATTAAATGTTTTTGATTTTTAAAATTCCAGGGTTTTTTTTAAGGGAGACTGACAAACACAGAAAGTTGTGAAATTCAGTGATTTCTTCATNGAAGAGAAGAGAAGAGAAGAGAAGAGAAGAGAAGAGAAGAGAAGAGAAGAGAAGAGAAGAGAAGAGAAGAGAAGAGAAGAGAAGAGAAGAGAAGAGAAGAGAAGAGAAGAGAAGAGAAGAGAAGAGAAGAGAAGAGAAGAGAAGAGAAGAGAAGAGAAGAGAAGAGAAGAGAAGAGAAGAGAAGAGAAGAGAAGAGAAGAGAAGAGAAGAGAAGAGCATCAGCAATTGAACACTGTATCTACTCCCAGTGCTTTGGCCATCTAAAGAAACTGTATTTATCTCTCTTTATGGCTTTTGCCCTTGGAAGCCAAGACCTTCTGCCACTAAATTCTTCACCCAAAGTGTTTACATAGTTTACTTAAAGTCTGATTCATTTCCTTGGTCAACACTGAGGGGTTTTGTTTCATTCTGTGTCCTCATCAATTGCCTCATTAATGAGTTTGTGGAAGAAAAATCCCAGGCAGTGTAACACCAAAAGCACATTGAGACTGGTCTCAGGCTGTTGCTTTCCTTACTGTAAGCAGCTCTCCCAAGCCTGTAATTGAAGTTCAGCCAAAATATCTTAACCCCCCCATCACAAATCTTCCACAAGAAGTCAGGAAATACTCAGCTTTCAACTAGGGAGTGAAACACTAGATTTATCTTTCCCAAACTTTGAAAACTTAGATGTTTCATGAATATTCTTAATAAATTATGATACAATTGCTTGCTTCCTCTGGTCTTTTTAGCAAGTTTTGACCACTTCCAGTCTACCAACAATTCCTTCTATTGATTTAAAAAGGAATGGACTTTAAAAATGAGAGTGGCTTGTTGTTATGGAAAAAGAATAAACACATCCATAATTAACATACTGATTTACCTGTTTGTGGATGTTCCAGTATAGTTCTCGGTCACAGTTACAAATGCATAGCATAACAAAGGACCTCATAAAAAAGTAAGAAGAAGTGTTCTCTCATTATTTACCACGACCATTTTTATAGCTGTAAAAATCAGTAATAAGCTAGAGAGTTTTCATGAAATGCAAATAAACCTTTTCTTGATGCAAATGGAGGCAGTGTAATTAAGAAAATGCACTGTGACTGTCTTCAAGTTACTAAACTGCAGAGCTCAGAAAAACTGCGTGGAAAAAAAAAGTTAAAAAAAAATAAAAAAAGAGAAGAAATAAAAATGTCACTCAAAACAGGGAACTATTAGTGACAAGACACACAGTCACACTAGAGATTATTCTGGTCCCAAAGACTGCTTTGCATTGCTGAACCACTTCAGAACCAAACCACTTTAATAAGATAAACAGCTACTTTACTTAAAAACAGGCTTTTGTGAAGAAGTTTGTTCTCCTTTAACTTCCATTGCTTTTGTGTGCATGCTTGGTAGGAGAAGGAAAGGACAGAGGGGAAGAGGGAGAAAGAATAGATCCCCAAAGGAATGGGGAGGTTTGGTCAAAAGCCCCAGACCTTGAAAATCTTTGCATACTAACATGTGAAACAGGTGGTTCTGGGCTCATTTTTGTGAGTATAAGTTGCTGTGTGTCGACCTTGTGCTCCTGAACCTTCTCAGATGTGTAGCCAGGAGGGATCTGTCTGACTGTGTGTGTGATTTTTATGTATCTTGCAGCTAAAACACAGGTCCTAATGCAAATTGCACTCAGGGATGGCGTGGGGAATTGTTACATTCCCTATAGGAATTTTCCACTGTAAAACAATAAATGGATTTACACTTATCTGTGGGTTTTGTGTTTTTTTTTTTCATCTGTGGTAGCTAAAATGAAGAGAAAGCCTTCATTTTAGTATTTAATTATAATCAGTAATCTGTGTGTAATTTATTGGAAACCCCTCAGACCATTGTGAATGGAGATTTTTCAGCCCAATAACAAAGGGCCAGGAATAGCTGGGCACCGAAAAATAGAAAATTAAATTTACATCAGTGAACTGAGGAAAATAGGAGATGTAAAAAAAGGTCAAAACCCACAAGTAACAATAGTGGGTAAAAGAAAGGGTATGGTTTCATGTTTATAGAAGCATAGAATGGTTTGGGTTGGAAGGGATGATTTGGTACGAGTAATTCCAACCCCCTGCCATGGGCAGGGACACCTCCCACTCCACCAGGTTGCTCAATGCCTCATCCAGCCTGGCCTTAAACACCTCCAGGGACTGGGGGGGCATCCACAACCTCTCTGGGCAACCTCTTCCAGCATCTCACCACCCTCACATTAAGACCTTCTTTATTATCTCCAATTTGCATCCATTACTCCTAGTCCTGCCATCCTGTAGCTTATTAAAAAGTCCAACCCCAGCCATTTCAGGCAGGTTGGAACTAGATGATCTTTAAGGTTCCTTCCAACTCAAAACATTCTATTATTCTGTCTTGTGTTGGTGGTGTCCACTTCAATGTGTGTGACCAGGGAAAAGCAGAAGAAGCCTGTTTTTTGAAACCTGAGCAGTGCAGATTGAAAGGGATGCTGACCCTGCAAACTCACATTCTTTTGTTTGTAGAACACTAGATAATCATGTTGCATAAATGCCTACAGAGATTTTTGGTTCAAGTTTGGGTTTTGACTTTTTTCCCCCTCAACTCTGTCCTTTCAGGTGATCTGCACCATGTCTTTGGGAACAGGCTGAATTCAGAGAAACAACCACAATTACTGGTTTGTGTTAAAAACACTTTGTTTTCAACACAGGCTGTCACAGGTTTAAAAGTTAAGATTCTCCAAAATGATATTAACTCATTTCCAGATGGATAAATAGAAAATACAGAAAACAGACTAACACACAGGGAGTACGTGGCCATGAACCTGCAGGTCTGCCCTAATGGTGCATTGACTCAGAAGACCCTTAGTGAGAAATTTAGCCTGTTATCTGAGGAAGTGAAAGCAGACAATTTATTGCTGTTAGATCCTCAAAAACAGATTCACAATTATGAAATAACAGAATCAGTTAGTTCTGCTGCCTTCAGTAAAATAACAGATCTCCATGGAAATAGGATTACAGGAGAGACTATATTAGATTAGGGCTCATCTGGCTCACTTTCCTGTCTCAGACAATAGCCAATACTTCAGAGGATGGTGGCACAGATAGAGTTTTAAATGTACATATTTTTTTTCCCCCAATATGTATAGAACCTAGCTATAAAATGCCTTTCTCTTACTCCTTGCTCCTGCTTTTCATGTTCCTCTTGCATATTTTTGGCCCTTTGACTCTTTAAAGTGATACCTTCTGGATTTTGGGCTTAATTGAGGAAGTTATTGAATTGTTGGACAGTGTTTGAATCCTATGGGGCTGTTAAAGGGTGCCTGGAATATCAGAACATCACACAGTGAATTTTTTGAGACTTCAGATTTGCCTCCTTGCCTGGTTTACTGCTGTGGTTACAATGCCCAACACAAGCACATGGAGTATTCTTATGCTGGATCTTCAGACTGATAACTCATAAAATCTCCCAAAAGCATCCTCTAAAAATAAAGTATCAGTGATCTTACAATAAACCATATCCTGAGCATAAAACATTTCATGAGCATAGCAGCTAGTGCTACCTGACAAACCATACCTCAAAAACCTCCCAAAAGTCCCTTTTATATCAGTGCCCTGATTTGTGGGTTGGACTGATGTTCATGGACTAATCAGCATGAGTTGCCAGTGAGGAGATCAATAACTATATATGTTTGGCTTGCAAAGATCTGCTTCTTCATCTTCAGGCTACAAGTGATACTGGGAACCATTTTCTCACCCATTGCTCAGTGATTGGTGGGTGGCAGAGCTCCAGGCATCACTTGTCTCCAAGCACCAAAAAAAGGGCAGTTTTTATACTTTTTACCATTTTTAATATTTTTCTTCAGTGAAAGAGCAAGTGAAATAGAGTGTTGCAGAGATTTAAGATAAGCAAAAATTTAAGATAAGCAAAAAATTAAGACATACAAAACTATACAGAAATTCTGCACTGTTTGAGACCATTTCTTTTGGGAATTTTTTTTTATAGGGGGGGTATGAAGATTTTATCTTTTAGGCTCCTCTCATTTAGCTCTCATTTAGCTTAAAGCATGTTCAGGGACAGCTCTACACCTGCATTGTAACCTCAGTGACCAGTGTTTTAGCACAGAACACAGAGCCCATGATGCACACAGTGGAAGTTAAAGTGTGACTTACTTGCCCAAGCAGCACACTGATTAATTTTATGCAGCAGGACATCTTATACACTGCCAAAAGTCCTTGTTGGAACAGTAAAATAGTAACTTGAAGAGCTAGTGACAAATCAGCATTACCTTCTGGGCTCAGGCTGAGGATAAAGTGCAGCTCCTTATGGATTTGGATTTATTCTCCCTAAATAAAACCTTTAGATCCAACAAGGCAATGCTTTGTCTTACTGATGCCTGTGCTTCTCCCTCAGTAAATAATATTTTAATTCCATGTGTGGCTAATGTTTTAAAGATAAGTCATTAAAGAAACAAACTTTAATTCTAGATTTCCGTGGACTTATTTGGATTATAGTGAATTAAACCATAATAAAAAATAACCTGATTAAGGTTATTAAGAGGTTATATCTTCTTTAAGCCATACCTCTCTTGAAAAAATAAAAAAGCTCATGAAAGGAGGAGTGGCTGTCAGCTGAGCAGTCTTCAATTTGATTAAAAGCATGAAAAAGAGCCACAAATACTTTCCTACCTGGAAGGACAAGACAAAGATTTACTGTCACTAAAAGTATCAAAAAGTCCTTGTCTTTTGTGCAGCTTAGGCTGCAGAATGCCTTTTTTTTTTTTTTCATGCCCAGCTATGAATGAAATAGGGAAAAAATACTAAAATGTGTTCAGTTGCTTGAGAATTAGTTTGTTATGAGGACTATTAACACATCAGAAAGAAGAGGCTTTTAAACTGGGAAATAGGAGGCTGATTATCTAGGAAAACAGGAAGCTGAATCTGCTAGATTCCTCTAGGATCACTATATCTGAAGCAATGGGAAATTAGTGGAAATTACTGAAAATCCATTAAACCAGTCATTCTGTTGTGCATACAGAGAGTCAGCATCCCTCAAAACATCTCATCTATTTATTAGAGCTTATCAAATAAACCAAGAGTTGCTTCAACCCAGCAGCAGCTTTTAGGAGACCACAGCTCCATGAGCCTGAAACTTATACTGAAGAAGAAGAGTTAGCAAGAATCAGGGATGCTACCTTCCCTGTAGCATCCCTGTAGCATCCCTGCTCTTGCTGCCATTCCCAGCTCAGTTATNGACTGAAGAAGAAGAGTTAGTAAGAATTAGGCATCCCTGCTCCTGCTGCCATTCCCAGCTCAGTTATTCCATCTGTGCAGCTGTACCATGGGTCTGGCACACCAGCATCTTCTGTCCATGAGGTCCCGCATGTTGGTGTCACACTCTCTGTCTCATCCTTGGTTTCTCATCAAACACCCTGTGCTGCAGAGACTCCCTCCTCCAAGCAGGGGGGTTGGAAGTAGATGATCTTTAAGGTCCCTTCCAACTCAAACCATTCTGTGATTCTATGATTCTATTCCTACCTCTTCCTAAAGCCTGGGTACACTCATCCCAGCATCCTAGCCATCAGTTCAGCTAGACTTACAGAGCATATTTCAAAATCTTTTTAATGCTGTCATTTATGTTTACTTCCAAAAGGGTTAACTACCTTTTACCCACACCAATAAGGAGGCAGGAGACAGTGAAGAAGCCACTGCAGCAGAAGAGAAGAGCAGTGCATGTGACTTCAGAGCAATACCTCATGCATTGTAGGTAAATAATTCCTAATTGTGCTAGGCCAGTTGTGCAACATCTTATGTGAAGGAGAAAAATTACTTTCTGACTCCCACAGAGAGTCATTTTATGCCCTAATGCATGAGAAACATGAATGCACTCCAAGAACTCATTTTTTCCTCCCAATCTTCTACTTTTATCAACTGGAATGAAGTATTTTCCAGTGTTCCCAGCAACCAAAGGGTGCACTCACACCCACCTGGCCCTGGATCTACCACTGTCAGTGCCTTCTGTGTAATTGCAGGGCTTTGTCCTGTTTATGAAAACACTGTTTGCTTTTATCCACAGAGGGTGGCACCCAGGAATGCTGCATTTATGCTTGAAAGACAGACAGCAGAAAGACTCAGAGATGCTAAAGATGAGAGAGCACTTTATTGTGAGCATGACAGCAGCAAGTTACAAAATTTCATCCTTAGCCCTCAATAGTGGCATGCTGCTAGAGCTACAGGAGAGACTGTGCAAGGGTAGGGAGCTGTGATGTTCCAGCTGTGCTGCTCTAACTCCAACATTTGCAGCTGAAATAACTAGTCCTCTTGGCTATTCTCTATTTTAGCAAAAACAGTGAGGATTGCTGCTGTCTAAAGCACCAAGTCTATGGACTGATCACATAACTTGTTTTCTTTTGGTAGAATAATTCACATAAATCACCAACTTTTAGCCATGAAGCCATGCAGACCATTGCATAACTCTGTTATCTTGCTTCATAAATTAAGTTTATTAAACCAAGCCTTAAAATTGCTGTCCTATTTGGAACTCAGTCTTAGGGTTTTGGGTCATAGTATTTTTACAGATTAACCCCTAAACACTGCTGGCACAAGTAATATTTGGAATTATGTGCTTTCCCTTGTTGTGGGCTAAACCTTCAGCCATTCATAGAATGGTTTGGGTTGGAAGGGACCTTGAAGATCATCCAGTTCACTGGTAGGTGCTGGATTTGAGAGTTTTGTTTTCCAAAAGAAACAAAAGGATTTTAGCTGGTCTGAGACACAGAGTGGCAGAGAATGGCTCTCCACTTGAAGTCCAGTTGACTAATATCCTTAGTGTCATATCATTATTCTTCTTCTTAAAAAACATTTAAAATCCTGATGGACTGAGCTCTTCTGCTTCCTCATAAGACAACAAACTAGGAAGGAAGAAGCTGAAAGGTTCTGCTTAGTATGATGCCAAAACTCCTTAATTCTAGTATGAAAGAACCCTAACCCTTCCCTATGGTGAAAGCATCTCTTGGTTTTTTCATACTGTATGTCCACAATGTCTTCATTAAGGATACTAACAAGGTTATCTCTTTGAATTTTGGTGTGTGCTTTATGTTAAGACCTATATCAGGAAGGACAACCACCTTTCTCTTTTTTTTTTTCTTAAGATACTGCAATGGATGGGACACTTGAGACTTGGAGAGGCTTTTTTAAGAAAGAAGTGCTCGAGATGTTCTTGAGAAAATGTGAAGCCCCACTTCATGCAGCCATTCCCAATAAAGTAGCAAATGTTGAGGCTGATTTTTATGGCTTTAGGAATGTTCCAAGAAATGCCAACTTAGTCTGTCTCTTTCTAAAATAAAACTAGGACTAGAATAATAAGAATGTGACTTTAGTGTTATATAATAGTGACATGACAGTGTGACAGAAAGTGACACACTCACATAAGGAAGCTCTTTTTTTTTTTTCTGAAGCTCATTTTTTTTCTAATCTACCACAACGTGTTACATCAACCAAACAACATATTTGAACTGGATTTCTGAAAAAAAATATCCTTGGAAAAGAGCTCCAGTAAATAGTCACAGGAGAAGGACACAAGAAGGGGCTAGAGAAAAGAAAAACAATGAAAAGAAAAAAATACCATGAACCTAGAGAGAGTTAATAGTGTATGTATATACATGTGAGTGGATTTCCATGCTTCATAGTAGGGTTAGAAATTGGTTTATTTTTTTCCTGTGTTTCAGCTAAGAAAAATGCTCATAATATTTGCAGGTAAAAATGACAGTAAGGAAAACTCAACTGTGTCAGAAAATTAAAGATCAAAACAGCAGTAAGGAAACCAGTGAAATTTAGCTGAGTGCTCAGGATAATGGTTCAGTGTTGACAAAAGTAACATAAGAAGAAATAATTTGAGTTATTCACATGCACTGCTGTTGTCACTCAAGTGAGGACCTGTGCCTTAGACTGGCTGGTTCAATGAAAGTCTCTGCTCTGCATGGAGCAAGGGTCAAAAAAGCAAACAAACTGTAAGGATGCAAAAGGATTGAGAGGGAAATGATGCCAAAAATTTTTATAATGTCATTAAATGTATCAGTTGTATGCCCTGACCTGGAGTACTAGATTCAGTTGTGGTTGTCCTGCATCAAAGGGAATGCACTAGAAAGAGATGAAGTATAATGGTGGGCAATGTAAATAATTAGGAAGCATGAAAAGCCTTTCATTTCAAGACAGGCTGAAAAGTTTAAAATCATTTTGATGGGAGAAATGATGGCTTAGATGGGTCACTAGTGCTAATGGTGACAATGTGTACAAGAGTTTATTTATGTAGAAAGGCAACAAGTGCAATAAAGTTAGTCATTTTTGTGATATGTAATTCTCTTCTGGTGCTCTATAACTCAGTGGCCAAGGCAGCAGCTAAATGCAGACTTCATTTAAATGAATATATCATCTGTGTTGCAGTCCACAGGATTCAAAAGAATTTTTGAAGGGTTACAGGCTACTCCAAGTGTGAATATTAGAGTCAAATCATAGATTTGGAAGGGACCTTCAAAGGTCATTAACCAGAGTGCAAATAAGACAGTTAAGAAGAAAGGTTTCCTATGGCCAGGTTATTCCATAAATGCTTACTCCTGAGTTTCTGACTTCTCTCCTTGAAACACATCTAGTACAGGCCAGAGCCACAGAGAATATGTGAGGAGATGGACCACTGCTCTGATCCAGGGTGTCAATTCCTATGTTGAATCAATGATATAGAGATGAAAGGTTCGATATCCCATTATCAGTCTCTTGAACCATCCAATTCCCCTCCTCTTCCCCATTCAGCTATTGATTAAATTAAATGCAGCAAGGTAAATGGGGACAGGAAAGAAATTCCCTATCTTAGCACAGCTCTTTGTCTATCTGCTTTAGTCTGCATTATAAGGAGCCAGCCCAAACTACAGAGCAATCCCTGAACCAGATTTATTCACAACAGCTCATCCACACAAAGATGCCACTGTTTGGTTATTATTTTTAATCACATTTAAGGTTTTTAGTATTTTTGAACCTATGAATGTGCATTTGCTGCTCATTACATGCTGTGGCTCTGGGGCAAAACTAGGTACAAAGAGACTGTGAAGGACAAACCCCTACCATTCATCTGTACACATGTGCCATGCTGACTGCTGTATGTTGTGGAAGGATTCTCTGCAGATTCACCAATCTGAAGAGGAAATAATGAGCTTAAAGCAGTGGAACCTCTGAAAACAGTTGGCAGTTAGATAATGATGGATATGCTACAGAATCCAGAGATCTTGGTGGTGGGGGATGAATGATGCATATAATGAAAAGAAGGCTAAAGCTGATCACCTTCCCTGTTAGTATAAACACGTAAAATGCAGTTCACTGTGATGGTGGTGGTGGTGCATTGCATAATAAATGATGTGCCTGGATCATAAAGGCAATTTTTTATGATAGAAAAGTTTAATAGAAAATGTATGTAAATGAGCCTAACTTGCCAATCCCTGCTTTTTGACCAGAGGAAAAAATAATTTCTTCTCCTGGCACATTTGCAAGTTGAGCTGAAAAAATGTGGGTGAGTTCCACTTTCCAATTTTGCTCACATTCTCAGACACAGAGGGATAACAGATTAGTGAGGAGCTGTGTTTTATTGATGTAAAACTGTTCCACTTTGTGCAAAATTTTTGGAAGTGCTGTGAGGGGAAGCTGGTGGTGAGGAAAAATGTGGTGGAAATCACTGATTGATAGAGGAGCAGGAGCCAAAGGGTCCTGTTCTAAAACTGCTGGGGACTCAAAATAGAGTCTGGGGGACAGAAGTAATGACTGTCCCAGCTGAGAAGCTCTGATAAGGGGAAAAATCTGGTGGAAGGAGCATTCCAAAAAACAAATTGTGGACAGCAAGGTGTCAGTGAGAGACAAGAGTGCTCTTGTGTTTCCCACAGTTTGCAAAGGGACAAAGCAGGAGATGAGAAATCAAAAAACCCCAAAATATCCATCACGCAGAGATACTTCTCATGGAGAACAGGTGGTTGCTTGGAACTTGGAGTACAGCAATACTTTGAAACCAGTTTCTCTGCTGCATTTTCAGCTACTCTCAACTCAGGATTCATAGAATTATAGAATGGTTTGGGTTGAAAGGGAACTTAAAGATCATCTAGCTCCAACCCCCCTGCCATGGGCAGGGACACTTCCCTTTAAAACAGGTTGCTCAGATACCATCATGCTTTAGTTCCCCACTAGGACTGTCTGTCAACAGGGTCTCAAGAACCTGCTCTTTTTAAACTGAATATGGGATTTTTAGTCATGGTGTTCATACTAGAATGTCTTTTTTTACATAGGTTTAGCTACAAATGAAAAAGAGAGTGAGATAATTCATTATAGTAAATGTTCAGGGTTTTTTTCCCCATGGAGTTGGCCATCCATTGAGCAAACTCAAGGCATTTTACCTTTTTTTAAAAATAATTTGAGGGAAATGTGCTTATGATGTTAAAAAAAAGGAGCACAAGAACTAACTTTCCATTCATCCTTGTCCAGAGAGTTGTGTGAAAGATTCCAACAAAACATGGTAGGTTTTGTGAGCCTGGTTTTTACTATAATCAAGCAAAAATTCAATGAAATTTTCTAAAAGAATTTCTGAGTAAAATTTGCACATGATACACAGCCAAAATACTGATAGAAAAGTGCCAAATTGACATTTTGAAACGTAGCAGCTTGAATCAATGCTTTGTTTTGACATTTTGATGCAAAATGCAGATATTTCTGTGTGACATTTCCAAAGCAAGTTGGGATTTTTTTGGTAACTGTCCTGCGGAAATATTTAGTGATTAGACAAGCAAATGTCAAACTGTTAGAATTCCCATGCATCATAAACTCCATTGGCTGATCAGCTCCTATTCATGCCCTCTGATGAAGAGTTGAGCTTATCAATATAATAGAAATCCATATTCCCACACAAGAAGTTCCAGTTCAAATTTGAGAGTTCTAGCAGTCTCATGTAATAATCCTTTCTGGCAAATTCTGTTGAGAAACAGTGGGCATAATATTTTGTCACTTAGAGGGTTTTTTTTTTAGAGGTAACAGCACATTAGAGAGAAAAAAGCACAATTTTCATGTTTCAAGAGGAATCTGGGAAATCATTTCACTGGCTGAAACTGAAACCAAACTTTTTATTTATTGATTTTCAAATGACATACTTCCCCTATTCAGAAAAAAGTTGGAGCTGGGTTGTTCAGTCTGGAGAATAAAAGGCTCAGGGGGAACCTCATAGTAATTTCTCAATACCTGAAGGGGGATACAGAAAGGCTGGGGGAGGACTTTTTAATAGGGTCCAGGATGGCAGGAGTAGGAGTGATGGATGCAAATTGGAAGAGGGGAGATTCAGGCTGGAGAGAAGAATGAAATTCTTTCCTTTGAGGATGGTGAGGATGCTCAGAGAGGTTGTGGATGTCCCTCCCTATGGCAGTGGGGTTGGAACCAGATGATGTTTAAGTTTCCTTCCAACACAAACCATTCTATGATTCTATGGAAGCATGGAAGCTGTGTAAGACATTTAAATTGTTACTAAACAGCAAAGCTGGAGCACTGGTTTTCTAGAACTCCACTTACACCATATTTAAAAGACCAGAAACCACAGAAAATCACTCCACTTCTGTAGGAAAGATGATACCAAAGCTCTTCCTAGGAAGAACCTGTGTCTCCAAGGAGGTAAATAGAGAGGAAGGTGCTGTTGAAGGCTGGGATCTCCCAGGGTTTGATCAGGAGTTAGAGTTTGATTCTAGCAAGACAGGGGCCCTTGAATAACTGGATTCTAATCAGGATTAGCAAATGCTGCCTCTAGAAGGAATTTGTTGGTCTAAACTGAATCAGTCTGACACAGATTTCTCAGTTTTGGCCCATTTCTCCTGCACAGTTATCTAAATTCACACAAATGAATGGGAAAAAAATATTAAGGTGAATGTTCTTTTGGCAAAGAGAAGCAAAAATAAGCCATTTCCTCCCCAGTTTTACTTTCAGATATTCTCATCAGGACTTGAATTCTTATTTGTATCCAGAGCCACAATATATTTATTAAAAAAAAAATAAAAGAATCAACAAGAGAGAACAGCAAATCTGCTAGAAATCCACTTTTAACACAAAAAGCAGTACTAGCTCTGCTCTGCTGAAATGGTTAATAACAAAAGGGAGAAAAAAAAAGAAAGAAAATTAGACCCTTTATTCTAGAGAGCATACATTTATGCAAAGAGGATGTTTAGCTGGAGGTGAAGAGATGAGGACTTGGCTAGTTATGAACTTGTAGAATAATCACAGGAAAAATGATGAAGTGTTCATAGTGGTGCAGTAATGACTTACGTAGAGCAAATGTGTTATGATTAGATCCAATTGCAAAGAGAAATGAGGAAATGTTGAGAACAATGCAGAGCTTCATGTGTAAACAACACATCCCCCCCCCTCAGCCAGGGTTGCTACAAGCAAGCAAGAGTTAAAAATACAGGAGCAGTTTTTAGGCACAACCTCCTGACTGGCAATCAGTGCTAATAAGATTCTTTCCCTCTTGCAAGATCCACAGAAAGCCCTCAATCCATGCCGAGCACATTCAAAGGCGAGGGACTAAGCGCTCCCCTTACAGGTTCATTATCATTCGCAGGTTATCCCAAGCCAAGTGAATCAGGAAAGCAAATGAATTAGTGAGAATTAAGGAGCCTCTGTGGTCTGAACCCTCTCCAAATCTCAGCTAAGATGAAAGCTAGACGCTGATGTCTTTGCGTCCCAGGGTTTTCAGAACTGGAGCCCCAGAGCCCAGCCACTTCCTCCAGAGCCTTGCAGGAATGTGCAGACAGTTAATGTTGCCTAACGTCTCCTGACCGTGGGTTCAGCCATGTGGGAAAAGTTTTACGAGGCTGCAAAAACCAAACCTCCCTCTCTCCCCCCCCCCCCCCCCCCCCCCCCCCCTCTTTTCACTCACAATTAATTACAGGAGAGTTGCTATAGCACCTCGCTGTCAATGAGTGTGGTGTAAGCAGGCTTTCTTCTCCTCTTTGCTCACTGATAATAAAAGATACTGGGATAATGTCTAAGTGCATAATGATATCAAATAGGGTAGTTAAGAGCCAGATCTATAGCACATTGAACCACTGTGAGTACTGATTCATTGGAAGCAATATCTTAAATGATAGGATTTGTACTTGACGTGAATCAGCATCCCCAGTGTTTACAATCTTTATTTCTATGAAAGCATTGCAGCACCTGACAAGTTTTTAATCACACACTTATTTTTAGTTGATATGACACAATGATCTCCTCCAAGAAGCTGTGGACTTGCAGTACACTGGGTTGGAAGGATTTCAGAGGAAAGCAGTTTGTTTTCATTAAATACTTGTTACTGTTAATTATATTTGATCATTATAAAGAATATGGTCTAATTAAAGAAGCGTGGCTGTCTAGAAAAAAAAATATTTGATTTCCAAAGGATAACAGTGTATTTGTAAGCAGAGGGGGGAATAACAATTGAAAATGTGCAGATATATCAGTGTGTGTGTGTATAAATAAAACAATATTGGTTTTGGGGGAGCAGATGTTGGGTAGGAGAAAAAAATCTGTTCCAAAAGAATTTTTTTCCAATTCTGATAATGAAATTAGACTTCAGATAGCAAGCCTGTATCTTATCAGATGCTGTCTGTATGGATGCTTCAAATTATTTAAACATAAGTAATTATCCACAATAAAATAACATTTGGCAAATGACATTAACCAGTGTTTTCACAGCCTAGGTTTGTATCAACATTTTCATCAGATATATTTCTCTGCCATGATTTTTAATGTCATCTATTTCATGGATGTGAAGAGTTCAGTCTGATATTGCATGTTTTTCCTAACAAATGTAAGGGTTTGACTTTTTTTTTCTTTTTTTTTTTTTCAAATGATGTCTTTTCAAGGCTAGTTTGAAGGAAATTAATTGAAAATGAAGGGTGATAACTACACATGTAACAGTCTTGAATTCATGTGCCACTG
The DNA here is from genome assembly GCA_013400935.1 of Turnix velox. Lineage (NCBI taxonomy): Eukaryota > Metazoa > Chordata > Aves > Charadriiformes > Turnicidae > Turnix > Turnix velox. The sequence continues at coordinate 45,656 of VZTY01022604.1, forward strand.
TACATAATTGTCCCTTTAAACAATCATGTTGGCAAATTTTCTAGTTTTTACTTCCCCTCTTTATATATAATTCCTGACTCATGACCTCTTATCTACCAGTCAGGCTTGATGTGCAGGACTGTATCTCATTTATAATAATCATGATCTTTAGAGAGAGATCGATTAAAATATTATGGTTCTTTTAAAATCTGAATTCATATCAAACGAAGCCTCACTTGTAAAATAAAGCGGAAGCCCAGCCTTTTGCAGAGTCTCCTTGGTGAGAATAAGAGGCTGTAAAAATCTCTTAATATTCAAACAGTTAATCATTAAAGAGGCAAATATGTTAATAAGTTTTTTATCACAATTGAAAATGCTGTTAGTGGCTCTCTGGATTACCCTGTTCTATAGACACTGCATTTAACATGGTTAATAAAACAAGAGCTTTCTGAAATTTTCATGTTTTCTTGAAAAAATCATCCCCTCCAAAATAATATGTGGCTTAAATAAAAAGATAGTAGCATTTAAAGAATCCTTTTATAGCACTCTAGATTTTTATACAAAGTATTTTAGAAACTACAGAATGTTTTAACCCCTTCTTTCACATTAAATGGAAAAAACATTATTTAAACTAAGGTTAAAAACAACTCTCTGAGGCATAAACTCTAGAAAATTTATTTCCATGTATTTACAATTAAGGTTTTTTTTTCTGGCAGAGCTTGGTGGGTGTTTAGCAGTCCCAACTACCACAATCCCTACAAAGAAAATTCTCTGAGGTTAAAAAGAAAGAGAAAAATTTTGAATTGCAGGATAGTGTTAAAATTCAACAAATCCTCAATTTTAATTCTTTATAACTTCAAAATTGCTCAATTCCTAGTATCATTTTTGTTTGTTCTAAGCCCTGTGCATTTCTACATGCAACACACTCTTCTGGCTTTTGGAAATGAGATGAAAGATGGAGTTGAACTGATATTATTCTCCCCACTCTCCTCCTAAACCCCTGTATCACAAAATGATATCATTAATTGAATTTTTATTTAACACCGTTCTTGCTTTTAATCAGTTCTCCCCTAGATCAGCTTGTGTCTTGCTTTTAGTCCATCTATTTATGTTATCCAGAGAATTAAAGATAGGTAAAATCCTTTTCAGAGAGAATTGAACATAAGAAAAAAAAAAAATTAAAAATTCCCCCCCAAACACCAACGAGAACAATTTCCCAAGCTGTAACAGCCTAGGAAGTGGCAAAGCACATCATATCATCAAGTGTGTGTGTGTCTGTGTGTGGTGAGAGCTTAATAATAAAAATATTATTTAAAATGGTGTGAATCTGCAGCAGCCTGCAGCAAGAGCAGCAGCAGCCAGCCCTGCATTAGCCAAGCAGCCGGCCCTGCCCTTGCACTGGCCACAAATGACCAGTGAAATCCCAGAGGCACTCTCGAATTTCTGCATTCTCATTTCATCAGCTGCAAAATATCTGTCACTCACGTCCCACACTGGGCAAAGTGACACCTGCCAGTCTCAAGAACAAGGACAAATTAATGTTCCTCCACCAACTGTGTCTCAGAGAGGAGCAGCGAGCGGCGGAGCGAGCAATCAACAGCCAGAGAGCATTGTTAAAAGTTTGCCAGTGCATTGCTGGGCTTTCCTTTCAGCCAAGGTAATTTACAGCAGCTGTTGTTGTTTTATGCTGTTCCAGAACATGTGTTCTGCTGATTTCCCCCCTAATGAATCTTTTAAAAACATTTGCAAAATGTGTGCAGAGTTGCGACGCGTGAAACTGCAAAACAAGGTGGGGAGAGATGGCTTTGAAACAAAGCATGGGAGAGGCTGCCAGGGGAATGTGGAACTCACATTAGCCACTTGATTTGCCTAGGAAGAGCTCAGAAACATTTTTGGATACTAGATATAGAATCTTAAAGAAAAAAAAAAATCCAAACCAACAAAAAACCCACCCATTTCTGATGTCTGTCATTGTGTCACATCACGTTATGCGATATTATATCTGCTGGTGATGAGATGCAACATGACAGGATGTAATGCAATGTAACGTATCAAAAAATGTAAATAATCCACTTTTGGGGATTAGATATCTGCTGTCAATTCCTATAGCTCCACTCTGAACTGAATTTATTGAGGCGGGTGGGAGCTCGGCGAACGCCAAAGTGTCCACGGTGTTTGCAAACCATCACACATCACAGTTCACTGCCTCTCCCAATTACTTTTGGGGAGTTGGGCTCCTATCTGACTCTATTCCAATGTTAAAGAAAAGTTCTTGTGGTGCAGAGCCTTGTGGCCAAAGCATTTTGTTAATTAAAGCTGCCTCTGGCAATCACTTTGAGGGTACCTCGTTTCACTCTGGGGAGCAGCTCCCTGTTGTATTTCTCATAGTAAAATGTAACTCAACATGGGACCTACTCAAAATTAGGTAGTATGTCTGATATAGCTGGGAAAAACCACACTGTTTTGGGCCAAAGAAGAGACAGTGCAGCCTCCTGAGGTCTCCATGAGGCTGGGGATCTTCCTCTTGGTAGAGAAACAGGGAGAGCGAGTGTGGACAGACCATTCCTAATCTACCTGCTGCTAAGTTATTACCCAAAAGCACTTCCATTCCTTGATTTCACAGCTTCAGAAACCTCATCTTGCAGCAGAAGGTCACCAGAGATTTCTCTAGAGCTTTTCTGGAGGAGAAGGGGTTTTGGGGGTACTGTCTGTGCCATGGGAGATGAATATTTGGAATGCTCTGGGGCAGATCAGGAAGGGCAGGGAGTGGGATTTCAAGCTGTTGGTGATGAAATGAAAAGACTTTGACTTGCCTTCATGTAGCCAAGGGAAAGGGAAGGGGTTTGCTGCTAATCACACAGAGGGCAGCACCCCTGTTCCCCTCCCCTCTCACACCATAACCCACCTTCTTCTCTTCTGCCCCCAGCTTTCTGCTGACTCACTGGTCCAGAACTGACCCATCCTGAGCATCCTGAGAAAAAAAAAAACAAAAAAAACCCCAAAACAAACAAACCAAACCAATCCATTTCACTAGTAACTGAGTGTTAATGGATATTTTAGAACTTGCTTTTTCCATTTCTGTTGCAGCAGAAGACAGAGAGGCACGTTGCCTGAAGCCTCCTCTGCAGCACAGGCAAAACCCATCTCCTCTGAGCTCCCAGGGCTTCGCCTCCTCTGCCTTTGGCTGTGCTGGGAGCTGGGGCAGAGGCAAGTGAACAGCATTTTAAGCACGATGTTTATTCAATGCGCTCTAAGCAGGGTTGGATAATATGATATTTATAAAGCCCAATTCTCTGCCTACTCCAGGGTTACCCACCTCGGCGGCGCAGATGCAGCTGAGCCACGGTGAGGGGTGGTTGTAAATTTTGCCTGGTGAAGACAGGGAGTAGAAGGTAAGCAGGCAAACCCCTGGCTGCATCCCTCGTGCCTAGGAATGGAACCTTTTATTTGCTGTCACAGTGATGACTTTTAATTGTCCCGATAAACAAGCTTTTAAAAAGCTTCTAAAACGCTCCCTAATAACACACTTTGGTCTTTCGCCATAGAAATGCAGAAATAATTAGAAGTGCCATTGTGTACAGTGCCTTCTGGACTGGGCTGAAGGTGAAGGAGAAAGTATCATGCTATCCTTGTCAGCTGCAAGGGTAATTACTGCTGGCTGAAATTACTCAACATTTGTTTATAAGCTCCCCAGAGCACGCTGTAAATAGATTGTCTGTTATAGTCCAATCACATTAAAACGCTGCTCCTTGCAAACTGCTACCTCCTGTTTTCTGTAAGGCAGACAGAGAAAGCCTGCTGCTCACTTATTTAGCACCAAGCACTGAAGAGCTATGTTTAATGTGATTGTTTTCATTAGCTCTTCCCTGTCTGATATTGCATTTATAGTTTGCTGGCCTTCAAGACTGGCAAGTTGCATTGGCTTTCATTTTGCTGTGGGGAGATTGAATGGTTTTATTTCTGGAGGGTGTATGCAACAGTTGATGGGAATTTTGGAATAGCAAAAGCCTGGGAATATCTACAGACACTACTTCTCCTCCTGGGCAATGTGTTTGGTTTTTTTTTTCTATTTGCCTTTTAAATGCTCCTGCACCACTTCCAGCAGTGGTCACATTGCCTAAATTGTCCTTTGAAGGATGAGAAGTATTTTCATAAAAGGTTAGAAAGAATGTATTTTCCTTAGCACTGAATTTCACAGTGCAGCATTGTCCTGTCCATTATGACCTGAGTTGTATGAAATAGTGATGCAGCCACAGCCTGTCTGTTTGATTTGCTCTCAGCATGATTTACCACATCATATCACAACAGCCCAGGTATTTCCAATAAATATGGGGCCAAATTCCTTGCTGACATATGCAGAAACAATCCCACAGCCATCGATAGAGTTGCATTTCTCCCCAGCCAAGGTGAATTTGGCCAATAAACTGAAGATTTAGGGGAAGGAAATAGAATTTTGCAAAAAATGCCACGAAAAAAAAACCCCAACTCACAAACCCAAAAACCAAACACCCTATCCCCCTAAAACTATACCCTAAATAAAAATAAATAAAGGCAGAACAGATCCATTATTGGATATCAGGGGCAGGAATTTGTAACCCGTGTTTCATGAGTAATTCATGAGAACACTCACAAAGGGTATTTCAACAGCACTCATTTTTATTTACCCTGATTATTCCCCCAAATCAGTACTGATTATATATAGAGAGCAAAGTGTGTTTATTTATTTGAAAAGGCTGGCAACAACAAGGTGCCTTGCTTACCCCCAGAGCTGGAAAAATAAACCCCCTAGACATTAGTGAATTTAACCTGGTTTTCTTCAAGCACCAACACTGCCTTGGTGTAAATCCTCATGGAAAACATTGCAGCTAGGAGGACTTAGACTGTCTTCTCAGGAAATAACAAAGAAGCAATTGTAGTGACCAGTAGAGAATAATTAAAGGTAAACAGGAAGAAAATAAAAATCCTGGGTGGAATAGATAAAGTAAAACAAAGTGTAGAATCTCTGTACTGGCCACCATCCAGCCTCACACTTCTAGGTGCCTTTCTCCCCAATTTTAAGAACTTCCTAAAGCTTCTGTTGTCTTTAAACCAGCCAGGAAAGGAAAAAGGCTGGGGTTTGGATATCCACATTCTCTTCTGACTGGAATCACTGCCTGTGGAAAACTGTCCTTCTGGGAAAGATACCGTAGTGCTAGAAATGATGATTCAATTGCCCATTAAGATAATTCCTGGAAGTACCTACTTTCTTGAGGCTGTGTTTCCAGGAATGGCAATCACAGCATCACTGCTCTGACAGCACCATAGGTATCTCCACAAGTGGACACAGCAGGTGAGTATTTCCAGTTACTGCCAGTAATACACTGCAGGTTACATCTTGTGCTTCTCTTCATTTGCAAAAAACTAACTAATGCAGCCTCCTCCTATCCTTTGGTGATGAATTGCATCAATTGTTTTGCAATAAGTGGAGGTTTTTTTTTTTTTTTTTTTTTTTTTTTTTTTTTTTTTTTTTTTTTGCAATCCAGGTAACATTTTTTATGTTCCTGTTAGTGCTTTTTGTGCTATTAGAGAAGCAGCGAATTTTTAAAAGAGAAACTTCCTACAGCTAAAAAAGACATTAAGGGGGGAAAAAGGCTGGGAGCCATAGTGACAGGTACAACTAAGGCTGTATCCTTCGGTTCCCTGGAAACCAGTCAAACACTATCTCATCTTGCAATGGTTGTGTCTGATCCTCTGCTTCAGACATCTTCCTAATAATGGCAACTACAGAGGTGACTCTCTGCAAATAAGGGCTTACAGCAACTGGACATCCATCATATATCTCCAGAGCAACATTAGACCACCCTAATGGGTACTCCCGTCTTCATTATGATATTAATTCTCTAAATTTCCAAAGTGATTTCATTTGTAAAATGACAAAGGCTGGCTGCTCAGGAGACAAACTGTTTTCATCCCCCTCCTGCATGCTTACAAAGGCTTGCTCTCTTTAGTCTTTGGGGGGAAAAGAAATTTGATAGCATCAGATCTCCTGTGATACACAAGGCTGCCTAACAGCTACACCACCTGCCAGCACTGCATGCCTGCCCATCCAGCCTGAAGATTTCTAAAGCAATGGTTGATGAGTAGAACATAGATGTTGGGGAGGAGGGATGGGGGGGGAGAAGCTATGCAGGGAGAAAATAGAGGCTGTATAAAATACTCAGTGTGAAAGTGAGGCAGGATTGAGGGTAAGGGTGAGGTCAGAGCCAAGGTTGGAAACTGAATCAATCTGAGCAAGGTTGGTTTGGTTAGATTAGGTAAAAGCATGATTTTGTCCCTGGTGTATCAAAGCCTTTGCTGTGGCTACAAATTCACTGACAGCCAACCCAAGTAGAATTTCCACAGCTCCAAACTCTTCAGGATTAAATAGAAGAATATTATATTAAAGATTATATTATATTTAAGTGAGGTGATGATTGTAACCTGCCTGCTGGATGAGGTTGAAAGCAATAAAACAAAAGAGCTTTTAATGTGCTGAAAAGTCTACAAGACACCAATCTCATTAGGCTTTATCCAGCTTTAAGAGACCTTCCCCTCCCCCAAAATGGCATCCTGTCATTTACCTTATTCTGGGTTTCCTTTCATTTACATTTGTTCTGTCCTGCTGTTGGCTACTGTTGGCTATCAAGAGGAGACTCATGATGAGTATAGTCCAGGTCTTCTTCCCAGATAATATCACCTTCAGCAAGCTCCTGTTTCAGTTGCTCCTGTTTATGCTTTTCCTCCCTTTTTCCCTCCTATATCTCTACTTTTCTTTCATATCATCTATGTCCAGGAATCTCAGTGTTTAAGGCCAGCACTTGGTACCAATGTGTCTGTATGGAGCCAGGTCCCAGGATGTCCTACCTCTCAGGTGTCCTTGAACTGTCCAGAAGACAGTGAAGCATCCAGGGGAGATTCCAGCCCAAATGCACATCCTCACCTGCCTCAGGGAGTCCCTCCAGGGCACAGGGACAATGTGGCTGCTCTCTGCAGGCAGCAATGAGGGTGACTCTTGAGGTGGCTGTGCTGGGCAGTGTGTCAAACACGTGGCTCTGTCTCCCACTGCTACCTTTCAACAGGCATTTACTGCAAAGGGGGATCTCTATTATATTTTTTTAACGTACCAAAGAGTGTTTCTCTCTCATACATATGAAAATATTACCATAAAATCTTGTTTAAAGCTAAATCAATTAGCAACATCAAAAACAGTGAAGAGGATGGGTGTCTATTCTCACAGAGCGAGCCCTCATGTTTAGGCTACAGTCAAGCTCCTCTATTTCTCATCCTCTCTTTCTTTCTGGCCCTATAAATCTTGTGTCCTTCACTGAAGAGCTGCACATCTTCAGCAGGAAGGAGGTTGCCCCTCTTTTTTTTCCCTTCTTTGCCCTCCTTCCCCACATCTCCAGCCATTGTGGTGTAACTTGGTGTTCATGGGCCAGGCTGGAGATGTAGATTTGAACCCTCTCCCACCGAGGAGGTCACTGAACCATAGTCAGCTCACCAGTTTCTGGGTGAGTGCTTTAACCACTGCTATAAAAGATGAGCAGCAGCATCACCACCATCCATCTTTAAAAAATAAAGAGTAATCCAGTTGTCCAGCCCTGGAGGAACAAAGCTCCTGTGAGTCAGAGGGTTTCACTGGATGTGAATTACATCTTAACGCTCAGCTGAAGGCTCTGTGTGCATAGCTTAGTCCTGTAGGAAATACAGTTTTGGATTATCAGCCTCTCTCCATCATTTCCTGGCAGATTTGAACATCTCAACTCAACATTCTTTCTGCTAAAAAATCCTTGTTTTCAGTGGTAAATGCCCACCACCAGAAGAAACTTGGATTTTCAACTTGAATGCTCCTTAGAAACTGAAGATCTTGGTTGCATTTTTGGTTCTTGTGAATTTTAATGCTGAAATGATTCTGTCTGAGGGGAATGGCTGATGGATACCCAGGGTGAGGCACCCATCATCCTTCAAATGTCCTCTTTCAGCCACTTTTGGCCAAAAAATCTTGCATTTTTGGGCAACCTGGTCTAGTGGAAGGTGCCCCTACCCACAACAGGGGTAGGGTAGATAATCTTTAATTTCCCTTCCAATCCATGATTTTATGACTTACTGCTGTTCCTCTGTCTTCTTTTAATATAGATGGGAGATTAAGATTCTCAACACTTCTTGGTAATACCCCACTTTCCAGCCTCATTTTATTTCATTTTAAGTATTTAGGATAAATCCATGATAGTATGAAGTGGGTTTGGAGTTGTCCCTATCAGGTATGTATGCATTTTTAGATTTTGCATTCCACAGAGTCAAATTCAAACATCTGTAAGGAACTCTACCATGTCTGCTTATCTCAGGGATAAACTTAGCTCTCTGCTGTCTGCTTATGATGTTATTGGTGGCCCTCTGGCCCCCAGATTAAATTATTAATGGAGAATTCTTTGTCGTTTGTTTCTCAATGTCACATGAATGCAAAAGTATTTTCCAGGGCTGTTTCATGAAGAAGACATTCTTCCTTTGCTTTGAACTTCACCTTTTCTGAAAGAGGTGCTAAACTATCATCCTTTTCATTTGTAACTACACATTGCAGCTCCCAGTATAACATTAATTCATTGGAGTTTCTATCACTTAAAGCTCTACTAGCATGGCAGAATCCTGCTTTTTTTTTGCAAAAACCACAGGCTAAGTGCCAAGTTAGCCAATAAAAGTCCACTACACCAGAAACTTTGCTTCTGTCTTCTGTGGTTGCCCTCCAAAGGCTTGAAACTCCAACCTAGTGTCTCACTTCAGTATGGACAACCTACTGCATGATTCATTATGGAAAAAAATAATCCTCTTTCCCAAGTTCTTTGAATTCTCTCTATTAATCTAGCACAGAGCTGGAGCTATCATTAGCCTTCTTTAGGCTTCCTGAAATTAAGTTTTCCTGGATTTTCATGTGGAAAGAAAATTAGCTTCCCAAAAAGTTGTGATGTTTTTTTCTGGGGTCTTCATTTTGGATCCTTGCTTTGCTGCAATTCAGTCAGGTGAGACCCACCATGAAGGGATGACTGGTGGTTCAACTGTGGTAAGAGAAGCCAGATCTCTGTAGTGTGGCACAGAGACTTTGCTGTTACCTGAATGGGACTTTCCTTCTTCTTGTACATTTATGTGTGGAAGAGGGGACATTTAGGCTGGAGAGAAGAGAGAAGTTCTTTCCTGTGAGAGTGGTGAAACACTGGAAGAGGTTGCCCAGAGAGGTTGTGGATGCCCCCTCCATCTCTGGAGGTGTTTAAGGCCAGGCTGGATGAGGCACTGAGCAACCTGGTCTAGTGGGAGGTGTCCCTGCCCATGGCAGGGGGTTTGAAACTAGATGGTCTTTAAGGTCCCTTCCAACCCAATCCATTCTATGATTCTATGTTGAGGGACAGCAGAGACATGACCACCAGACATGGTCCATGCTGCCAGTTATACATGGAAGGGCTGAACTGATCTTTTCTCTTACCAGCCTTGGGGGTAAATTAAAATATGATGCAAGTTGTTTCTCAGGCTCAGTTTCATATTGCTGAAAATGTGTCTGAAATCCACCTATACTTGCTGCACAAATAAAGAGGAGTACAACAAAGATTTTTGATTGTTGAGCCTTTGGAAGGGGCAATGCAGCATCTGACCAGTGCCCTGCTCTGAGTTACCTCTCGAGTAGAAAACAAGTTGTTTGCCATTTTCTTCTCCTGTCAAATCAAACTAATACACATACTCAATACACCTATCTTGAGAAGTTTTCTTTATTGATGACTCTCACTTTCTCTGCAAACAATATATTTTCTGCAGTAACTGTCCAGGTAAACAGGGTTCACTCTGGAAATAGAAGGAGCAGAACCATATGGGAGAGTATAAAAATGAACTGACCTGAAACACAGTTCTGAAAACATTGTAAATTGTTTCCATACCTTGACAAATGTTCACGCTGGTTAGGAATGCCTTTGTTGTCATGGCTTGTCCTCTAATTGTGTGGCACCTTCCAGGGAATAATTCTCTTCATACACTAAATTATGACTCAGGGAGATAGTCTGCCAGCTTGATCTGGTCTGTTCTGGTTTTCCAGCAGGTTTCCATTGTGTTCCCATAGAATCCAAATGGTTAATAAGCTCCAAGTTGGTTGAGCTTTGTTGAATGTTTGTGTGACATCCACTTTTGATGGCATTTGAATCTGAGTGATAGTGGAGAGGGGTCACAACTTCAGCAGACCCTGGAGCATGACTGGTTTGATAGCAGACTCTTTAAGGGCTTTGTGAAGGGCAACCTTGCACCCTCTTATGCTTGCTCAGACAGCTCTGAAGTAATTTTTTTACCTCCTTCATGCACCTATGTTTTTAAGAAGTCACAAACCTATTACATATACAATAGTTGTGTAGGGTACGTGTAATAGATCCATATGATAAGTCCCTGCAGCTCTGCTTTGTCAGAGCATTGCCATGCAGGTGCATTGGGCACACTCAGATAAATTCTGTTAGCATACATAATTTACTGTGAAAAACAGAAAACAGTGATCTTCCATTAAAAAAAAGAATGCATGCAGAGAGAAAACGTACTCCAAACTTGTTGCTGTTCTGTATTTTTATTAGCTCTGTGTACATATTTGGTTTCTGCTATTTGGGATTGGTAGCAACAGGAATTATATCTCCTTCACTAAGCAAGCTTTTTTAATATAAATAGGATTTATTTCTGCTAATTAATAATACATTGTATCTACACTCACTACTGGATATTGTCATCTTTAGAATAATAGAATCATAGAATGGTTTGGGTTGGAAGGGACCTTAAAGATCATCTAGTTTCAACCCCTCTGTCATGTGTAGAGATGCCTCAGGTTGCTTAATGCCTCATCCAGCCTGGCCTTAAACACCTCCAGAGATGGAGGGGGCTCTCAAAATCTCTCTGGGCAACCTGTTCCAGTGTCTCACCACCCCCTCAGTAAAGAATTTCTTTCTTATATCCATCCTGAATCTCTCCTCTTCCAATTTACATCCATTTCTCCTAGTCCTGCCATCACATATCCTGCTAGAAAGTCCTAAGGACTGCACACAGGATGGTCCCTTCAAATCCAAACTTCTCAGGTTGTTTTTTCAGGAGGGCATTTTTATTCTGCAGTTCAAGATGGCAAACACTTGGTCACAATTTTCTGCTTTTGACCTTGTAAAAATGATTTGCAGCTCTGAAAGCAGGAACACCTTGTGAAAAAACTGTGCTAAGTGATAATGACATTTTGCCAGATTGTGCTGAGAATTGCTCTGAGAAGGAGGAAGACGTTTCCATTGATTGATTGTCCATCAATCTTCAGATTGTCCTGATATGATGAAGAGCTTAGGTTTCCAGCTCAGCTGCTGCATGGCATGAACATACTCCATGGCCATGGGGAAGAAGGGGGGACATGGGAAAGCAGCAAGGGCACTGCCACAACCCCTGGTGAGCTCCAGCCATGTGGACCAACACACCCCACAGCACACAGAGGACAAAATGAGGCCTTCAGCTGTGTCCTGAGAAAAAATATTATCAATATTTAGCTTTTCTGAGCCACCATCCATGCTGCTTTCCAGTGCAGGAGGAGAAGGTTGATAGTGCTACTATTTACAGCTCATTATGAGGAAATTGCAGAAGATTGTTGAAGACAGGAAGCTCTGACCTCCTCTTTCCCTTTCATCCACAGGAGCACATTCATAAACCACAGTCCACTTTAAGGACACTGGAGTGGAGAATTATGCTGGGCTGCTTCTTCCACAATCTTCTTTATCTTTTGGGTCAGCAGCATCACTAATTGGCACTTGACAGCACTTCCAGATACTCCTTGTGAATCTCATAGTGCGTCTGCCAGTTGATAACATAAAGAGGAAAATTCTCAGATCCATTGCAGCCCATCAAAAACTTGATGCTGCATAATGTGTACCAGCAATTCAGCAATTAATAACAAATATTTGTTAAGACTGTCCTGTTGGAAGAGCTGCAAGCAAGGAATGATGCAGCAAAGCTGAAGGTGATAACATCCTCATGAAAATCTGTAGTTTCACAGTTAACTTCGCACTTGCCCTTTTAATATTCTGTATTTTCATTGTAGAAAGCATTACAGTAATGCTCCAAATTTTCTGAATTCTTTTGCCAAAGATATCCCATAATTTAGTTTGCAGTATTTTTTTTCCCTTTTTGTGCTGCTGAATTTTTCAAATAATTTTTTTTCAAATCCTATGTCAGTAGTTTGGACGCTTGGATGCATTTGAGGGATGAATTCATTTTGCAGTAGAACTGCTGCAACTTTTCTCTTGATGCCCAAGGAAGAATAGTTCAAAATTTATTTCCATTGCTGTTATTTGTCTAAACCATAACTTTTTCTATGTACTTTATAAACTAATCTTTTCTAACCTTTGTTTGATATAAGAAAAACAGCAACCCTGCTTTTCTAATTTACTCAAAATCTGTGGACATGGGCTGGCTTTTACAAAGTGTTTCTATCAGATCTGATGAGTTTAAAATATTTTATTGTGTGTTATTAGTAGTTTGCACATTCTTTGGCTCATTTTTTCAGATTTCCAGCAGTTTGCTGTGGACATCATGCTTGCTAACAGGACCTTCAACAGCAAGGATGATGCCCAAAGAAGAATTGTTTAAAATTTATTTCCATTATTATTTGTCTAAAGTATAACTTTTTCTATATAGTTTATAAACTAGTCTTTTCCAGTCTTTGTTCAATATAAAAGAGATAGCAACCTTGTTTTTCTGATTTTCTCAAAATCTGTGGGCATGGGCTGGCTTTTACAAAGAGTTGCTATTAGCCCTAATGACTTTAAAATATTTTATTGCTTGCTATTAGTTTGCACATTCTTTGGCTCATTTTTTCAGATTTCCAGCAGTTTGCTGTGGACATCATGCTTGCTAACAGGACCTTCAACAGCAAGGATGATGCCCAAGGAAGAATAGTTCAAAATTGATTTCCATTATTATTTGTCTAAAACATAACTTTTTCTATATACTTAATAAACTAGTTTTTCCAGTCTTTGTTCAATATAAGAAAGATAGCAACCTTGCTTTCCTAATTTACTCAAAATCTGTGGGCACATGCTGGATGATACAGAGTTGCTATCAGCCCTAATAACTTTAAAATATTTTATTGCTTGCTATTAGTTTGCACATTCTTTGGCTCATTTTTTCAGATTTCCAGCAGTTTGCTGTGGACATCATGCTTGCTAAGAGGATCTTCACCAGCAAATAAAAAGCTATGTCAGTGCATGCAGTAGACTGGATAGCTCTGACCTGCCACTGGGTGATGGATGTTCTCATCACAGCTGGGGAAAACAGCATAACAGAGAGAAATATTAGTGTTCCATTGCATATTTTTGTGCAATATGGGCTTTGTATCTGAAGTGCCCTAATGCTCACATGCATTTCAGCAGCATGTTCCTGGGAGTGCATTACATAAATCTGAATTCCAGGCAGCACTATGCACACTTGCAAACCCTTCTTCTCTCAACTCTATTATTTATAAGATTAAAACCCCTGAGGTTTCAAATGGCAGGTTTATTGTCAAGTACAATGTAGTTTTCATTCTGAATGGACAAAAGCCTTTGAGCTTACCTAAGTCTGCATGGAAACCTGCCTGCCTGCCCCCCAGTACTGCCACATGTATTCGTGGAGGCCAGGCTTTTTTCCAGGGGTGTGAGACAAACATCCTGTAGGGCCCTCCACCTGTACCACACATACATGCCCTGTTGGAGGAGAGTTCTTTCTTTACAAGCATTAGGTTGATGGCCTCCATCCAGGGCTCCATCAGAGCTACAAGCACTCAGAAAATGTTATGTGTGGAAAATAGTGATCTACTCAGTTCAGTTTCTGCATTTCTTTCCACTGCACCCACCAACAGATGTTGTGCTTTACAGACCATAGAATGGTTTGGGTTGGAAAGGACCTTAAAGACCATCTGGTTCCAACCCCCTGCCACAGGGAGGGACACCTCCCACTAGACCTGGTTGCTCAATACCTCATCCAGCTTGGTTTAAATACCTCCAGGGAGGGGGCATCCACAATCTCTTTGGGCAACCTCTTCCAATGTGTCACCAACCTTAAAGTAAGGAATTTCTTTCTTATTTCCAGCCTGAATCTTCCCTCTTCCAATTTGCATCCATTACTCCTACTCCTGCCACCCTGCACACTATTAAAAAGTTCTACCCCAGCCTTTCTGGAGGTCCCCTTCAGGTATGGAACCTTCCAGTTGTGCTCGTTGTCATCAGTCAGACCATGAAAATGACATGGGATAGCCATCAAGTGTTTGTTTATTGCTTGGTATTTGTAGGATGTGCTGAGTCCTTGAAGTCTTAAATAGAAAACCTGCATAAATAGAGCAGAGGAATTAAGAAAGATTTCAGAAAGGCTTTTCAAATTTTTCTGATGCAGATCTCACTTCTGCTCATGTAAGTAGAGTTCCAAATATCCCAGCAAAACAAACATTTAGTCTGGAGTTAGGTATATTCAGAAGTTAAGGTTTTATAAATTTTTAAATGGAGAAGGCACTAGAGGCTCCTAAGATGGTCATTAAAGACCATATTCTGAGGCATTTCATCTGAGGCATTTTAAAGAACCATAGTTGGTCTTCTAAAGTGTGGAATGTCTTTCAGATGTGTTGGTGCTAATGAAACATATATTCATCAATCTTTAGGGTGGGAGGTTTTTACAGCTGCTTACCATTGCTACATAAAAATCTCCTCTGTTGTTCTCAAATCACAGGCAAGGGAGAAAAAAAGAAATATTTTTTTTAACTGAGGAGCAACTATACTACCCTCTTTAAAGGCTCAAAAAATACCTCAAAAAAAAAAACCTGCTGACCACCCTCTTTGCCACATGTTGGTTTTTTTTTTTATGGGGAGACTTTTAGTACTAATGAGGGCACACAAATAGAAACCAGTTGAAATTCTGTGAGATCTTGCTAACTAACATTTTGTTAGCTGTTGTAACAAAGATAAGAGCTTTTGGACTTTGGACACCAGGATGAAGTAAGTAAATAATGGTTAATACAAGAAAGGGCATACAGTTTTTGTTTAATGGATTAATAAGAGCAATTAACCTTGTGGTGCATTAACATTTTAGGACTGAAATGTTTGTGAGAGAGTTTAGTTTTACATAAAGTGTCCTTGGAAAGGTCAAAGTCAAACTGTATTTTTAAAAGATATTTTAAGCTTGAAAGTTTGTATTTGCTGATACTGTTTGCCCAGCAACAGTCAGGGTGGCCTCCAATGAATACTTGAGATACACAGTTGATCAATACATTTTGCTAATGAATATCTAAATTGTAGGATGTGGGACAAGTAAGAATTTATTCAAGAATTAGAGAAGGAGCTATTTTATTGAGATTTGCTTTCTGTTATCTTATTCTTTATCTTGTGCTTCCACATCAAAGGTATTTTAAGTCATGATTATGCCAAAAGACCAGTTGCATTGGTGGCAGTGGTGAGCTTGTTGCTTTTAACACTCAAGCAAACACATCCTAAGTCCAATTTGGTCACTTCCAGGAGCCTGTTCAGAAAGATGAACCAACTAAGGAACTGGGTTTTGTTTAGTAACAGCCAAGATCTTGATGTAACTGTGACTTACAGATGCTTTGTTTAGGCACAGAAGAAAAGTTGCATGAGAGACACGATGAAACAGAGACATTTGTGATGACTTGTCCTTAGCAGATTGTGAAAAAAAAGAATTTTAAAGGTAAAGTAAGGGTGAGCATTGCAGGAAGAAGTGTGGAAGTTCTTTGTTTTTTATTGGAATTTTTTTTTTCTTTTCAAACTCAGACATATGGACATAAACAGTTTTGGGGTGGGGCTTTTCTCCCCAGGAACATGCCAAGGAACTATGTAGGACCATCAGTGAATTTTCATGCTGCCTTTTCCATCTTTTGGCACATGGTTTTACCTATCTGTTGGGCTGTTTCTTTAAATTCTTCAGTTTGTTGGGCATGGCTCCTGCTTGCTGGGGCAGTTTCTATGGATTCTTCACAGCTGAAGGGTTTTCCAGAGGTGGCAATTCTATGACCTAATGTCTTCCTTTACTCCTAGAGCTCTATGTGGTCAAGCTCTTGGCTTCAACAGATACTTTCTACTATGATTCCAGTACCAAAATTTGTTGGTTTTAACACTGCTACTGAGTTTTCTGACTCTCCTTTTCTTCCCCATCTGACTAAAGGAACACAAAGACCCTGGCAATAAGTTAAGGATGAACAGTGCATTAATAATTTTTCAACTTACTCTTTTCTCACTTGAATTCTTGGGTTTTCTACAAAAATTGTAATCACTTGGGGGGCAGGAGCTACATGTTTTGTGGCTGTGGTGGCAGCACAGAAAGCCAAGAAGAAATTAGGATGCTAATTGTTAAGTGAATAGCTTTGTGACATTTAGTCTCAAGTTTTTTAATCACTCTGTCCCTTTCTTCTCCGTAAGGCGAGCCCACAATGGTCATGAGGCATTTTGTACTATGTAAATTTTTAATTATTTTCTCAGTGCTTATAATATTTCTGCCTGCTCAGCTGCATGATTTAGGAGAGGAGTATCCTTGATATGTAGCTCAAATGCTCTATGATATTCCTGCTTATCCCTCGAGTGCCAGCCCTGAAAAAACAGAATTAAGGAACAGCCCAGAGAAAATGAATTGCAGGACTCACATAAGATAAGGAAAGCATCCCATCATATTATTTGCCACTTATTTCTGTATGACTGATGTGGCAGCAAAAGCCAGCTATCAGTCCAAAGGCTGATGACAGTAGAATCTGCAAAGAGTGTGTTTGAAGGAAATTACAATCTTAATTAGCTGAAAAAAGCCAGCCAAAACCAAAAACTAAAACAAACAGAGTTCAGCATTCTCCACAGCACAGGCCAGTTCATGGGCACAGAGTGTTGTGTGTGTGTCTTGCTTAGTTTCAGCTGCTAGAGGCAATCCAAAGTTTCAGTTTGTTTGACTTTAATTTGGGGTATTGCACATTCTGCAGGCTTCAAAATGGGAATTAGAATTAGCAGAGGTGTGCAAAGAGAGCTCATCATTTGCTTCCCAGGTTTAGGCTCTTTGCTTAACTTGTCAGAATGATTGTTATATGTGTACAGTGTTGTGTCAGAAAAGTCATGGAGAAGAGTTAGGGATTGATGCTCAGGCAGAGAATGAAGCTTGTCACAAAGGGTGGAGAACCCTCTTCTAATTTACATCTGTTATTCCTAGTCCTGCATCCTGGACCCTGTTAAAAAGTCCTACCCCAGCCTTTCTGTAGCCCCCTTCAGGTATTGAGAAGCTACTCTGAGGTGTCCCCTGAGCCTTCTCTTCTCCAGATTGAACAACCCCAACTCCTTCAGCTTGTCCTCAATAAGAGAGGTGCTCCAGCCCTCTCATCATCTTCATGGCCTCTTCTGAACCCATTCCAACAGCTATGTTGCTATGTTAGCAACCCTAATGTCCTTCCTATGTTGAGGGCTCCAGAACTGGACACAGTAACTCCAGTTGGGGTCTCACCAGAGCTGGATAGAGGGGCAAAATCACCTCCTTTGACTTCTCCTGATGCAGCCCAGGACTGGTTTGGGTCTCTGGGCTGCAAGCTCACACTGCTGACTCGTGTTGAGTTGGTCTTGTCTAATTGCAAGCAAAATATTCAGCAGAGTTCCTTTGATGACAGTTTGTTTATTGCCAGTGAAACTTGTGGGCAAGGGATCAGCAGTACCTCAGCATTTGACATCTGAGAATTTTCTGTTAGTAGAGTACAAGGATCTACTCCCTTTCCCACGGAACGGGACTCACCAGTGAACCTGTCCCTGATAAAAGGAATTCTGTCACCATGACCAGCACCCCCTGAAATCATCTGCTTTCAAAGAGTGGTTCTGTGGAACAAGAAAGACCTTATGGAGAGACACTTGCTCTTCCCTGCTGAACTCTTGGTGACTTGCCTTGGCTGGTTCAGAAGACCACATTCCAGTGAGGTCCTCTGAGAACCACTTGAGACTGAAAAAACCCTCACAATAAACTAAGTAGGGTTTTATCTTTGCAATCTCCTCTCTCAAAAATAAACTCAGCATCCCTGACTTTTAATTCTGTTTTATGATGAAACCTGCTGTTAGAGCCACATCATTTTTCTGCTCTATGCTTTGAAGATGCTCAGCACAGACAAACAACCCAACCTATCTTTGACTCTCCATCTCAGTCCTGTGTAGAAGCCTCCCTGTCCTGTGTTCCTAACCCCTCTTTGCTCTCCACAGACGCTGAGAGTCAATCTGGAGATCAAAGATTTTGCAGTTTCATTTTTACATACTTTGTGTTTCTAGCTAGTTAAGCTGTCTTTTAAATTTAAATATAAAAATACCACTGAGGCAATTGTAGAAATAAAAGCATGCTGCAAAAATGGTCATAGCCCTTGTACTGCAAGTGTTCACACTGGTAATATTACTGACAGCAATTGACACAGGCAAACCCCTCCAAAAAAAACCCCCAAGTTTGAGCTGAACTGGGGAAATACTAGTTTTAAAGACAAATACAATACTGAGAGTGCAATTTATATCCTTACTTGGGTGGGAAGTACCAGTTGGATGGGGAAATACCAGTTTTAAAGACAAATACAATACTGAGAGTGCAATTTATATCCTTACTTGGGTATGGGGGAGTTCACCTAGGGTTGTGGGCAAAAGGGATAACTCAAACCTATAACTAGAGCCAAGATTAACTCTCTGGCATGGTTTTTAGAGGTTTGTTCTAACTTTCAACAGTGGTATCTGTCTCTAAAGGGCAGCAGAAAGGGCTGTGTGATGATTTTGGCTCTAGCAAGTACATGAAGGTGGCCAAAATATGATAAGAGGGGAAAAAATAGATGTTTTTGGAGACTCTCAGTGGCACCCACACAATATCAAGGGAGGTGCTCTGGTTCCACTGCCATCAGAATCTATCAGCCATGGGGCCTGAAGCTGTTGTGGTCCTCCTGGGACTACAAAGATATCTCTGAGCTCAATATTATCTATGCATTTGGAACAGAAAATTCAGATGTTAGGAGATGATTTCACAAATATCAAATGAAGTTAAGCTCATTACCATGCTATATCAGATCAAATTTCTAGTTATTTATTCAATCAGCATTGATTGTATGACTGCATCATTATAAAGATCTCAGAAATAGGATGAAGCTGTACATTTGCAGGAAGGGAAGCACCTGTGTTTATTATAAATCTGGGCACAGAGCTCTATCTGCATAGATATTTGTCAGTCAAACAGATGTCCCTATGTTAATTCTCTTCTTATAATTGGGAAATGGAGGTGAGATGGCATTTATATCATGACTATTATGTGATTGACATATGTCTGGGCTGAGACAGGAGCACAACACACATCCTTTGCAAGCAGAAAAAACAGCAGGGAAAAAGTTGAGTCAATTGAAGCTCTGTTTATTCATTTTAAGTTTCAAGAGCAGCAAGTGCAGTTGTGTTGAAGACCTGATTATGGGACAGTTCTGTTCCTCATTTTGGATAGAATTTATGTGCTTAAGTGTTAGCCTTGTGTTGTATGTAAATACACAGCTCTCTAAGGTGTAAGGTATATCCTTTTGATCATTATTTACTTCTTTGAGCTTTTGTTTTTATAATTTTATTTAAGATTTCATTGAAAATCAGAAAGTACCTCCCATAGTAAAATAATATCTGCCTACAGATCAGTAGACAATGGAAAGGAAACTTGTATTTAATCAAAAAATTAAATACTAAAATGACAAAAAAATGAAGTTACATTAATAAAATTTGTCATTTTTTTTCCTCAGCATTGAAGGAACAGCTGGAGTCTGAGCCTAGATGAAAATGTCCTGTTTTGTACAAATAATCAACACAAGCTCAACCAAGCTCATCTTTTAACCAGACTTCTCTGACTAATGCTGTCATTATCAACTGCAAGTTGTTATTTTATCTAGTTGGCTTCTTAATTTCATAATGAATGAAACAAATTCATACATGCAAGTGTTCCACATTAAAAAATGCTATAGATTATGCAGTTGCCACATTTTAGGGTCCATAAATTTGGGGCCTTTGCTTTGGTAGCAAGAGAAACTGCAGCAGGTTGTCATTGCCTGCTAAGGATAAGAATAGCTTTATAATTACACATTTTTCTTCTCTGTCCAGATAAAGATGGCTTTGAATTATCCTTTTTTTTTTTTTTCCCAGGGTGCTGTGTCTTTAAAAAGTGTAGGAAGGAAAACATGAAAACATGCTGCCTTTTGAAGCAAATTAGCAGCAAAAATGAAGCAGAATAACATTTCCCTTTTCCTGACTGGCTTGCAGCTCATGTGGGTTTCTTGAAGTTGTACAAGATAAATACATTGGGGAAAGGAAAGGAGAAATGAAAGAGTAAGCTGGCCATATAAAGTAGCTGATGTAAAGATGGAGAGACATAGCCATAGAAACTAGTCACATAAATAGTCATGAAATGAAAAGTTTCAGATTTGTATTGAAGTAAAAAAAAACTACTTAGAGAAAGGCCAACAGGCCAGACTAAATAATCCTCGACTTAACGTCCAATTCTGAATCACATATTAGCTGCAGAGATTTTAATGTAAATATGCCATTACACTGTCATTACAGTGATCAGGCTGCATGGCTCACAGGTCACATCTCAGCCACTGTTAATTTTGCAGGCAAAAGCTTTTTTTCTCTTGAAATGTTAATAACTTTCTATTAGTTAATGTAGCGTGACTAAAATTCAGATTAGATATAATTCATTTTAATATCTGTGACTGGCTATCCTGATCATTTAGCAATGGTTTCCAGCTGAATACAAGATGCTAAATTGGACTCATTTGCATAGACCTGTTAAAGCAATGCCATTCTCTAAATGTAGGCATCTTCAAATTAATTTAAAAGATTTTTTTTTTTTCTTTTTTGTTCTGATTTTGCTACCAGGATAAAACCTTTTGCTAACAACTAATTGAAGTTACTATGAGCCTAACACACATCTTTTCCCTTCTTTTCTGAGGAACAAATGACTAGTTAATATCATTAACCAGCAAGAGGGTAAAGAAAAAAAATCCACATTGCTTTTGAATGCTAAAATGGCCTAATTTGGGAGCTGTAGACAGACCAACCACCACTATTTGCCAGCACTGAAATAAATACCATTTCTTACTCTTTAAGCACACTTAGCCACATTGCTGCACATCAAAAGTTAACACTGGGCTGACCTTGGAATGATCACCAAATCCATTGGGTTTATTTAAAGATCTGCTATAAAACATGTGTTCATTTAAGGTACAGTTTAGCTAAACCAGGCAGCTCTCAGGACCTCCACTGGTTCCTGAAAGAGTTCAGCACACTGGAAAATGTGGCTTGGTATTAATCACTAATATTCTTCCCTTAATATGCACATATAACACCATTTAGTGGTAATGGGAGATACATTAGCTCCACCAGGGAAAGAATAGCCCTCCAACTTATCAAATCCTACATTTAAACTCATCTCAATAAACACAGATTGCAGGGCTTTTCTGGGACTGTGGCTTGATGCAATCTCGAAGAGGGATGGTCAGTTAAATTAAATGCAAACAAATAAACAAGTCTATTACTTATATTGTATTAGTCAGTGTGACTCACATACTTGGCATACAATAGATGCTCCTGCATCCAATTGAAGGCAATGCCTTTTGAATGCTAATTAGACACACAGAAGGACAAAAACCAGCTCTGGGTTTTTTTTAATTATTATTATTACTTGCAATGCCTCAGCACCAAAAAGCTCTTGGGGCTGAACTGGGAAGAGTCCATCACACCAGTGTATGTACAAATCCAGGCACTCACACCCTGAGGAGGATCAAAAGGACTCTGAAAGTATCAGAGACAAAATGGTTCTTCCTTCTCATTTACATACATGAAACCAAGAGCAAGATCAGAACAAAACAGAACAATGGAAGTGTCATGGGCTGGCACTGCATCAGATTATGTAACTGTAAAATTCCACATGCTTCACAGCAAAGGAATTTACCAATCTTTCAATTATTGAGGGATGTAAAAGAAGCAGTTGTGGGTGAGAACAGTGGTTAATATACTTTCATATTTCTTTACAGCTCCCAAATGTTGGATGCCCCTGTGATACAAAGCAAGACTCATTGGCTGCCAATGAGATCCTAAGATTGCCCAGCACTGTGGAGTTTTCATCTACATCTAAAATCTTTTACAATGGTTAAAAAAATTGATAAAAATTATAAAGTGTTTTAGAAAACATACAGATTCACCTGTAGCTGTACTGTTGTTCACAAAGCAGAAACTATTTATTTAAGAATGTAAATACAAAGCAGGAAAAATCATTATTTACCTGGGTGTGTAGCTCAGTTGGATGAGCATCAAACTCCTAAGCTGAGGGTCAAGCATGGGTCTAAAATGAATCCAAATAATCTGAGAAAATTCTTATTCCACCATTTAAAAAATAAAAACCAAAAAACTTTTAAGACAGGCATAACCAGTTTGTGGATATTTTATTGGCAGGCAAGGAAACTAAATGCAGCAGACAAATTGGGCATCACAAATGGTTCCCCCAGGATGCAATTCAGAGTGCTGCTATGTTGTAAAATTCTGGGCTGTATTTATACCTTTTCTCAGGAGTAGATATAACAACATATTGCTTGTAAGCACTTTTCCAAGGGCTTTTCCAGCCCAAGTTGAATGGTTTGCAGCTGCTGTGCTGTGTGGTACTTCCAGCCAACCTGCTCCATCTGATTTTTCCTTCAGGAAGGTGGCTTCTTTCATAATGCATGAGGCATAAAGAGTCTTGTGGCTCACTTCTGGACTCAAGAGGGAGATTATTCCAGCTGCTCATATCTAAAGTCTGTGCTCAAGTGCATAGGTCAGAGAATTCTCCAGCCAAAAGCTAATACAGCGTGTTGTGCCTTCAGAGATTTCTGGTTTAGGAACACAGCTCTTTGCAATGTGACTCTCTGGCCATAGAAAGAAATAGGCTCTTTATTCCACATTTGAAAAATAGTATCCCTTTGTCTACCTCCTAAATTGTAACAAGAATATATAGTAAAGTGCTCAGCTTGTCCCTTTTTTTCTAGATCTATATCCTCTAGGGCATTGAACTGAAGTTACTCGTGTCTCAGATCAAAGTCATTTCACTTAGAAACTCAGGTTGAACTTGAAGGCACAGTCTCTTAAGTGAAGGTCAATGGTTTATCCATTACAGCACCCAACTCCGAATTATTTTTGCAATTAGTAATATTTATATCTGTTTTTATAGTGTAAAAGAATAAAGGAAGGATAGTCAGCATTTTCAAGAAATACAAGTTAAAGGTGTCCTATCATTTAAAATGATATATCACGTTAGAAAGGAAACTTAAAAGCTGGCATATGCAATCTAAAATTAAATACAGATTTTGAATTTCAGGCTGTGAAGCTAAAAAGATCAAAGGAAACTCTTTACAGTTCTTTGGAATTTGGTATTATACTTCCCAGGAGGTCATTTATTCCCATAATTTAGTCTGACTTATTTTGGCTTCAGTTCCATTAAAAGTATGTAGCAAAAAGAGGGCCTCTTTTTACTTTAATTTTTAACTGCAACCTGTCAGTTAAAGGGGAAAAAAAAAAAAAGAAAAAAGATTGTCTGGAAGAGGATGATCTACAGAAGCACTAATAGCTTTCAAATCTTTTTACTTTTTGAGCCTGATATGGCTAGAAACTTATCTGGAAAGATTGTATTTTAACCCTTTTAACTGTTCTTGGACATAATGTGGGGTTTGTTTTTTTTTTGAAAGGGAACTTATTCACTGCCCTTGAACATTCTCACAATAACATCTCCCTTGACTGCAATGCCTTGCCTTGCTGGACAAAATAATAGGAGGACCCCAAGCTTAAGATTCCTACAGGAAACATCAAAAGCATGTCTGTTATAAGTCAGAGAAGTATCCAGAAGTTTACCTACTCTCTGGAGAAACCAAAAAATGAGCACAAGACCTGCTGGGATGTGAAGGCAGTGCCTATGGGGTCAGGCAAATTAAAATGTAGTCTTACTTCACCACATTTTGGGAGCAAGAAAAGCAAGAGTGGTCTCAAAAGGATGAGAAAAATCCTAAAGAGCTCTCTCTGCCTTGCAGAACAGATGTGGGAGAGTACTGAGGTCATTATTTATTTTATCTACACAGGTTTCCACAAACAGGACCTAAAAAAAAAAAATTAAAAATGGGGGATGCAGGTACTTTATCTTCTAAGACCACCTGGTGGGAACAGCAGAGCTAGGAGCAGAATGCTCTTTGCTGGAAGTTGGAAGTCACCTTCCCCTGTCAGTGCCTCACCTTTTTCCATTGAGGACTGAAAAGAGACAACACAACAGCTGAACTTTCCATCTACAAGAGATTGCCCATGGCCAGGCTAAAGGCTGGGGAGTGGGGCTGAGATATCTAGTCTATGAAAGAGTTTTCTCCTTGCCTGACATCCTGGCTTTCCACTGATGCTGAAGAGAATCCCAACAAAACCACCCAAGAGCTGTATGATCTCACTCCTTGGTTGTAATATAGGATGTATTTGCAAAAGCATTTATGGGGACAATCCAGCCTAAGGTGTTGTGCCCAATGCTGCAGAATGTTCTTCTATGTATTGTTCATCTTCTGGTTTTGACTATGTAGAATCATAGAATACTTTGGGTTGGAAGGGACCTTAAAGATCATCTAGTTCCAACCCCTTGCCATGGGCAGGGACACCTCCCACTAGACCAGGTTGCTCAATGCCTCATCCAGCCTGGCCTTAAACACCTGCAGGGATTGAGGGGACATCCACAACCTCTCTGGTAAACCTCTTCCAGCATCTCACCACCCTCACAGGAAAGAATTTCTTTCTTATGTAATTTCATCGTTTTCTCATCTTACTCTGCAGAAGTTATTTTACACCCAGTTCAGTGGGATGCTCATGTCTCATGGTCTCTCTTATTTTTTTACCTCTTCTGTCCTTTCATTTGCTCTTTAAATTGTTACAGACAGAAGTTTTTGAGTGTTTTTTCTCCCTTCTCTGTAAAGGTTAAATAAAATGACAAAACCAAAAGTAGTCTTGGACCAGAAAGAACGTGACAGACTAGTCTTGTCTTTGGCACTTAGGAAAAACAAGGCTTTTGCTGTTTCATTAGAGTAGACTAATGATGGTTTAGTACTACTAATAATTTCCCAGAGAGACACATGCTTGAAAATATCTCCTGTATGATTAATGCTTCTGAAAACATAGCTGTTTCCATCTGACAGAACCAAATGGATTAGAAATGTTACAAATGCCTTTTTTTGCAGTAAAAGGACTAGTGGCAGCAGAGAGGTTAATTCTCCTCTTTTCATGCAGGTACCTTCTTAGAGGAGAAGTGATTAAAGGAGTTTCTTTTTTGGTATAAAAGTGTTTTTCTAATCTTGTTGAAGTGCCTAAAATGTGTTTGAAGAGCCAGATAAAAGCGTGGACTTCTTATTTAATGAGTTACCAGTTAGACGTTTCACTGTTTATTTTGCTCTGTCATTGAGATATATTTTCTTAAAATGCCTTTTCCTTCACCACAGTCAATAGGTAATAATGATGCAAGACATTTAGGATGAGTTTCAGCATTAGCTACAAAAGAATAATTGTCGTGAGCTTGAAAAATTGCACAGACAGAGCCAGAAACAGAAAATGTTGAGCATATCTTAATTTCTTGGGGACATCTCAGCCAACATTACAATTTGTTTGGCAATTTCTCACAAAGTTACCTACTGGGGGCATCCAGAAAAAAAAATTACACCATCCTCCACAACAGTGGTATGCAAAATCATTATGCCTTTTTTTTTTTCTTTTCTTTTCCTTTTCATTAAACTGCTTTCTTTGTCTAGATAACAAATCCCACTGCAGTCAAGATCACATCTAGCTAAAAAGACTGTCACTGTGCCATGTTGTAAATGTTTTCTGCTGGTATCAAAGCCTTCAGTGGAAGATTAGGTGCAGACTTAGGTTGTTTACTGAACTAAAGGAAACTAAAAACAACTAAAAGGGAACTAAAAACAATTTAAAAGGAATTAAAAACAACTCTCTGTTACTACAAAAGTATTGACTGCTTTGGTCATCATTGGATTCCCCACTATTCTTTACCAGTGGGGAAGGAATAGAATCATAGAATCATAGAATAGTTTGGGTTGGAAGGGACCTTAAAGATCATTGAGTTCCAACCCCCCTGCCATAGGCAGGGACACCTCCCACTAGACCAGGCTGCCCAGTGCCCTGTCCAGCCTGGTCTTGAACACCTCCAGAGAGGGGGCATCCACAACCTCCCTGGGCAACCTGTTCCAGTGCTTCACCACCCTCACTGTAAAGAATTTCTTTCTTATGTCTAGTCTAAATCTATCCCCCTCTAATTTATATCCATTGTTTCTAGTCCTCCCATCCGATATTATGTTAAAAATTCCTTCCCCTGCCTTTCTGTAGGACCCCCTCAGGTACTGAGAAGTTACTCTGAGGTCCCCTCTGAGCCTTCTCTTCTCCAGGCTGAACAACCCCAACTCCTTCAGCCTGTCCTCATAGGGCAGTTGCTCCAACCCTTTGATCATCTTCATGGCCCTTCTCTGGACCCTCTCCAACAGCTCAATGTCCTTCCTGTGTTGAGGGCTCCAGAACTGGATGCAATACTCCAGGTGTGGTCTCACCAGTGCTGAGTAGAGGGGCAAAATCACCTCTCTGGACCTGCTGGTCACACTCCTCTTGATGCAACCCAGGATTTGGTTGGCCTTCTAGATCCAAAGTAGAGTAAGAAAAGGTGTCTGAACACATGCAGAGGATTTCTGTGCCTCTACCACATATTTGAAAAGCCATTCTGGCTAACAAATTAATCCAAAGGCAGAGCTGATGTGTGCAAAATAAGGCTGAGGACCTGGTTCTCCACTGAGTAGCATTCCCTAGAGCCACGTGTTTGCAATGTCACACCTACATCTGGATATCTAAATGGGTTGACCTTCATGGAGGACACAATAGATGGGTTAAAACATCCATGAGGAGGTTTCACTATAGCAAGGAGCTTGGTGGACTTGAAAATAAATTAGGCAGCCTAGTATGGCAGCAAAGCTTCCAATTGTAACTATTCCATACAGAAAGAGGTAGGCCTTGCATTAAACCTGCTCTTCTCAGCAACTGAGATTCTTCTCCATGTTAAATATTCCTTTTTTTTTCACTATTTCTCTGTCCTCTTCATCTAAACCCAGCTGCCCTCTCTTCCCCCAGAAATTGCAAGAGTTGGAAGGCGCAGCAGTCCAGCTTCACTATCCATTGAGATCAAACCTAAAGAAATGGACCCATCTCTATTCAAAATGAATTTCCTTTATACAAAAAACACAAAAGGAAACTGAAGCTACGTTTCTAAATACTGAAAAGCAAAGAATAAAAGGTGACTTTTCCCTTAAAGTGTTCTGTGCCAACGTCATTTAGCGCTTTGGCAAATCCCAGGATATTCTAGGAGGACCAGTTTAGGGTAGCAAGGCATGCACATACCTCTTTTCATTAGCCCCTTATTTTCAGAGGCCCACAGAAATTCCAGTTCTCTGAACCCTCACAGGGGGA
This sequence comes from Turnix velox, assembly GCA_013400935.1. NCBI lineage: Eukaryota > Metazoa > Chordata > Aves > Charadriiformes > Turnicidae > Turnix > Turnix velox. The sequence goes on from VZTY01022604.1 coordinate 73,189, forward strand.
TGGAGCAAACAGAAAAGATCTTGTTAAAACTATCCTTCTCCAAAGATTTTATCTTTTTTTTTTTTTTTTCTTTTAAAAGTATTCTTCTCTGGCAAAAAAAAAAAAAAGAGAGAAATTGGGTTTAGCTGAACCAACATCCCAAATTCCAATATTTTCCTGTGTTTGTCAATGGCACCAGTAGTTGTGGCTTTGGTTCCTATTTTTTCTGGCTAGGGTGCATGAAAAGAAACTGAAATGACTGATGCAGATGGATAGATTTCATGAGATCAGACTGTGGATGTGGTAGGGCTTCTGCTCTTCCTGTGTAAACCCATGATTAACTGCCATTACTATTGAGTTCCACAGAAGCAGTGGTTACACAAGGCTTGAGCCTTGCTCTCATCTGCTGCTTCCTGTCACTCATCTTTTAATCTGGAATCTTTTATTTAGCATTAAGAGTACCTTGAATATACTTCTTTCATACCCAGCAACCCCCCCTGTGCTTTGTACTCTAATCTTTCCAAACATTTCTTGATAGATTTTTTTTTTCTCTCTCTTTCTTCCTTTCTTTTTTCCTTCTTCATTAAAAAAATTCATTTTAATCCTTTCTTTTCTGCCTTAGAACACAACTTTTTTTTCTTTTCAACATTAGCTTAACTCTCAGAAGTTCAACTTCTTAAGGTGGATCTCCAGCTCATGGGATCTCCACAATAGTGGAGAATTTTTGTCATCCAAGCTTCTGTCCCCAATGCTTTAACTAAGAATGATAATTTTAAAAATATTTACTGCATTTTTTAATTCTATACAGATGGTTTTTACATAGAAATTACAAGCAAATCATAGAGTAACACTGAGACTGCAATATAATACTAGGAGAGTAACATAATTCAGGTGAATCAATAAGGGTTAATGAAATCTAGATCTCTTCAGAATAACTGTAACTTTTGATGAAAACTTTAAGATGTTATACATATATTGGGCAAAATGATGGTTTTTATGTGAAGTGCTTTGATTTGATATCACCCACTATTTTATTACAAAGCCTGAATATTGTAAAATCAATGTGGTACATATTAAATGGGTTAAACATGACATCTCTGAATGTAGTCTCAAATGCTGGATCATCCACTGGGTATAGATGTTTCTAGTGTGTTGATGTAATCTTACTGTATTTGGTATATTAATAATGTGGGGGAAAAAAAGTCACAATAAGTTGCAGAAAGCACTGAGATTGTGAATATAAAGAAGAGCTGGATCAGTACTGGGACCAGTGCTATTTAACATCTTCGTAGGAGATATGGACAGTGGGATGGAGTGCACCCTCAGCAAGTTTGCAGATGACACCAAGCTGTGTGGTGCAGTTGATACACCTGAAGGAAGGGATGCCATCCAGAGGGACCTGGCTTGACAGGCTTGAGAGGTGGGCCCAAGCCAACCTCATGAAGTTCAACAAGGCCAAGTGCAAGGTCCTGCACCTGGGTGGAAGCAATCCCAAGCACAGACACAGGCTGGGTGGAGAGTGGCTTGAGTGCAGCTC
>VZTY01022604.1:74913-87201 GCA_013400935.1 Turnix velox
GGTGAAGCACTGGAACAGGTTGCCCAGGGAGGTTGTGGATGCCCCCTCTCTGGAGGTGTTCAAGACTAGGCTGGACAGGGCACTGGGCAGCCTGGTCTAGTGGGAGGTGTCCCTGCCTATGGCAGGGGGGTTGGAACTCGATGATCTTTAAGGTCCCTTCCAACCCAAACTATTCTATGATTCTATGACTAATGAAAACTTTTGAGGATACTTTGGGCACAGTTAAGTTGGGCACAATCAAACCATGAGATCCTTCCAACACAAACTATTCTATGATTCTATGATATAATGAAGACATCAGTGAAGATATAATGAGGAACAACAAAGAATATGTGCAGGCACTTAAAGGAGATGGAACTTGTCCTAGAAAACAATTACATGGAAAGGACTGGCAAGTGAAGAATGGATCTGTGAAAGATTTCAGTGTGACCATGAAGCCAAAATCTTATCCTTGGTGATGAAAAAAAGGGACTACAGGTAGGGATTTCTATTGCTTTTATCATAGAATCATAGAACCTTCCTTGAGATACTGTCCCTTATTCTAGAAAGCAGACTTGTGGAGATGTAGAACAACACAAGAGGAGTCTGAGAAGAGGCAGAAATATGATTAAAGGCCAAACTATCTGCTATGTATTGAGAAACTGAGAGCACTGCCTATCAATTTGGCAAAATAAAAATTAAGGGTTTATTTAATTGCAGTCCCTAAGCATGTGTATGAAAAAGAAAAATGATAAGACATGTCTTTTCAGCTGAACTAATAAAAACACAACGTTCAGTGAATCAAAAGAATACACTTAATATAAAAAATAATTTAAAAAAAAAAATTAATTTGTCCTGGTGAGGATAGTTAGTCATGGAGACAATTTATAGGGAACTTCTGGTAGTTTCTCTGTCTCTAAAAATTTAAGCATTAGAGTTGGAAGGTTTTTTTTTTTCCTAAAAGACTAAGCAGGCTGAATTCAAAGAAAGCCTGTGGTATATAGAAGGTCAGACAAGATGTTTAGATGTTCCCTACTGTTTTCACAGCCTATGAATCTAAGCAGGTAATGGTTCAAAGAATTTATCATCTTGTCTTCTATGGGATTACTCATATACTTTAAGTTGAACAGGTGTTTAAGTGCTTTGCTGGATGGGGGCCAAGCAGCACTGGTATCATGGCATTTTGGTGCCCCTTCTGCAGCTGTGGCAGGATAGGAACTGGTTTCCTACTGCTCCAAAAGACAGTTTTGGAGAAGAGTGGAGCTTAAATGGTACAATCAGGACTAATTTTGAAAGGAAGGGAGCACTAGGCTGAAATGTGGTACTACTAAGGCATGAAAATTACAGCTGTGAGGCTCAAGTGATGCACAGAAGAGGGTTTTGTAGTCCTATCACAATATCAGTCTGGGCTGCACTGCTATAAATCCAACCTTTTTTGCAAGGAGATGCTCCACGAAGGCAGGAATTCTCTTCAAATACACTGCACAGACTGTAGAAGGTTGTTTCAGTCACCTTTTTAACTGATGCAGCTACAGTGGCATTATGTGATTGTGTAGACAAGCTCTTAGTAAAATATCTTAGTGATTGTGGCTTTCTTCCTTTTGTTAGCTTTCTCAATCCCTGCCCTGTGTAATCACTAATTTAATGATCTGACTTAATGTGCAGAGATGCAGGATAATGTCTGGGCAAAGGATGCCTGAGGTTTTTACATTATTCATCTGGCTTTGATGTGTAGCAGATTAAAATGAAGTCCTAAAAGGAAGAGCTAGGTGGAAAGAATCTACTAAAAGACTTATAATCTCATTGCAATAAGTTATTGTCCTTTCATTTGACAACTTTTGCACAGTTTATCTTTCTCCCCTTGCTGCTTTCTGGTAAATGCTTTCTTTTTCTTTATCTCCTCAGATTTCTCCATGCATCTCCTACTGTTCTGACAATATGCTAATGGGGAAGAGCTGTGTGAGGAGCTAAATGCCTTCTCCTCCTCCTGTCACCCATGTTTTTAATGATAATAGTACCTAAGTGACCTAAATTTGGGAATTACACTTGGAACTGCTATAGTTCAATCTTTTCCCAACTTTCTCAAAGTGTATTTTGGAATTAAAAATGAAAATCAAGAATAGACATAGGTGTGGCTTGGCCCAAATCCTGATTTCTCATGAAATTACTCCAATCTAAACTTTGTGGTGCCACTCAGGAGCTCAGGAAAATCCCCATCAACAGGCTCAGGTTGACAGAATTTCCTGGGAACTCCCTGGGTTCTGTGCCTGCTCCTGCTCTGTGAGAGGTAGAGAAGCTGGAAACACACAGAGAAAAAAAGTCTCTTTAGTGGGTGAGTGAATGTTTGGTGTAAATTTAGGCTTTTTTTCTGCCTTGTGCAGGCAACCTCAGCCCTCTCAGGGTGGTTTTGTGGGGTGGGGGAAGGTTTGCCAGCACAAACTCTACTCTGGCAGCATTGCCTTGATAAAACTTCTCAGAAAGCCACAGCAAGTCACCCTGTCATAGGACAGTCCTCTTCAGCATCATCTCCTGGGTGTGAAGCTCAGTTGGGAGAACATCAGACTCCTAACCTGAGGGTCAAGGATTCAAATCCCTATCCAGGTACAAAGCTTGTCAGTATTGGGCTGATGATTGGACTCCATGATCTGAAAGGTCCCTTCCAACCTAGATTATTAGGATTATGATTATTATTATGATTATGATGGATGTAAAGGTGCTGTCCTGGTTTAGGACAAACCAGGAAAGGTGCTCAGGGCTGGAAGAGCAGTGGTAGCTCCATCCCTTGAAAGTGCCCATCTCTTTCAAATATTGTGATTGGAGGACTAGAAATAATGGATGTAAATTGGAGAGGGGTAGATTCAGGCTGGATATACGAAAGAAATTCTTTACAGTAACACTGGAAGAGGTTGCCCAGAGAGGTTGTGGATGTCCCCTCAATCCCTGGAGGTGTTTAAGGCCAGGCTGGATGAGGCACTGAGCAACCTGGTGTGGTGGGAGGTTGTATAGTTGGAACTAGATGATCTTTGAGGTCCCTTCCAACCCAACCTATTCTGATTCTGATTGTGTCCACAAAACCTTGCCAGGACACACAAACCCAAGCTTTTAAAGTGGGCATGCCTTCTTGTGCATCTCCCACTCCTAAGAAGTTATCTGTAAAACCTTTGGGCTTTGTTGTTTGTGTTTAAAAGCCCTGCAGCATCTTCCTTGGCAGATCTGTACATACACTGCAATTATGCATGCATTAAGCACTAAATGAAAACAAAAGGCATTTAATGTTAATTACCCTGGAAAGTTCCCATATTGTGATCATACACAGCATCACTTCTGCTGCCCAGAGAGAGACACAACCCACTTTCATGCAAACAACAGAACCAAATTGAATTACAAAAAAGGAGAAGCTGGATAGTGACTCCCAGCAGTATGTTTTGACAAAACACTTTGTCTACTTAAATGATTTCAGATGCTGTAGTCAAAAGCCTTGACTGCAAATAATGGGTTCATAAAACCTATCTTTAAAATTTTACCTGACAGTAATGCTGTGCAAATATCTGCACTTCTAGTTCACCTTCTCCACTTGTTTACATCAGGATTTTAATAGAGTGGCTGTCACAGAACAACAGCTAAAGGCCACTGTTTGATAAGTTACTGTAAAAATAGGCTGTTTAAAATGAGAATTTCCTTCCTAAATTCAGCCATCAAAAAAAAAAAAACAAGGTGGGAGTTAGGAAAATACTGAAGGGAGATGTTTCTAAGAGAGCTGCAATAAAGTCTTTAGGAGTTCAGTGACATTCTAACCAGCAATGACTTTGTAAGAAACTACATTACCCATCTGTCTTCAATTTTACTGAGAAATGACAAAATACCAGGAAAACAGATGGATAATGGAAAAGTTGGAGTGGAGGGGTGAGGAATGGAATAGAGAAAGAAAGAGATTTATTTCTTTAGATTGGTTCATTTAGTTTCCATGTGAATTATTTGAAGGATAATTTGACTACACCACCTTAACCACCTGGGGAAAGAAACAAACCACTCAGGAAAGCCTCCAAAGTTTGCCTGTAGAGCAAAAAAATGGAGAAAAAAAATTCTTGTGTGAGTCAGTCCCCTACCATTGAGCTGCTGGCTTCCCCAAGCTGAAGGCTGTGCAGAAGGTGGATGCTGATGGCCCTACATGACCTCCAGGCATGCACATCCAAGGTCCAATTTGTAAGAAGCCACCCTACACAGCAGCAGGTCTACACTGAATTGCTCTCATCAGGCAAGGGATGAGGGAAGGAGTGTATTTTAGCCTCTCAGTTTTTTTTCCTGAGGAGAAGGCATGATTTGGAGGGAGGTTTACTTTGCTCTGGCAAGAGGAGTAAGTAGCTACCACTGTGCTCTTCTGTCATGAGGCAGAATTGTACATTTCTGAATGTTCTCAGAAAGAGAGAGACTCCCCATCATCTCTAACAGCTGGTTAAGTGGCATAGCTGAATTCTATCTGAATACAGTATCACACAGAGGAAGATTTCTGTGGAGCTGCTTGTAAAGGAGGAGTTCAGAGTCAGGAAAGGAAGGGAGAAAGATGCACAAAGGCTTAATCTGTTTCACTTGGTTTAATCTAATCTTATTTTGTGCCAAACATGTATTTGCTCTCTGCTTTAGGTCTTCAGCCTCTAGTAGATTTTTCCATAGCCCAAAGACTTGGAAAAATAACCAATAATTCTTCTGTGTATATATACCATGCTCCCATGTGTTTTACCAGAGATAGAGATATTTGTGAACACTTAGTAGCTATGTAGTGGGACAACTTGCCTTTTTTATTTGGTTTGCTTTTGTAGATTATCCTTTTTTTTTAGTATACTCCAATTTACTCATGATTTACTGAGAAAAACTTCCAGTTTAAATGAGCTTGTCCCTAATGCAACTCAAGGAAGAAAGATGAGCTGTAGTCAGTAAGAGCTGGAGCCCATTCTGGCATCCCCTGCTGTGTTCATCCACAATTCTCTACCTCCTATGCCAGTATTCTGGAAGATTTCCTTTTCTTCTTATTCAGGGCTCGTTTTATGAAGCATTCATAGTAATTCATGGATGAGATTACCTCTTCCAGATGAGAGCTGGGCTTACCCTCAGGCTCAGCTCAGCAAACTTCCAGGTCTCCAGAGCTACAACACTAATAGCCATAACAGTAGGACTTCTCTCCAAGTCTCTGGAGCTCCCACTGAAATCAGAGCCTTAACAAGCACACACCTCCTCAACCACAAAAAATGTTGACCTAGAGCATGCACAGGTGGAAGAGAATTAACACTTTCGATTTTCCTAAATAATTTGGAAAAATAATTATGGTTATTTAACGAAGAGTATATTTTATAAAACATTAAGGGACTTCGTTGCTCACAGGAGGCAATGAAGGAGGTTTAGGTGAGGAAAACCAGACAGATATCCCATTGATACCTCTAACAAGTCAATGGATGTGAATGCAAAGATTTGAAGGACTAATTTAAACCCAGAACAAACCCAACAGCTTCATATCCTAGTGTTTGCTCATTCCCTCCCTGTGTTTTCAGTCCCCAGCTATTACAGGGGAGATTTCCTCTGCCTGATGCTTTGGGCAGTCACTGCCCTTGCAATGCCAAGGGCACAGCAGCAGTGTGAGCACACATGACACCCCTCTTTGCTCTGTTCTCCCTCTCTCCATGCTGCAGAGTGCTCCCATCAAGGAGGCAGATACCTGAGTTAGCCCTTTTCCCTTCTCAATAGGTGGTACTGACACCACAAAATATCTCCCCTTATTTCTTGCATTCCAAGAGCTGCTGAAGATGTGCACTGGGTTCTGTGCTTGCACCATGCCCTCAAAATCCTTTTTTTCTTTTTTACAGGCAGGACTAGAATGCCTATAAACTGTCAGCATGGGTATTATTAAATAATTTGTACCTCTGCAATGACTTCCAGCAAAGACTGTAAAATGCTTTGGCATTAAGCAAAGCCTCTCAATGTTTGCTGAAGAAAGAACCATTTCTGGTCAGGTATCTGCAGGGAGATATTACTGCCATTTGGATTTCTCTTGTCTGGTTCAATTCCCAGCTTCACTTTTTTTTTTTCAAATCTTTTATTATGATGATTATTGCTATTATTACTCTTATTACAGTAAAAATACAAAAGTCAGAATTATTATCAAGGGACACTCTATTCTACTTGTGACTTTTAGTGTTTCAGAGAAGAGTATAAGAGTTTTACTTTTTGGCTCATTTGTTGGATGTAAGACACCTTTGTGGAAAGGGGGGGATCTTAGGTATAGATCTGAAATATAGATCTGATTTTTTTTCCTTTTTCTTCCCCTTCTAGAAGTGCTTATTTTAAAAGAAAGATGACAAAGTACAGTGAAACTCAAAGATACTGAGGAATTGACTTGCCTGATACACTATGAGGAGAAATTTAAGGGTATGGTCCCAAAATCTGTGCTCTGAGCATCACCAACAGCTCTGCTACTCATGTTTTTAAGCCAAGAGTACCTGAGAGATGTGTAAGGAAAATTAAGATTGCATATTGATGGAAAAAAATGTAAAATACTATGAAATATAGGAGATAGGGTGATGGAGACTGACCCCAGTCACCTGTTATTTGTGTAATTTTAATTACTCTCCCTTTAATTTAAGCAGCTGACACACACTTTCAGTGGTGTTCAGAAAGTTAATAGGGCAGCTGAGTAAGGATTTTAAGGTCATATTCTTGTCCTTTGGTGCTTATTTTATTTATTAGCTGCTGCATTAATATTCTTATGATTACAGAAATGATCATTTATGTATATAATGCATTTTACAATAGCATACAGTGATGAATATTGTAAGATTTATCTCTTCACACGTCTCCCCATCCTTGATTCTTTAGGGTTGGACTCACAAAAATAAACCAGCATTTATATCAAACTTCTTCATTCTTTACATTATTTCTTAATTATGGTGGGCAGTCATCAGTTTGCTGACAAGAATTTTTCTCTGTGTGTCACTCTTTCTTTGATTCCACCTTCCCTGCCTGAAATTAAAATATTGACAGAAATAATTTTGCATGAGCAGTGGAAAATTCAAAGAGGTTTTTCAAAGTAGAGGAGCTTCTATGTTTATCACTTCTATATATGTGCCATTTGTTCTGGTTTTCCAGATATATAAACAGTAATGTGAGCAAAACTGTTGTGCTTTCTCATCCATCCCATGGATGCAAATAAATGATGCCACTTGACTGAAGTTAAATTTTTTAACCCAAATAAGCAAATATTTGACTTGTAAATTTTCCCCCTATTTATCTGACCTCTCCTCTGAGCAGCTCTGTCCTTCTTGATTGGCAAAGCACAGGAAGGAGGGACCAACAAGGGTCATAGAATTGATGGGGCACCTTCCTGCAAGTTACAAGGGTGGCTTTCAAAAATAAAGTTGGACAAGAGCATCCTCCAAACACATCAGAAATTGGTTCTCAAGCAAAGTTCTTCATTTAGGAAGAGAAGGTGGTGTGGAGACATCAAGGAGAAAGGGGGTTGCCAAGCTTCTGCTCCTGGTTTCTGTGTTTCAGAGATATCTCTGAGCATTTCTATCCCTCCAGGAAGGTCACCTGCTGCTTGACTCAGTGTGTGACCATCAATGGGGAAGCTCCCCATTCCCATTCTTCAAGAAGAGAGATGCTCTGAGATAGTACCATGTCCTTCACATCACAGATTGGGATTCAGATGTGAAGGTGATGGACACACTAATGAGATGTACCTGAAAAATTAAAGCTGGACTGGTGATTGTCAAAATACAAGGGGCAATGGGCAAAGTGGGGCATAGAGGTTCCATAGAAATATGAGAAAAAACTTTTTCATAGGGAGGGTGAGAGAACAGTGTCCCAGACTGCCCAGAGAGGGTGTGGAGTTTACTTCTCTGGAGACATTCAGACTCAACCTGGACACCTTCCTGTCTGACCTGGTCTGGGTGTTCCTGCTGTTCTGGCAAGGATGATCTTTTGAGGTCCCTTCTGATCCCTGATATTCTGTGAATATAGATTTTTCCAGAAGCTGCTCACTGTCTCTCTCACAGTGGAATCACAGCCTGATGTGCCTTTGTTCTGGTCCTCTGTTTGCCCAGACTCAGTGGAATACTTTGGGTCACCTGTAGAGAGTCTACATGCCTAGTTAGTATCTTTTTCATCCTTCAGAACTGTTTTCTCTAGGTATTTCTCCACCCTTCCTCTGAGCTTTTCACTACTATTTCTCAAAATTCCATGTGTATTTTAGTAAGTGCTTTAGTTTTTCTGCACAGGCTTTTCTGCTTAGAGGTAATTTTATGATGGACCCTGTAAACCTCGTAGGTTTTCTAAAGAAGAGTGTGGATGTGTGATGCAGTGCTGTACATCAGTGAGCATTCTCTGCTCTGAATTCATTGCACTGAATCGATCTCATCATGTTAACAAATCTTTTTACATCTCATGCTGAAATCTCTCTTTGACTTAAACAGCAAGGCTTAGACATTGAGCAATAGGTAATGAGATCATGGTCAGCACTAGAATCTGAAGAGTTAAGAGAGATATGAAGGGGAGTGTGTTTTCCTGCTGCCAATAAATGTTGTAAATCCTAAATCAGGTAATATCAAGACCCAGCAATCTAAAGGTGGCATCAAAAATTCAAGAGCAGGAAGAGGAGAGGCTACCAAGAGGCAAGAACTGCTTAGCACTTCACAGGGCATGGACATGTGGTCAAGGAGAATTTCTTAACATACTCTATTGTCATCCTTCTGTGTTTAGTTGCACAAGAGCAAGAAAATTCAATCTTCAGTCCATCATACAAAGAGCCTGTGGAAATGCTCATCATCTTAATCCCAGCATGCTAATTCCCCCTGTGTGAATATAGATTTCCCAATTAAACTGGAGTAATTTGATGAAGGAACAAGTCTCACAGGCACAAGTGAAGGTTTCACTCACTACAGCTTCAGCTTTTTACTGAAGTGTTTTATCCACAGGATGCTGCATGGCAGAGTCTTAAAGTTGTGCATGGATTCATTGCTCAAATGCACCCTAAAAGGCAGATTCTTCAGTGGGAAGGCCATGAAACAAGTTGGCTCTGCTATTGTGAGGGTATCACATCCCATAGAGTTAAATTTCTGAGGCTCCCTCGGCGTTAGTGCAGTGATAGAGAGCTGTGATGCTTTTTCTGAGATCTCCTTTGATGTAGGTCTGTGCCTACTTCTTTCTAAGAAATCTCCAGACCCACAGGCTATTTTAAGGGATAGGACAGAATGTGTGTCTTCAGCCAAAGAATAGGAATCATAAATGGGTGAAATGATCTCACGTTAACACAACCCGTGTAGCCTTATCTACTTACAGTGTTTTATATTTTTAACTACTGGATATTTATAAAAAGTCACCATCTCTATTGGCATTTGACAAAGGACACAGTTAAATGGACCTGGCATTTCCTTATTCATGTTGTCGAGCTACTTGAATTAAGGTTCAGCCACCATATGATACTGTGTATTTTATGGATTAAAAAAAAAAAAAAGACCTAATTCTTGTGTAGACAACAAGATCTAACATTTCTTCCTGAGAAGTTTAACTTCATTCTTTTTTATAAATAGAATTTTTAATTTTTTTTTCTGGCTCCCTAGTGATGACCTTAATTCCAGTGCTTCATTTCACACAGGTATGTGTCTTGCTTGCACATGTCTTTATGGATGCAGTTCTCAGAATACAAGAGAATTTTATTTTAATTACATTTTTTTCCTCTGAATTGTACTCCATTATTTTCCCCATTTCTTCAGTTTGTTCATTTTTAGGCCATAAATATTATTAACCCACTGAGATTTGTTTCTGCTTTCTTTAGTTAATTAAAGACACTGCTGGATTTATCTTGTGCTACCACCAGGAGGGCACAACAAGTGAAATATTGTATTACTAGATGGTTCATTCATTAGCATAAAATAATCAGTGCTTGTGAATGCTTTTGAGCACTTTAGTGGCTCAGGTTTGGTGTTCTGTGATTGCATCTAGGAAACAGCACTGGTAGCAGAGGGATAAAGAGGAAGGGAGAGACAGAGGGAGAGAAGAAAGAAGGAAAGAAGCAGAGCTGTTAAAATTAGCAAGTTTCCTTAAGAAAAGGCACGGGGAATTTGACAAAAAGGAAAGTGCATAAGTTAAGCTTGCCTGGAGGCATATCTAACCGGCACCTAGAACATAACATGGGAGTAAGCTAAAGTAATTCCCTCCTCTGCTGCTAACAGAGACTGAATTGTTACAAAACCATTTTTCCTACCTATGACTTTTCCCTTTGGAGGAAAAAAAAAAACCAAAACCACCTCAAATAAACTAGCATACAGTTCTGAAAAATATTTCTACTGATTCCACCTAACTGTGAAGTAGTTTTTCCAAAAGGAAAATGATGCCTCATGCATAAAGTCATAAAGACATTTGATGCGTGTGGCACTGACTTGGAGAGAGTGTGCCAGAAAATACAAGGGGCAATGGGCAAAGCTGGAGCACAGAGGTTCCACAGAAATATGAGAAAAAAATTATTCATAGAGAGGGTGACAGAACAGTGGCACAGACTGCCAGAGAGGGTTTGGGGTTTCCTTCTCTGAAGACATTCAAACCCCAGCTGGACACCTTCCTGTGTCACCTGCTGAGGGTGTTCTTGTTCTGGCAAGGATGATTTTTTGAGGTCCCTTCTGATCCCTGACATTCTGTGAAGACAGATTTTTCCAGAAGCTGCTCACTGTTTCTCTCACTCCCTTGGAGTCACAATCTGATGTACTTTTGTCCTGGGACACAGCTCTTCTTCTGTTGGCCCAGACTCAGTGGAAGACTTTGGGTTACCTGTAGAGAGTCTACACAACTAGGAAGTATCTTGGGTCTCCTTCAAAACTGTTTTCCCTGGGTATTTCTCCCCCCTTCCTCTGAGCTTTTCACTACAATATGAAAAATTAATAGGACTTTGAGCCTTATTGCCTTTTCTCCCTAATTGCATCAGAGTGGAGGAAGGTGAAGCCATGATATAATAGGGGAGGCTGAGGGTCCATGCCCAAACTGGAGAAATCCACTTACAGAGGGGCCTCCTCTGTGTACAGATGTAGCTGGTGTGACCTATTTTTTATTTTTTTTTCAGTTTTGGGAGAGACACCAGTAATTCATTCTCCCTTTCCTGAGGAATAAAATAAGAACCCAGACACATTGATTATTAATCATTCATTTGGGGACTCTACTCCCTCTTGACCAATGACATAATCTTCATTGAACAATATGTATACTGTAATTGACATTTGCACAAAAAAAAATCAGGTTATATTGTATGCATCTGCACTAATAAAAATAGTCATCTTTCAAATCCTCCTTTTCAAAGTTTCACTGAAGAGACTTCAATATCTATATAGCATTTATTTTGACCTTCACCTCTCTGATCTCCCTGCACTGGGGAACTGTGCAGCAATACAATATAACAGAAGCATACTTTATTAAAATACACATTTAGGCTGCTGTCTCCAAAGTTAGATGCACGGGAAGCATTGCATCCATTTGGAAGTTCAGCCTCTTTAGGCTTCACATGAAATGCCAAGCAGACAAGTCAGTTGCATAATTATCTTCTGAAGAGCACTGTTGATGTGTTGTGTAATTGCAGGAACTCAACGGGTCATCTCAAACTGAGTCTACACTTCTGCTTGTCTAAGATCCCTATTTTTGATATCACAGATAATTTATTGCTATCTCTTATAGTAACCAAGAGCTCTAGACAAAGTTCAGTAACTCCTACTTGCAAATGAGTCACTCTTCTAGCATGTCCTACTTCTGGATTTATTTATCTTTGCTTTGAGAGAAAATGAAGATTTATTCGAGCTGCTACTTCAATTGTACAAACCATGTTTTCTTTCATAGAAGGTAGAATCATGGAACATCTTCGTAGGAGATATGGACAGTGGGATGGAGTGCACCCTCAGCAAATTTGCAGATGACACCAAGCTGTGTGGTGCAGTTGATTCACCTGAAGGAAGGGATGGCATCCAGAGGGACCTTGACAGGCTGGAGAGGTGGGCCCAAGCCAACCTCATCAAGTTCAGCAAGGCCAAGTGCAAGGTCCTGCACCTGGGTGGAAGCAATCCCAAGCACAGACACAGGCTGGGTGGAGAGTGGCTTGAGTGCAGCTCTGAAGAGAAAGACTTGGGGGTGTCAGTTGATGACAAACTCAACATGAGCCAGCAGTGTGCACTCGCAGCCAAGAAGGCACCAACCAAATCCTGGGTTGCATCAAGAGGAGTGTGACCAGCAGGTCAAGAGAGGGGATTTTACCCCTCTACTCGGCACTGGTGAGACCCCACCTGGAGT
>VZTY01022604.1:98907-109016 GCA_013400935.1 Turnix velox
AGAGCTGCACTCAAGCCACTCTCCACCCAGCCTGTGTCTGTGCTTGGGATTGCTTCCACCCAGGTGCAGGACCTTGCACTTGGCCTTGTTGAACTTGATGAGGTTGGCTTGGGCCCACCTCTCAAGCCTGTCAAGGTCCCTCTGGATGCCATCCCTTCCTTCAGGTGTATCAACTGCACCACACAGCTTGGTGTCATCTGCATAGGCACTGAGAGTTCACCCAGTAGACCCAACCAACAGGGTTTGAGTCCTCCCATGTCTGAAAACAAGTGAATCCTCCTGTGGTGCTGCTCATCATTATGTAAAAAGGATCTTGCAAGTCACTGTGATGTCTTTGTGACACTAATGTACATTTAAAAATAGTAGTTTTTATTGAAAATGGTACCAAGATGACATGCATTATTTACTGGGTTACTGCAAAATGCTGTGTGGCCTGACATGATAATTATATTGCTCTGTCATTCCTTTGGGAACCAAAGCCTTTACTTCTTTCTAAGTTATTTTTCAGTGAAGATGAGCAATGCAACATATCAGGAAAAAAAAAAAGGAAAAACAACATTATGCAGTTATGTTACAGGCATAAGGGCAAATAAAATTCATGGTATTCACTGAAGCTTACCCTTGGATTTCCCTAACTACTCATAACTTTAGACATTTAGTTTCTTCCCTTACAGTTCCTTTCAATGGCAATTTCATAACCAGGGGGCAGATGAATCAGTTGATTTTTCTTAACTCCTCCCTTTTTTATCTCTAGGGGTAGTTTTTCACCTATCACTTTATCAACATATGTTGGATTTTTTCCCAAAAGCACTGAGGAACTAGACAATAGCAATAGAGGTGAAACACTGATGTACAGCTGCCTTCCTTGATAATTATATATAATCCAGTGCAAGAAATGAGTTTTGCTTATTCTGATTTGACTCTTTTTCTGTCATAAATGTAATGTATGGGGACAACTTGAAAGCAAATGTTTAATACCTATACCTAGATACCTATTTCAGACACTGAGGATGGGATAGGACAGAGTACTAGGAAGTGAACAGCAATAAATCCCAAAAAAATCACAGAATAACACAGAATAAAACCCTACCCAACTAAAATGTTACAAGTTTGTTTCCCAAAGTTATGAGTTTTGCTACATATGACCTTGTCATGGAGCTTTATACTGACATGGTGTGCTCCAAATAGGGCACAAATGGATATATTCTCAGGGATGATGCATTCTCCAAAGCTACTTCTGGTTTTGTGACATGCAAAAAGCCCAGAGGCTTCTTCAATTTGACTTTCCACCATCTGATTTCCTCTGCTAGGAGAAACAGAGAAGCTTAAAATTGAAATAATCAAGATGGAATACTTCTGGAAAACTTAGAATTGGTCTCAGAAACAATAGTAGCAAATAATCTATAGTTTATTAATTTTAATTTGGTCATATTACATATACAAACATAAACTTTACTGCATATTTTAATTATACCTTCTACTATACTTAATGTAATATAGAATATATGGTTTAATTGTCTTCACTGAACAACCTCAATAATGAAAATATAAATATTCATTGATTCATATTTGCAGAATATGTTATGTAAACCATATATAATTATATGGTATGTTCTTTTATGCAATATATTCCCACATTCCCTAGTGGGAATGATTCACCATATCTCCTGGGCAGGATTTCTAGGACATTATGATGTGAGTGTGGGGAAGATCTGCAGACTGTTTGCCACCACAGACACTAATCATGAAACAAAGTGGTGTAGAGACTCATATTGATGTTTTTTTGCCTTTGAAAAGGAAGTAATTGACAGCAAAGCATATTTCAAGGTCTGGTTGCCAACATAGTCAATTAAACAGAATTTGGAGGAGGTGGAGGAGGAGGGAGATGGCTGGAAACTCCCAGTCATCCTACAAATGTCAACGATCTGTTGTCAGAGACCTGGTGACGTTGAACCAAACTGTGAAATATGTGTAATTCTTCCAACATTGCTGATGATGTAGCACCAGATTTCTATTTTTTTGTGTGTGTGCATGTGACTGCTTTTGACCATGACAGGTTTTCATGAATCTGGTGTCATTATAGAACACATGACTTGTGTCACCACTGCTACAAGAGAAATCCATCACAGATCAAAGTGCCAGGAAAAGTCCCATTCACTGCATAAGCCCCACTTAAGCTTTCCAAATACAGCCTGAGTGAAATTTAAGTGGGCCATAGGCCATGTTCTGCTCCTATATACAAGCATGAATTTTACACTGTGAAAACAAACTGAAA
This sequence comes from Turnix velox, assembly GCA_013400935.1. Taxonomy (NCBI): domain Eukaryota; kingdom Metazoa; phylum Chordata; class Aves; order Charadriiformes; family Turnicidae; genus Turnix; species Turnix velox. Next base: position 101,183 of record VZTY01022604.1, read on the forward strand.
AATAAAGCATTTTCTAGTGTAATAGGGAGCTATCTGAAGTCACAAGGCCATCCAGAGCTAGATATCTTTGTATTTTACCTTGAATAACAACATTATTTTCTTCTACAATGCAAGGAAAAGCAATTAAACAGTCCAATATTATTTTAATACTTTTAACATTGGACCTTCAGCCTACATTTTATCTATCTGAACAGAGTTGTCTATACCCTCCTCAGATCACAAGCTCCTTGAGAAAGTATGATGCCTATTTCCTTGGCTATTCATTGCCTAGAGTGCTGCAAACTACATTAAAACTTTTCTAAAGTGAGATTCACTTTACCCTGGAAACCCCCACAGTTATTTTTCTTATATGCAAACAATACACAAATATATAAGCATTTATATATACTTGTTTTCAAATATGTAAGTGTATATATATGCTGCTTTACAGGAAGACAATTGTCACTGCAATGCTCCATGCCTTAACAAGCCTCTTCAGATAGCACAGCAACATTCTTTTTACCTTCATCTTATTTAAGTGCAATCCTACCTGCTTTTTGTGATGTGCCTCATAATAAAGTTTAAATAAACTAATTATAGGGTGAAAAAAACATGAATCTTGAATAAAATCTTCAGAGGCATTTATGCCACCACTTCTTTTGCAATGAGCAAAATCACTTTTCTGATCTATTTCAGCAAAGATTTAGGCATCTACCTCATAATAAAGTTTAAATAAACTAATTATAGGGTGAAAAAAACATGAATCTTGAATAAAATCTTCAGAGGCATTTATGCCACCACTTCTTTTGCAATGAGCAAAATCACTTTTCTGATCTATTTCAGCAAAGATTTAGGCATCTACCTCATAATAAAGTTTAAATAAACTAATTATAGGGTGAAAAAAACATGAATCTTGAATAAAATCTTCAGAGGCATTTATGCCACCACTTCTTTTGCAATGAGCAAAATCACTTTTCTGATCTATTTCAGCAAAGATTTAGGCATCTACCTTCTTTCCCAAATCTTAAACATGTTTACTTAGCTCAGCCCTGCAGCCTATTATACCCACTTGTTTTAATGCACTGAAGTAGGGAACCATGTACCTCCAGAGACCAAAAATCCCCACTGAGCTGCTTTGAATAGTCTGTATTATCTTAAAGATCTTTTTTTTTTCCCACTGATATCAATTTTCCCTATTTCAATAAAACAATGGAAAATAAAGTACTCTGTCCATCAAAGCACATGTACCTAATTTCCTGTAATATTTCATTTGAAATTGTCTCATTTCATTCCCTCTGATTCTGTTAGGAGAAAGAAGAAAAAAAAAAATAAAAAAGAATCACTACAGTGGGGAGAAAGTCAAACTAGAGATTATATTAGGCTGAGGCAAATGGTATTCACCTTTTATAGTCCCTATGTTTTATAATGAAGATACTTCATTGAAACAATGATGCATACTTCAACAGTTCCCTGGAGAGCAGTGAATCCTGTTTGGAGAGATTCATGAATATGTGCATTAGCACAATCCAACTGGAACTTGCCCTTAAAAAGGAACCACAAGAGAAGCTGATCAGTTCTCGCTTATGTATATAATCAGGAGGTTATCATATTATCTCCCCCTCCTCAGGGAAAAGCAGATGCAGATTCTTCTCCCACTTTAACGTGAGAAATGCCAAAGGAAAAACAATCCCCACCTCCACACACCTTCAGCAACACTTTGTATATGAATCCAAGAAGACCTTTTAGAATATATGAGAAGTTCCTCTAAATGAGAATTTATTTTGCATATGATTAGTCATAGGGTAAACCTTTAAAAAACAAAAAAAAAAAGAAAAAAAAATTACATCTGCATTAATTCAGTCATGACCATCAATAAAGCTGAAGTGAGTTCAAAGCCTGCTAGAGATGGCAGAGAGATGAGACAAACATTTCACAGAGTCAAGGCTTGCAAAGATATACATGAAGCTCTGTGTCCTGAAGATGAATGAGGAACACTTGGCAGTTCTTGAAGCAGTAGTTTATTTAAAGTACAAAGAATTCAGTGAAAAATACTTCTGGCCAGCAGTTGGTGCCCGGCTTTCAAGAAAAATGGCAGACCACCACTAAGCTAGTGACAATGATAAAGAATAGCCACATAGATTTGCAGATTTATCTTTAGGTTTGTAGCAACCTCAGCTCTATGAAAAGGAGTAAAGCAATGAGACTCCTCACCACCTCTGAAAACAGACTGAAAAGAGATTCTGCCTCATGATGGTGCATATTATTAAGCAGTCATTACACACACTGGACACTAGCAATAATCTTTATCATCCAAAATGAGCAACTGTTTGATCTGAGCTTGGAAAGATGAGACAGAGCAACAAAACAGGAGAGAAAAACCAAAATTATCTGTCACCTTCTGGGTAAAATGTGCCTTATTACCACTTCTACATCCCCTCTACCCATTTATACAGGTGCTAAATGAGAAGTAGAGTTTGCTTTAAAAGATGTCTTCAATTTTATTATGGGTAGGGAAAATCCCCATGCATCTTTAATTTAGGTTGTGATTATGGACATAAGTGAAAATGAATTTAGAGAAACTCTTGGAGGATGTAGGTTCCTCTCACCAAAAGCCACAAAGGTTGTAGCTTTTTTTATTTTCTGAGGGTTTTTTCTTTTTTTTTTTTTTTTCAAGTATGTATTAAGAGTCCAGCCTTGTTCTTTGCAGCCCAAAGATCCTGCACACAAAAGCTTTCTGGATGCCTCCTGTCTTTTGTGAGCTGGAAGCAAAAATCACTGCATCTCTATGTACTAAGGGTTTTTTTTTCACTTTGAGGGGAGAGGCATTATGCCTTCAAAATAAGATATATAGAGGAGGCATAATTATACCCTCTAAAGAGGATATAATCTCATAATTGTGCAGTAGAGCTATCCTCAGTTTGTACCACACACTGTACTTGCATGCCTGATGACAGATTAACACCGGGCTCAGCTTCTGGTCTGAGAGAATTATTTTTAATTAAAAGCTGGTTGAATGTTGTTGAACACACGTGTGTATGTGTTTGTGTGTGTGTGAAGTGCCCTATTTACCACACACACACACACAGATATAAGAAACCAAGCTTCTAAAGCCCTCAACTCTATCTTTTTTTTTTCCTCCATGGCTAATTATGGCTCTTCACCATGCAAAAGAGAAATGGTATTTAATTTTTTTTTTTTTTTTATATAGAGGTGGGGAGAAAGGTTTATGTTTTTATTTTGCTGAACTTGCTGTGGTGTGTCACACTCAGCTCTAACAGTGCAGCTATTACCATCAAATAACCAGCATAAGCAGATGTGCTGTTCCACCACAGTGACCCCACAAAGAAGTTTAGATTCCAACAGCAGAGAAAAACCTATTCCTATCCCCTATCCCTATGGAAGGTGCAAAAAAGAGTTTAAATGAAAAGAAATATTTCAGCATCCTGAATAATTCACTGCTCCTAGGTCTGTTTCTGCTGGGTGCATCAGCACCATTGCACAAAAAAATATTTGCACCTAAAATGGCAAAATCCAGAAAATTCTGATCTTTCTCTGAGTGCAGCAAGGAAGCAACAAAACAATGGTGTGTATGGATTTTTGGATCTACATGGGCTTTTGTCCCTGCTCTCTGCTGAGTTTGTGAACTCGTGCAAAAAGCAGTTTGCACGGATGTAACAGTGATGTTTGGGGAAGACAAAGCTTGTGCATCACAGCAGGGGGAGAAAGAGGGGAGATGAAGGTCAAAGGGTAAATTCCAATTGCTGAGACATGTTTTTATGAGTTGAATCTTAACCATGTGATGGGCAGCATTCAGAATCTGAGTAAAACTCAGTTGGAATAACTACCTGGTGGAACCTTTCCAAAGCTGGCCAGCAGAGGTGAGTTCTTTCTTTCCAGTGGTTGCTTTCTCAATGTTGTTTTAGTTCTTAAATGGAAAGTTCTTAGTTAATTGATATGTTCCTTCAGCCTTTGGAGATGAAAATGACCACAAGTGGTTGGTTTCTCATTTATATGCAGGAGCTACTTCTTCTTCAGATAGTTTTTGATTTACAGGATGGACACAAGAGAGAAGAAAGCAGGTGGTGCCTTTTAGTTAGAGAGAACATAGAATCATAGAATAGTTTGGGTTGGAAGGGACCTTAAAGATCATCGAGTTCCAACCCCCCTGCCATAGGCAGGGACACCTCCCACTACATCAGGCTGCTCAGTGCCTTGTCCAGCCTGGTCTTGAACACCTCCAGAGAGGGGGCATCCACAACCTCTCTGGGCAACCTGTTCCAGTATTTCACCACCCTCACTGTAAAGAATTTCTTTCTTATGTCTAGTCTAAATCTATCCCCCTCCAATTTATATCCATTGTTTCTAGTCCTCCCATCCGATATTATGTTAAAAATTCCTTCCCCTGCCTTTCTGCAGGACCCCCTCAGGTACTGAGAAGTTACTCTGAGGTCCCCTCTGAGCCTTCTCTTCTCCAGGCTGAACAACCCCAACTCCTTCAGCCTGTCCTCACAGGGCAGTTGCTCCAACCCTTTAATCATCTTCGTGCAAGAAGGAATGTAACTCCCTTACTTTTGGTTAGAGAGAACATGCAAGAAGGAATGTACCTCCTTTATTTGAGGTACCAAAGCACTGTGAGCAAAGATCTCATACAAACAGGTAACAGCAACAGCTTTTGCAACAGGATCAGTCACCTTTCTACCATCTCTTATTGATCTCACCCAAAAAGGATAGGAAGAAAGCAAGACTTTTATCTTCTTGATGAATCCTTCTCCTGCTTGTGGTCAACCATATCTTCCCTTTTAGTTTGTTTTCCTTCTAGCTACATCAGAGGGAGCCACAAATCCTCAAGGCAAATAAATTTCATGTAATATCTTCATATAGGATGGATCTGTTACTTGAAGCTGTGCTGTGGCTGAACGAGAGCATCAGACTCCTAATCTGAGGGTCAAGGGTTCAAGTCCCTGTCCAGGTATGAAGCTTTCAAGAGTTGGGCTGATGGTTGGACTTGATGATCTGAAAGGTCCCTTCCAACCTAGATGACTATAAACTATAAACTGATGGAGACCTGCTGACCACTGTCTCTGCAGAAAGCCTCGTGCCAGCTCAGCTGAGATTTTGGAAATCAAAGACATCATCCCTGTTGAAACTCCCTAAAGATGCCTCCAAAAGAAGAGTTTAATAAGAAAAGTTTGCTGATGGTTACATGTCTGGCCTTGCTAAATCAAGTTCACTGTTGATGTAATTGTTTGATGCAAATCAGTGCATCTGGTTGATGCTTGCAAAAAAAAAACCCATTAATCTGTTGGTTTTGTACCAGCAAATGATACCACAAATGAAGCCAAACAAAAATAATGAGCCACTTAAATGTTGTGTTACTATATATATGGAAAGGTTTAGAAGAGAAGGCCCTTTCCTTGTCCTGTTCCCAAGGCTCTGTGAACACTGTCAGTAATTTAACATAACCAGAACCCACCCACACTGTTTGACTCCTGTGTTTTGACAGACAATTTGCCAGTTCCTCAGTTGCTCTGAATCTCTAGAGTTTCATTTCAGTCACTGGAGTTACAACAGTTTATTCCATTTAGGGATTTGATCCAAAGCCTTCAAACAGTTTCAGGAGGAGAAGATTTCTGTCTGCTTTGTCTTGTTTTCCACTCTCTGCTCCCTGTGTTTTCTAATATCCCAGTATATGACACAATTTTGTCATCAGTGACTCTTACAACTGCCAGGTTCTGTCAGTGGCAGAAAATCGTGCAAGCTTCATCCTGAAATAAACACCTTAAATAACTAAATATCACTGACTTTTTGGGGGCTTAAATTGAGGTTAAGTTTATAGGTTTAGCACTGAAGTTTTACAGGTGTGAATTACCATCTATCTCAACTGCAGAATTTATTAATATGAATAATTGAGAAGTATCATTTGACTACAAGCAGAGCTGTAACATTCAAATCCTGAGGATGTCCCATGTCCCCTGAAGGTCCAAATCTTTCTAGGCATTTCTGGGAAGATAAGTGAGCTCAGCTCCCTGAAGAACTAGTTATCCTATGATATAAAAGCTTCATATTTGTCCTAGAAGATTCAAAAATGTAGTAATGGGGGACATTTTCTCACTTCTTAGGTTCTCATTGCAGTGTCTTTCCCCTGTACCATTTGGATAATTAAGTTTCCCTATTTTGGAATGGGTTCACTTGACCCTAGGATAACCTAAAATAATATTAAAATTATTTTCACCACTTTCTAAGGGAAAAAAATTTATTTCCTTTACTCCTGGTGTCAGCAAAATAATAAAATATTTTTGCTTTGCTGATGGCACTCCACACCAAAACCCCATAAACTAAACTGACTATTTTGAAATGCTAAAAACCAGCTGGAACAGAAAACAAAATTAACTTTTTAATTTCGTTTAAAGCAGAGATATTGAATAACCTACAAAGTAGAACTGTTGAAAATCTCCTTAGAAAACATTCGGCAGCACTGAAGCATTCACACAGCTAAACAAAAGCTTTCTGAGGGAAGTTTCAGATGGCATTTCTTTATGTTTTGTCCATATTCTAAGTGCCCTCTACTGCCAAAGGAGCTGTACTACAGAGAGAGCAGACACTTGTCTACAAGCAGCGAGTAGAAACCCTCCCAGAAACTCATAGAAAGGAAGAATTTGATATCTCCTTTTACTGTATGTAGTAATTCTGGAAAGCTACCAGCAGTAGGATGGTTTTCAATCAGAAAATGAGAAGTAAATTAAGTGGTGAATGGAAATCTGTAAAAATGTTTATAAATATGTCAGTTGTGAGTGGTCCAGGCTCTTCTCAGTGACCTCCAATGATAGGACAAGGGGCAATAGATGCAAGCTGGAACATGGGAGGTTCTACATAAATATGGGGGAAAATTTTATCAGGGTGAGGGTGAGAGAAGAGTGTCCCAGGCTGCACAGAGAGGGTGTGGGATCTCCTTCTCTGGGGTCATTCAAACCCCACCTGGACACCTTCCTGTGTGACCTGATCTGAGTGTTCCTCCTCCAGCAGAGGGATGGGACTAGATGATCTCTCCAGGTCCCTTCCAATCCCTGACACTCTGTGGTTTATTTCTGCTGGTTCTGTGGGTTCTTCCTTTCTGCAGCTTGCTCTCCTCCATTGTTTTCTCTGCCTATCTGTGATGTCTCTTCTGGCATTTGAGAGACAAGTTTCTCAGCTGAGATCCAACCTAACACTTGTAGGCAAATTTTACACTTTAACATGAAGCTTGATTGAGAAAAACAGAGTTAGAAACCATCCCCATCCACACAGCTGGTGAGGTGCAATGGCTGGGGAAGATGGGGAAGTGCAACCAACACCAGTGACAGAGTAAATTCCTTCTGGTTTAGCACTGAAATAAACACCTTAAATAACTAAATATCACTGACTTTTTGGGGGCTTAAATTGAGGTTAAGTTTATAGGTTTAGCACTGAAGTTTTACAGGTGTGAAGTACAGCCTATCCCAACAGTAGAATTTATTAATATGAATAATTGAGAAGTATCAGTTGACTACAAGCAGAGCTGTAACACTCACATTCCAATCCTGAGGATGTCCCATATCCCCTAAAGCTCCAAATCTTTCTAGGCATTTCTGGGAAGATAAGTGAGCTAAGCTCCCTGAAGAACTAGAATATGTAAAGGGTGAGTTCTCCAGGCTCTTCTCAGTGACCTCCAATGATAGGACAAGGGGCAAGCTAGAACATGGGAGGTTCTACATAAATATGGGAAAAAACTTTATCAGGGTGAGGGAACAATGGCACAGAAAAGCTTCTGAACCATCTAGAACGTGGGAGGTTCTACATAAATGTGGGAAAAACCTTTATCAGGGTGAGGGAACAATGG
>VZTY01022614.1:5374-28679 GCA_013400935.1 Turnix velox
TATGTGCCTATTGGCCCAGACTGCTAAATAACATCTACACAATGTTTCTCTCAATGTTTCAAGAGTTGAAAATAACTGTACAAGGTTAAAGTACAAAAGTACACAAGACAGTGGACACGAAATATCCATGAATGAGTTCATCCCATCTGCTGCTTGGTTTGAAAAGTAGAACTTTGAAACTAAAAAATACTGCCCTTCTCTAAGTTCTGTCAAGTTGAATGGAAGTGGGTATAACCTGATTACAACACTAACACCAGTATCACTGATCTGATATTTACAAAAACAAAAAAAAAAAAGAAAATTGTATTTTTTCAATAAATTAAAGTCAATGCAACACCCATGCAAGCCAGAACGCCAGCTTTTTGGTGAACAAGGACCCAACATTTGAATAAGAACCTTCCCATAGTCCCCAACTTTAAAACTGCTTTTTTTTTGTCTCCTTTTTCAAACTGTATCCATTCCTCTCATCGAAGATGTGAAGCCCAAACCCATTCCTCTTTGCGTGTGAGTCTGTGATCTGGCCATTTCATACTGTGCATCTAAGTTTCTGAAAACTTCTTCCTGCTGTTTCAGTGTTTTGTAACTCTCTTCATCAACGGAGCTGCAGCCGGCTTCATCCTCGCTCTGGAAACCACAGAGAAAAAAACAAAGGTTGAAACGTGTAGGAAGTGGTGTTTTCATATAAAACAAGTGTCCCTAAACATCACAATTTTAGCATTTTCTAAAGGTATGAAGAACATAAGCATTTATTTTCATGACTGGAACATTCTCACTGACTACAGACACACAGAGAGCCTTCATTCAATTTCTTTTTCTACCTCATTCCAAAGAAGTCTCAAATTAATTTCCACACAAAGAAATACAATTTATCAGGCTACACATATTGGTCAGTTACAATTGTTGGTACAGATTATAACAATTCCCTTGTTAGCCAGAAACATGCATTATTTTGCACCAAACTCAGATTTAGATGCTAGTGAACTTCAATGTGAATGTTCCCATGTGCATCAGGAAATATCAGGTTAACTTAACAGCTTTACTGGCCAAGGCACACTTGAAAAAAAAAATTAAAAATCACTATTTTGCAAATAATGATCAATTTAATTACACATTCAGAATTCTTTACCTTAATTCCCATCAGTTTTCTGAATTTGACATTTTGGTCCTTGTTGCCAAAGTTTAGTTTTTCCCATATTTCTGCAGACTGTGATTTATCCTGTACAAATTAAGAAAATGATAAAAAGTTCTGGTTAATAACACAATACACCATCAAGTATGACAAAACGAGTACATTGTGTAGCACTACCACAAGTGGAAGTAAAAGCTTTCTCTGGAAAAATAATAGGAGACTGGAAGGATTGTAAACATTCTGAGCTGAATTACAGCTGAGGTGTAAAAAGACATAAATCCAGCTGTGACTTAGTTTCGTGCATTTGACAAGTAGAACATCAGTGTTTACATGGCTGTGATGGAGTCAGAGGTATTTAATAAAACCTGTGAGAGATTCTTGCCCTGCTGTGGAGAAGATTAAAGCACAGCAGTGAACTCTACCAGTCTGAAATCCCTCACACACAGCAAACACAGTAATATTCTGTAGCTTTGCAGTGCTGAGTTCCTGCTAATGTGCCTCTGCCAAGGTGCTGCTTCACAGATCTCCCAATTGATGAGATAACATTAATAAATTTACTCTTTGCATGGCTTTCTGGTTGTTCCTGTGTCCTGCCTGAGCCAGCTCAGAGTCTCCAAGTCATATCTGACATCTCCACATCTTTACAGGACCCCTTTGTGAGGGAATTTCACTTAAAAATTTCACCCAAGTATGTTCTTTACTTGGGTTGATTGTACCCAATTCGATAAAGTCTGCAAACTTTGTCAAAAATGAGTGCTTGAAGTGGATTACAGGAACATGAATTTCCTTATTGCAGTTACACAATGTACAGCATAATTCAGGAAGAACTGCTTAGACAGCAGTCAGCCTTCTTTTTTCCTTCCTTTTGCCTCCCTTTGATGCCACATGAACCAGTTTCAGTTTTTCACATCTTATGAAACAGACTGTGAAAAAGCTAAGTGAGCTCGTTATGCAAGACAAGCAATGAAAATTAATCTGTTATCTTAGATAAAGTATGTTTTATGAAAGAAAGGAAAACATTACCCCTTCCTTTTTGCCTTGCCAAAGCATCTTCCTCTTTTTCTCCTGCTCAGCAAATTTCATTGGATTCACTGCTGCTGGGTTGTAATAGCTGGGTACAGCAATGCCAGTCTCTGCTAGAGCTTTTGCTTGCAGGGCTGCCATCTGAGCTGCCATTGCTATCTGAGGAGTTACTTGGGTTCCCGAAGCCAGAAGGGCAGCAACATTTATAACAGAACCTCCAGTGGCTGCAGCAGCTGGAGAAAAAGAAATTGCTTTAATTAATTTCATACTTTTGGGAAAAAAAACCCCAAAAAAACCCAAACACTCACCTAACAACCCACAAGAAACCCCCTCATTAGGAATTAAAATACTACCTGCAGCCATTTTGCGTTGCTTCTGTTTTTCAACCATTTCTTTCTCTCTCTGTTCTTGCAGTTTCTTTGCTCTTTCCAGTCTAAAAGTACATGAAAATGGAAATATTCAGATGTGCAAAATTAACATCAGCTTACTAATGTCATATATCATTAAAATAATAATTTCTGACCTTCTAGCTAGTGCTTCCTGTGCATCCATAGCTGTATTTCGTCCCCGAAAAGGTGGTGGACTCGGACTCCGGCTGTGACTCCTGCTGAACCTTCGGGGCTTTTCAATTCTTTTCTTTCTTTCTCTGTAACCAAATTTAACAGAGTTGTTAAAACAATGAAGATAAATAGATGCCTTAACATCTCATACAGTATTTGATCACATCTCTGAAAAACTGCTTAATAATTCATTTGGAGAACTCTCCAGAACAGCCTTCACAGAGTTTATGCTACAACAGTGCAAGAATCACACTTGCCTTGTGGGGGGGAATGGTGGAAGACTGGGGAGGAGGACTCTAAGTGTGCTTGGGTGACATGTAGCTGAGGTGTACAAAAACCCACCTAATATATTAATTGCTGTCTAGCCTTGTGCACTTGACAAGTAGAACCTGTGTGTTTAGACATTACAGGCTCAGAGGCACCATATCAAAGCTGCTTAAGATTCCACCCTGCTGAAAGATCAAAGCACAGCAGTAAAGGAACCTTGCTTGAATCCCTCATGTTCAATTGAAAACAGCAGGCTGGGGTAGCAAACTCCACAGTGCCACTTAAAATGCATATATAAACTACTACCATCACTATTTCTCCTTGTCTAGATCATTAATATTGCCATTAGATGACATTAGGGTTTATCCCTCCTTAAGCTTGTCACGGATGTTTTAAACAAACAAGTCACAGATAGTAGCAAGAATCCAAACAAAGCTTAAATTATAGGAAACACCATTCCCATTTTCCTCAGATTTGCCCTAAATTGAGATGCACAAAGATGAATCTGCAATTTTATACTTAAATGTTGTTACCAACCATTTCAGATAATAGCTAACTTGTCAACAGCCACTTTAAATGGCTTTCAGGTATTCTGTTTCTTCTGTCTGCAACTTGGGCAGCATTTAAAAACAGCATGAAACGTAGGCTGGAGTTACAAAAGAAGATCCTTGTTTACATGATAAATCTGGTAGAATACAAAGGAGGCAAGACTTATCTTTTCATAGAAGATGACAAGATGCAGATTCAGGCACTGTGAAGTGACAGATCTGCATTCCTGAGATAGGATGTAATGCATGTTTCAAAGATACCTTCATTTTCCCCATGTTGAGTATTGTAGTTTGGTCTTGTCATTGGTCTGATGCTTTACTGCACTGGTAAACATCAAGGAAATAAATACCTGAGCTTTTGTATTTTAAGTATTTTCCACTTGAAACAAGCAGCTGGTGTCATGTTTTCCATCTAGCATTTAATCAGAGCAATACCACAAAAGAAATGCCAGGAGGGAGTCTGTATACTCACAGAACAAACAGATTAGTTTTAAATGCTAGTGAGGACAGACCATTTGAAAAAGGTCAAGGTCTACTATTTACAAATGCTTCTGTCATAGCCTGTTACTGTAAAATAATAAATAGTGCATTTCATGAATGAATAATTTCATTTCATGGTTAAGTTTCAACAAGGCTTCCTGTTGGTCTCATGAAGAGCTTTCCTTGAGGCTTTCCCCATTGGTTCTATTTCCAAAGGCTTCACTTGAACCCAGAGCTTGACAAAGTGTTGTAGCTACTTATGCCTCACTTATTTTCCTTCTCTAGGGTTTCTGAGACAAAAACAGTACTTAAAAAATAATGCATTCTTGCAATTGCTACCAACAAAGCATCTTTCCAGTTGAAGAAATTCCTGAGCTATGACTACCCCTTTTGTTTTGTTCCCATTCACTGTTTTGTTCCAGCTAATTTGAGTTCCACTGCAAAAGCAAAAAATTTACTCTGGGGTGTGAAGCTTTCACAGAGTCACTGAAGAAAAAAAACATTCAAAGTGACTTTTATAAACCATAAGTGCACATCACCTACAACCACTGGAAATAATGTGGCTAAAAATACCATGAACTGCAAATAACACACAAATCAATTGAAGACTCAGCTCTACTCACCCCAGCTGAAAGCAGAAAGTACATGCCAAAATAAAGTGTGACACAAGCCACCACGTAATTCAACTAGTTCTTCAGAAAGTAAGTCTTCTGAAAAATTTCACAAGTGATGCTGTAGCCTTACATGAGTGTGCTAGATTCTCATGTCTCCAACGATCCACCATACTGCTGAGTAGTCATAACCAACTTCTAGACCTTTTAAATATGCAATTTAAAATACTCTTGTGAAAATACTACTAAACAAATTGGAATACGGGGAACAGCTCTGAAGGGACGCTGATTTGCATTCAAACTGTTTGCTTTACTTTGAACAAACAGGAAGGGAAAAAACCCACAACTGTTGTAGGCATTAAGTCATATTTCAGCTTAGTCATCCCAAAAATTCTGTAGGGCATTAAGAACGCAGGGGTGACACATACAATTAGACTCAGAACCCTACATCAAAATTCTGAATAATTCATCAGTACCAGAAAACATCCACTTCTATACATTGATGAAAAACTCTATCATATTTCAAGCTAAGGCACACATCTCAACTCTATCAAACAGATCCAGAATAAGTCAGTATGTGACTGGCATCTCAATCTCTGCTTCTAGAATTCCAGAAGCAAGAAAGAGAAGCACCCAAGACAGGGAGGAAAAATTAACTCAGCATTTCCATGCTGACCTTGACAAAAAGGAGATGCTAATCACTAAAACAGAGCAGTACATTCAGAAGAGAAAGTCTATCTGACTCAAAATTTATCTCAGCTTTACACAGTGCTAGTTCACAGACAAGATAAATATCTAAATGAAGTCTGTGGAGCTGATCAGGACTAGTTTCTGATCTCTTGCAGATAGATATTACCAGTTAAGAATTCCCTTTTATAATATACACACAAACAGATAAATACAACAGTATTTTTAAAGCAGTGATTTGCCAACCACACTGCTCTTGTATAAAGCATGTGAAAAGATTAGTTGTATCTTAATCTTTATTTTCTCACAAACTTAAATTGCTATTGTGAATCACACTATGAAAAGATGAGAATCTGTGACACCTAAGCTGCCTGGGACACATTTCTGCAAGTGCATACAAACAAAATCTCTGACCCCTAGCCCACCCTATCAACACAACTGAGAAAAACCTTTAATTATACTGAACAGGCATGAGCTGGCAAATCTATCATTCTTCTACACATCAGCCACACATTATTCAACCAGAATGTCACTGTTAACCTTGTAGGAAAGTTAACACTTACCGGCTTCTGCTCCTAGTTCTGCTTTTGCTTCTGCTCCTATGTCTGTGTCTAGATCTTGATCTAGACCGAGATCTTATACGGCGTTTTCTCTCTCTGCTGCGAGATCGGGATTTTTTCCTATCACGACTTCTACTACGATGACGTCTGAAACACATGGCCCAAATTCTTACATATATTCTTACATTTAATTCAGTTTCAACTGAAGGACTCACACACAGCTTTGTCACCACGGGGCAAAATGTATCAGGCTGAATGGGGAAACTGCAAACTACATATGTAAGAGTTCATTCATGCCTTAAATAGTCTAAGTTGCAAGACTGAGAGATGAAATGGGAAAGGAATCAAATACTACCACCAGCCACAGCAGATGAGTTATAATTTATGTAAACAATCATACTCATCAATATAGCTATTTTTAGTTGCTAATGAAAGTGTACATCTCAAAACAAACACACAGCCAATTAATCTGATGCAAGGCAACAAAACTCTCCTCCTCCCAATGGCATTGCAATACCTCAGGGAAGAGATTTCCAAATTTCAGCCAGAGAGTCACACATAATCCCTCAGTGCATGAGCTGAAGTTTGCATCTTGCTGTTAATTTGTTACAAATCCTCCAGCTACAAGCAAAGCTGGCTGAAAAGTTTTGCAGGGTGTAATCTGTTTGTAAAAAAAAAAAAAACTGCCCTGAGAGTCAGCTAGGTGTAAAGATTCTCAAACAGCACTGCCTCTGGGTAAGTTCTTGATTTAGAAAGAAAAAAAAAAGCTCTCCTGTTGCTATAGTGTTGCCACAGGCAAATAACATTTAATATATTGTTTATAAAACCTCTTTATTATGTATACTAACAACAAATAGAGACAGAGCACCTAGATGAAGCCTGAGAATTGTTACATACTTAGAACTAACTTGAAGAAAATGTAGCAACAAATGTGCAACTCAATGAAAACTGAAACATGCAATGTAAATCGATGCTTTAAACTAGGGCACTAAACTGTTTCAGATGTACTTAAGTCTACACTAACTCTTAAAGAGTTTTGAAAATGCACTTAAAGAATAATCATGTAAAACATCTTACCTTTCACGAGACCTGGATCTCGAATGACTCCTCCCTCTGGATGATTTTCTCTCTTTGCGTTTGTGTCTATCCTCACCATTTTCAGATGAATTTAGGCTATCTCTTCCCTTGTCAGAAGAATGTTCTTTGTCATTGTGGTCTTCAGATTTGTGCTTCTTGGAGGACTTCTCTTTGGACTCATGTCTTCTTGCCTGTTTTAAGAAGAAGTTGGTTCTTTCAGGAAAATAGTGCAACAAAGAGAGTTAGTATGGGCATCAGAAGATCAAAAATGATAAGTTTTGATGCAACATTAGTAACCTTAGGAGTGTGACTCAATCAGGAGTGATGGCTATTTTACCTAATGCCACCAACTACCCAAAGTTGCAAATGCACACTGTAATTTTCCCCCTTTCTCCCCTCCTCCCCACTGTCTAAAGGATTTCTAAAGCATCCATCAAGGTATCCTTACAGTGCTTCCACATAAGGGTTCACAGCATTGTAACAAAAACATTCTGTCATTCTATTGCTTTCCATTCCAGACAGATAAATACCTATCTTTAAGA
Source organism: Turnix velox (assembly GCA_013400935.1). Classification (NCBI taxonomy): domain Eukaryota; kingdom Metazoa; phylum Chordata; class Aves; order Charadriiformes; family Turnicidae; genus Turnix; species Turnix velox. The sequence goes on from VZTY01022614.1 coordinate 12,859, forward strand.
ACCTTATAAAACTTCTGAATATACATATATAGCTATACACTTGAATTTGTAGCTATTAGATTTGCCTAAGCCTACCATGTAGGAAGTTAACCAAATCCACAGTTGCAGATACATACTATTTTGCTTTTTGAAATAAAACCATTTTCAATCCACCATCAGATCATTTTCAGACCAAACTTTCCTTGGTCTGGTTGGAAGGTAGATGATCGATACCCCATTTTTTAGTGTTTAAAACTAACATGCATCACCCTGAGACCTCCCACAGTAGTTTTATTTCAAAGATATGTTGCTCCACCATAGTGCAATTTCCTCCTGCAGTGCCTCTTAAAAAAAGATTCCTTTTTATAGCCGCAATGCCAAAAATACTTAGCAAGGTCAGGCCAGATTTTTGCCAGTGTTTTCCTCAGAGACTAAGTCATGACATCAACACCTTTTTCTTAATATATCCCATTTATTTTTAAACCTCTCTAGCACAAAAGCATAGCCCACTTAAATCTAATGTTTAAATAATGTTTTATTTCAATTCATAACTTCAGCACAATGTCATCACTTTAGACTAAAACCCAATTCCTCAGAGGGTTTTACTGGCTTATCTAAATCTGTTAACTACTTACTAAACTTTTACTACAATCATAACTGTCTCAAAAGAAATGTGTGGAGAAGATGCTGCAATTACCTTCTACTTGCTTGTGCAAGACTTCCAACTAATTAAGATATATCAGTTTCTAAAAAAAATTTAAAAGTATAATGTTGTTTTTCCTGCTTTTACAGTAATTTATTCTTCCTGAATTATGAGTTGTTACATAAAAACATATCTGAAGTTTGAGTCATTACCTCTAAGTTACTTTTAAGTGTATTTTTACATAGATAAAAAAAGAACTACTGGCATTTAGTACTCAGTCTAAAAAGAGCTTAACCCTGCAAATGAATGAAACCAGTACATATACTGTGGGATATTATTCCTCATCTGCTCACCCTGTGAAACTTAAAAACTGCTAAAAAATTGAGTTAGATTTGATCCAACAGCATGGCAAAACACTGGACATAATTTTAGGCAAGGACTTTAAAAAAAAAAAAAACATTAAAAAGATACTTTTATTGTTTTAAAACCATGTATTCCAAGCACACACTTAGTAATAAACCACCATTATATCCCATAACGGATTTAAGATATTTTTAAGGGAAATGAGAGTTTGAATGACTAATAGTTACCTTATCATGAAGTAGGCTTATAATTTTGCTATCTGAGTCTGCAGCGTCTTCAGTTCAGTCTCTTCGCGCATTAGCACGCTGAGTATGATTTATTATAGAAATGTTATCATGTGAGCTAAACAATATATTCAATTTCACAAAAACTCTCTAGATTATTTCTCTTTTCCTTTTTTTTTTTTTTCTTTCCTCCTTTCTTAAAACAGAGCTTCCATTGGATTGGGGGAAGAAGTTCCTAACCCAAAGTTAAAAAAGTCCCTTGTCTGACCCAAACTGCTATCACCCCACATGGCTTAAGCTTCTTTGACCATTTTGATGCTCCTGGTTTGCTTGTTTCACCTCTTCCCTGGTGTGTAAGCCAGTTTTTTTCCAAGATATTATTGATACTGTCTCTTTTCACTCCCCTGTATACACACATATACTTATTCAATTTAGAAGAAGAGACAGCCTTGTGAAGTTTTTGTTGCTACTGTCACATTTCCAGCTGACTTAGCTTGTCAAGCTATGAGTGTTTTTTCAATTAAAAGACGTAACAAACATAGCTCAGTCAGGTGGGGAATTATTTTTAAGATATTTATGTAGAAGGGTACGTAGCACTGGAAGTCCTGAACATTAGCCAGGAATAAAGCTACCCAAGGCTTTTGGTTAATGGAAGCTCTGTGAAAGTCATCAAGAACACCATTCTATTTCTCCACAAGAATTCTTTCTTTTGGCTGTTTCCACAAAAAAAAAAAAAAAAAGAAAGAAAAGAAATTAAGTTACTAGTATCTGAAAGCATTTTTTCTATAAAACTATTACCTTGTCAACATGATGGCTGCAATCATGCTTCACTATGATAGGATCTCCATAGCCATTTTTAAGCTTAAAGTTTCCAATTTCTTGTACTTACCATAAAGTCATTTCTACAGGTTTACACATATGTGCATTACTATAAGATACTTTTTACAATGTATAATTACCTAAACGCTACAAAGTGTTAATTACCTCTTTGCTTCTGCTCCGGCTTCTGTGTTTTCTTCCTTCGGCATCTGGAGAAGGAATTTATTGTTAGTTATCAAGCTGAAGATCAAACGTTCAGAATCTTTCTAGTTCCTTTCAATTATTCTACTCTCATCTGCCCCCAGAGTCAAATAAAAATAGCACTATTAGAGCATCTGCTGCAGAAAGCAAACTCTAGGTAGTTTTCCCAGTTCTGTTTATGTTTATTTAAGCTGTCTAGCCCATGTAAAACTTAGCCATATCATACTTCAGACACCTTATTTATGTTACAACTGTTCAGAAGTATTCCAGTCTAAGCTTATCTAAATAAAAATAAGACAATGCAGTCCTATTTTCTTGGTGTTGTGGCCTTTTGGTTTTGTGGCATCTCTCACTCCCTGAACATTGACAATCTTACCCAGTCTGTCATTAAAATCAAAAAGTACCAATATAATACACTTAGGATACAAAACCAAAATTACTACCTTCATTTACCCCAACCCTAACAAAATACCAAAGCCATTTTTTCCTAAAATCACATTTCAGTTCCACAAGCACACACCAGAAAACAAACTACTTTGCTCATGTGAAAATCATACCTGATTTCCGTCTTCTTTCTCTCGATCGTGAGCGTGATCTTGAATAATGATGCTTTGATGTTCTGGGAGAACTAGAGGCATCCGACTGTTCCTTTTTCTTCTCTCTCTCTGGAGAGGACTTTTCTGGGGCTACACCATCTCGTTCTGTATCACTACCCTGCACAGGAAGACAAGTTTATGGTTTTTAAACAATTCAAGATTAAAACTCAAGAAAAACTATTTCTTATTTCCTCAAAAGACATAATTATGTACCCACTCTATTATTAATTAGGCAACAGTTTAACAGACTTGCTGTGAACTGTGTAACTGCACACAGATTGATTTTTCAAGACTTCACTGAAGAGAATTTATCTATAGTAGCATTTTGCCCTCACACTACATTACACTGCACTTTACTTTTCCCACTCACTTTTGAAATTTCAATACAGCTTTCCCTAAATGGTGTCTATCCCCCAAATTGTTCTATCATTTTAGACAACACAACCCAAAATGTTCCCTCCATCCCTTCTGAACTTAGTCCTAGAAGCTTCTCTTGCGTGGAGAGCTCAAGACTGCTTTGTGATTCAGTGCTGGCAGAAGGAAATGTGTATAACCAGGCTAACAATGCATTGAAAGGAACAGAATGGAAAAATACACACTGAATGTGCTTTCATTAATGCCTTGATAGGAGAGATAACGAGCTGCTCACTTCTCCATTTGCATGCTATGCTGATACCTACCTCAAAACATACCAGCACATGGACAAAAGCACTGAGTGCTTCAGATTGCATCTGCAGCAGAGCTGTAACTATATTCTCAGTGACACTTCTGATACAACACCTAGTAGCTGGAAAACTTTAAAACATCAGATAAAGAGGAAGAACTGAATCCTCTGTGTGATTTTCTACAAAACAATCCTTGGCACTCCATATCTATCATCTGCTTATCTACGCCTCCCCCCCTTCTACTTAGCACTTCCCCTAAGGCTTCCAAAAGACTCAGCTAAAAGTTGTTTCAAACGAATTTTGGAAGTGCTAGAAATTTGCATCTTGAAGTTACTCGAGAAGCATGAGAAGAATATCAGCTAATCATTTCAGTTTTTAAACATAGTACTAGACAGAAATTGAGCCTACTGCCACATTTTCCAAGGCTGTTAGCCTCATTATTCATACACGTTGCTGCTCATTAAGGTCCTTGAGCACTGCACCTTAGAGAAATCTCTCAGCTCTAGAAAAACACGTTCAGCAAAAAAGAAGCTGAGAGACTTCAATGAGACTCTTCTCAACTCTTACAAGTACATATGGTTGGGCCATATGAACTGAAAAACATCTTCAACTACTTCAGAAGAACCTGAAAAATAATGCCTAAAATGTTGGTACAAAACTCCATGTTCCTAATTCTTTGAAGTCTTTTCACAGAATATCTTCACAGGTTACATAAAGCAGAAAAAGCTGAAGAGAAATTAATATTCTCTAAAGTTTACAGTCCTCTTGTTCTGTTTCACCACTGGTTAAATTTCCAAGAACTTCAAATACCAAACAGAACACCATAAAGTATTTGAAGTAAACTTTGAAGAACTTCAGCACTTTACAGCTTGGTTTCTGGGGTTTTGTTTTGTTTGTTTGTTTTTAAGATGAGTTTTCTTCAGCCAAGATTATTTAATAACTTTCAGCAAAAATTAACTACCTAGGGTTTGATAACTACTCTTATCAGTTCTTTAACTAAATCATGGATCAAACACTTCCACAGGTTGCCAGGCCACCACACAAATAAACAAACACCTTCATATGTTACCAGGCCACGTAATTTTAAACAGAGAATAAAGCTACATTCTCTCTGTAGAACAGTGATTACTATTGCAAAAATGTGTCCTGTGGATATTAAGCATAAAAACCAGGAATTCGGGGCAAATAATTAATTGTGGAGTGCAGGAAAACGCTCTAGGGTTAAAATAACAGGGTAGGGAAAGCTACACGAGTGAAAACTAAGCAAAGCTCAGTCACCAAATCGATTCTTTCCCTCCTTCCTTCCTTCCCCAGGAACCTGCTCCCCACAGTCCCCCTGAGAAATACCCGCTCCCGTAGCCATAAAACTCCTCTCCCCGGCCAGGAAATTACAGGCCGTGGGCCACAACGCCTATCCCCTTCTCTCCAAACGCAGATAAACGGAACAGAAACTTCTGGAAAGGCGGAAAGAAGTAATGGGCGAAAAGCGGCCACCCCCCTCCTCCTCCCGGAGCCTCATCATGGCGCCTGCAAGCCAAGGAGCGGCGGGCGCCATTTTGTCTCTCCGCGCACACAGCTCCCCGACACAACCCTCCCCGTCTCACACGCTCTCCTCACCCGGCCCAGCGGCAGCCCCTTCCCCAGTAAGGCTTCCTATAAGAATCCCAGCAAAAAACAGCACTTACCGCCATGACTGAGCGCTGGGAACGGTGGTTATTCCCCACCTCACAAGCGGCACAACCGCCCGCAGCAACCGCCGCGCTCGCCAGCCGCGCCCTCCCTCTCCCTTCAGGCGCCCGGATGGAACTGAGGCGAAGGCGCGGTGCATTCTGGGGGCGCTCCGAGGAACGTCTCCGCCTTCCGAGGAATTTTGGCCGCCCCCTCGCCCCGTAGCTCCCGCCAATTTGAAAGCTTTGAGGTGACCGAGGGAGCGGCGTCCCGGTTTGTCACCGCTCAACAGGGCCGGGGTGAGGGGAAAAGAGGGTGAATCGTGGTGCCTGTGGGTAGGGATGAGTGTTGTGTGGCTGTAGGGATTTCCCGACACGAGTTTCTTTCAGCAAAAGTGCGAAATCTGTCCTGGACAAGGGGTGTTTGGCCGGGCCCTGTGGGGATGTCACCTGGGAGCCACATTGCTCTTGCGACTCGGCTTTGTCATTTCTAAACACGCCATTTGCCTCATAGTAACTTATCAGTACCTGAGGGGGTCCCACAGAGAGGCAGGGGCAGGACTTTTTAATGATATCGGATGGGAGGAGCAGAAACAACGGATGTAAATTGGAAGGGGGTAGATTTAGACTTGACATAAGAAAGAAATTCTTTACTGTGAGGGTGGGAACAGGTTGCCCAGAGAGGTTGTGGATGCCCCCTCTCTGGAGGTGTTCAAGACCAGGCTGGACATGGCACTGAGCAGCCTGATGTAGTGGGAGGTGTCCCTGCCTATGGCAGGGGGGTTGGAACTAGATGATGTTTAAGGTCCCTTCCAACCCAAACTATTACATGATTCTATAGGAGGCTCTTCCTTCTAGGCAGAAAGTCATTGTAGAGTAATCAATAATTTGTGTGTGGTCTTATAACTTTTATAAAGCTTACCACTTTACAGCATCTGGCTTAAATGTTTTGTCTCAGGTAAACATGTGGAATGATATAGAGCTTCTCACAAACGATGACACGGGGAGCAAGCAGCTCCCTGTTGGTTTGCAGCAAGAATGTGGAACTGCCCTGTACCAAGTGGACACACTGCTTCAGATCACCTCTTCAGAAAAGGTAGAATTCACTAAACCCATGCTGTTCCTTTGCTCTGTTCAACAGAGCTCCTTTGTCATATTTTCTACAGAGTTTCAGGTATTATATTTAGCCACTTTTTCTTCTCTAAGGTCTCTGTGAATCCACAGCTCCATGGGTGCAACTCAAAGCATGGCAGCATCATTATTGTTGACAGATCAGTGGTACTTCTTGACAGCACCAGGCAGTCTCTGCAGATGCATCTTCAGTTTGGTAAGTTCATAATTTTTGGAATTCCAGTGGAAGCTAAGAGATTTTTAAAATATTTAAGTTAGGTTTGGTAAGTTCATACCTTTGGAATTCCACTGGGAGCTAAAAGAGACTTTAAAAATATTTAAGTTAGGTTTGTACAAGAAAACATACCGAGTGTCTTGCATTTCTTAACTAGCCTCTATAATGAAGCACTATAATGAATACCTAAGACATTTACTAAGTGTTTTGTACTAGTTTAATAAGAATGCTTGCTCTCTTCTCACTGAAATGGGAATGATGAATAGCAAAACCCACTCTCTGTCTGCCCTTTCCTGTCCTCTGTTTAATCAAAATTAGTAATCTTGAAGAAATCTGGGCCCTTACTGCCCAGTTCAAATATGAATGTCTATTAAAAAAAAATAACCTTAATAGTTGACCTTTTGCCATGGAACTTTTCAGATACTAATGTGGATGTGGTTGGTCTGTTGCAAGAAAAACAGTTTCTTGTGGTTGGTGAGAGAAGTGGCAATTTTCATCTTATTCATGTACCATCAAAAAAGCCATTGCTAACTAAGGTAATTTTTTTAATTCTAATTTTGATGAAGATCTTTTGCATTGGGATTCTTTTGAGTTGTTCTTTACTTTCAGATCTCAAAAATAAGAGCAGATCTTCTGTTTCAATAAACAAGTAGATTAAAGGGACATCATATTTCCCATAAGTAACAAATAAGGAAATTATAGTTAGGAATGGCATGTATGAAACAAGAACCAGTTCTTCATGAAAGGAAAATTGAAATTGGAACTGATAATCAGAATTTCTAATATTTTTTTCATATAAAATATTAAATAATGTCCTCATAGTCTTTATGTTGATTCTATTTTAGACTTTGGTTGAAAAACCTTCACATGAAAAGACTTACTTAAATCTCCTTATTGAAAAAGATAATGCTGATGCAGGTAAGGACTGTTTTTAAAAACCAGTCTTATCTATTGTTCAGATTATATTCCTTGTATGAATTATTTCACTGCTTCATTCCTAAGCAAGTAGTCATTTTACTTACTCTTGAATACCTAAATGATTCTGAAATGGTTGTATTGGAATTTTTTTTAGGTGTTTATCATATGTTCATTCTCACAACCAATGGATTCTTCTGCATTATGTGTCTCCCACTGGCTAGAACACAGGAAGGTAGGATGATCTTTAAAGCACTTGGAATTTTCATTTGAATAGGAAGGGCTGGGTTAAAAAATTGGTTTTCTATGCATTTTTCTAATAGGAATAGGATTCTGAGATTAGATTTTCCATGCAGTCTTAGTCTTTAAAGGGAAACTGATACACAACTAATTCTGTGATAAAGCTGTTTTTTGTATTCTTTCAGTAATTCCTTTAGCTAATCTTTCTTTGAATCATTGCTCTAGGGAGTGTAGTAAAGATGCAGGATTTTAAGCCATAATCTGTTTTAGCTAATCAGCCTTAGAATATTGTGAATAATTTACATATTTAATGCTATGTAAGTATAGCTATCAGTTAATTTTCTTTAATTCAACATAGGGATCAGGTTGCCAAAGATCCTGGCTGAGGATTTTTTTCAGCATAGTCAAGATAAAAGTATTCTTTATGATGCTTATTTTCAACTTTTAAGCAAGTTTAACTCTGATATTTCCTTTTTTTTTAATGTAGCAATTGACAAGATGGATATGATTACTGCAAATAAAGTAAGAAATGCCTGCTGTCTTGCAATGAAACTTTCCTCTGCACATCTCATTGATTAATTAGCAGCTTATCATTACATATCAAAGTTCTATGCACCCTATAAATAACTTTTTTTCTTCCCCTCTTGTTTGCTTTGCCTTCATCTTCCACCTTACAAGCTACAAGGACAGATAAAGACAGCTTTCATTTCCACACAAGAGTATCACAATCTTGGCTGTCAGAATTTTGTGATAAATAATTTGGGGAAGAAGATCTACTTGATAATTGGGGTAAGCACTACATTTATAATGGTTGTTATGTGATCAGTGATGGCATTTTTTAAATCTGCAATATTACTTCTCTCCAGCTGGTTGAAAAATAAGATAATAAACCTTATTCACTAGGACTTTTTGACTTACATTTCTATCTGGAGTTTTTCTCATAAGGAAATAAGTAATTTCTCTACTTGGCCTATTGTGACTGAGGGGGAAAAATATTTTCACACTAGTTATATTTTCACACTTAGTTAATCACTGTTGGGTCCCAGCCTGTCTATTTATAGTGTTATCCTTGAGCTCAGAGACTAAAGCCAGACTTTTTATTTAAAGAGCTTTCCTATCAGGATCACATTCAACAAAAGCTTACCAAAATAACAATCAAGGTCCCATCTGTGTAAAGCTGTTAACATGAATTGAGTAACTAATAGAAAAAATAAGATATAGAAGTATTTTAAAGTATTAGTTTGGGCTAGAAGCAAGTTTTCAGAGTTCTTTGACTGAAACCTGTTGAATTAATTTTAATTTCTCTCAGTGAGTTCTGTACAAATTCCACTCAGATTTTATGTTTTATGAGGATGGAAAGGGGATGTTTTGAAATAGGTCATGTTTTTAGGATAGCTAAAAATGCACTGGGGGTGCTGACACTAACAATGGCTGTGGTAAAGGTTACTCCTGAAAGGAAAAAGTCTAAATTAAAAATAAAAGCATTGATTTTTCTGAATATCATCATTCACCAGGAGCAAAGTTCATTAAGTTAGCAGCTTTTCAACTATTTTTATAAGTTAAAGATCAGTTGAAGAAGCACAAATGTCAGTATCCAGACTTCTAATGTATTTTACTCTACCTTTACTAACAGGGCAAAGGGGATTATGTTCTCTCCAAGTGGGAGGTAGAAACTACCAATAACAAGGTGTCTCTTCGAAGTTTTGCTGATTCAAGTCTCATTGAAGGTAAGGAAGAGTATTTTTTTCCTAGATAAGTGTAAAATTGATATTGAATTGCAGAAAACACTGAGACAATTCTAGTTATTTCATTGTTTTTAGTGAACATCTCTTGTAAAGGTCCAGCCAAAATTCATGCTTCAGTATTGTTGAGTGAAACTTAGACACCTGAGATGCAATTCTCTATAAGTTAAACTTTTCACAGATCTAGGAAGTTCCATGAAATTGAATATTTGTATGTTTCTAAAGCTTGATTGTGTTTTAATACATTTTTCTTCAAGTGGATGTCTCAAAAAATTTATCTGACTGTGGATCTTTTTTTTTAGGTGCATCAAAACTTCAACTTCTTGACAGCCTGCTTTTTGTTTTAGATACAGAGGTAAGGATGATGATTTGGTTTACTCTCTGTTTTACAACGTTCTTGAATCAGTTTATAAAATATTTTTTAGTTCAGTAGCTTTATAACACATTTCTATAAAACAAAGAAGAGTATTTATAGAGAATCTTGATCTTAATGTGGTTTGAGTTGTTTTTTTTTTACTCAGTCATTATTTAAGCCATGGAATTAATTAATTTTCTGCTCAACAAAGACTGAAAGTATCTTCTATGAAGAAAATACAAAATCCATACCTGATTTTAAAATTTTTTTTAACTCTAGAATATCTTAAGCATGTGGGATGTTCATTCTCTTACTCTAATTTGGGATTGGCCTTCAATACAAATTGAAGAATTTCTTCTGAGCACAGAGTCAGATTCTTCTTCAGTCATATCGTAAGTAAAGTGTTACAGCCCTCATTTTGAAAAGTGAAAATCGTCCTGTTGCTACAGGAAACATGCCACAAACATTTGATTTTCTCTGGCAGTGAGATTTTTAGCAATATTTCCTGAAATCTTTCCAGTCAGTGGGAGAAAATAATTGGACTGTTAGTATATTTAGCTCTGTTTTAAAGAAAATCTTGATGCTCTCTGCATTTTCTTGGTTTATCTTTTGTTTCTGCTAAGGCATCTTGCATGTAACCTGTGTCATTTAGGAAATCTTATCTAAAATGAGATGTATAAATGACTCACAAGCCTAATGTTATAAAAAAGTGAGTCTGTCTTTCAGATAAATAGCAAGTTCTTCATTCTGCAGATGGAAAAGCCAAAATCTGGAAGGACATATATTGGTTAAAATGTAAAAGAAATTAATGGCACTTAAGATCAGAAAACATTTGGCTCTTTCTATTACTCTGTGCCAGTTTTAAATAAAAATAATCAGATCCATTGGAAAAAGCTCAAAAGTGATGGAAGTTACATGCATGTCTTCTCCAAGCCAAAGCACTGTTATTTTTGGATGCACTATTGGGTTTTAAAATGTATCAGTTTCCATGGAAAATGGAATTTTCTAAGAATATGTCACAGTTTTAAGATCAGCTTTATAGAGTCTGTTTTGCTTTCTTTTTTCTCCTTGTTCTGCAGGCAAGGGCTTGCTGATGTTAAACTGATAGTCATGACAATGCCTGATAACAACCAGGTATAATCTCTTCATCTGTGTTCTCTTCCTCAATCCTTATGCAATCACTCTCATTAAAAAAGGAGGTGGGAGGGGAAAAGGAGATGGCTAAATATTTGGACCAGACAATTCTCAGGAGTTCAAAGTCAAAACTTAAACCTGAGCATCTATAATTGGATCAGAGCAAGTGAGGGACTGTTGTAACATCTTAAGATAATGACCAGGCTGTGCTGCTGTTTGGTTATATAAGAAATTTTTTTTAAAAATCCAACTTATTTGCTTGTTTTTCCCCTAATTTTTCTTTTTTTCTTTTTTCCAGAAGAAAAATCTAATGGTTTTTGCTTTGCCCTCAATGCAACCCCTCTATTCTTTGGAAGTATCTATTGTTTCTTCCCTTATTCAAAGTGGGATTTGCACGGTATGTTTCAATTTTTTTTTGAAGAAATATAATCATCTCAATAGGCATAAAGATGTTACTGTGTAATTCTTTTTAAATTAAAACAAATTTTGCCACCTAATGATCTCTGTTATTTCATGCTGCAGGACACAATATACTTCTTGGAAGGAATTCATGGAAAACATCAAAAGTAAGATAATGTTTTGTTTCTTACCAGATCATTATTATATAAAAAAGGCAGATTACTTCTGCATAAAGTTGTTTTACAGCTGATAAATTCACATTGTTTCCCTCTTATTCCATAGACCCTCTGAAGGCCCCATTTCTATTGTTGTGATGAGAATTTTAACTGAAGCCTTGCCAGAAAATAGGTATTAGTTTCCATGCTATTATTTCCACTAATATAATTTTATTCCTTTATCTGTTTCTCATTCTATATTGAAGCTTATACTTTATTTCACCTCTAGATTAAGTCGTTTACTTCACAAACACAAATTCACCGAGGCAGAGAATTTTGCTCTTCAGTTTGGACTAGATGTGGAGGTAAGTTGTCCATGCTTGATAAATATTGATAAATACACTTGGAGCTTAATTTTTTTTAACTGAACTTATGAATAAGGTTATTGCAGTAGTCATAGAATCATAGATTGGTTATCAAGGTTTTATTACTAAGAAAGAATCTTGAGCAAACCCTCCTGCCATAGGCAGGGACACCTCCAAGCCTTGTCCAGCCTGACCTTAAACACCTCCAGAGAGGGGATATCAACAAACTCTCCGGGCAACCTCTTCCAGTCCAACAGAAAGTAAAAATATTATGGAATTTCACCTTACAAAGCAACTCCTTGAATCACCTTGCAAGCTGATTCAAAATGAGATGGCTGCACTGGGAACTATATTTAAATTTAACTAACAAACCTTGCAATGAGAAGTGGAGCAGAAGTACATCTTCAAAGGAAAATAAGCTCTGCTGGAGCAGGAGGAAGGACATTCATCCTTTTCAGTGACAGGAAAGGATGTTGCTAAAAAAAAGAAGAAGAGAAATTGCACACTCATTTATTATCTTCATTACAAAGTATTGCAATTTGAACCTTCCCTCAGCTGCTTTGGTGAGATAAAAAAACACCACAATTATTAGAGAGTCATTGGCAATCTATTTCTGTCCTGAAATTATTCAACATATGTGGACATAATTTATCTCAAAAATAAATTAAAAATATCTCAAAAATGTTAACTAAAAATATGGAGTTTTCAGTTGAGGATTGTCTGCTTTGATCTTAATTGTACTGAGCTGAAAACTGTTGTTTCTTTTTTTGAAACAGCTTGTGTACAAAGTTAAAGTAAACACTATTTTAGAGAAACTAGCTTCAGCTGATACTTATGGTCAGGAGGCTTGTCTGGATCTTGCAAATGAAGCCAAAGAAAATCTGCAAAAAATTCAGGTAGATTTTTATTTCTACCTTCTTTCTCTCATAAAATAATTCAAATTATAAAAGAAGCCTGGAATTAATATCAGTTTTTTTCCTTGTGCAAACAGGATACTGAATTTGTTGTGGATTACTGCATAAATGCTCCCTGGCCTCTCTATGAAACCACTCACGAAATGCTGAACTATGCTAAAGTCAGAGTAAGGGGTTTTATTTGTTTAAATTCCTTATACTCATCCCTTCCTATTGCTGCTTCTGTACCTCTTGAGGAAGGGAACATCTTCAAACCAGTTAGTGATTTGCAAACTAAATGCTTTATAAATTGAAGAAGCAGCAAGGCTTCTCCCAACCTCATTCTTGATCTTCTGCTTGAGGGCAAAAAAGAGCTTACTGTTTTATTTTCTCATCAGGAAGCAAGTTTTTTCAGTTAGAAGTAGTCTTTTAAAGTATATTTTTAATATTAATTTCAAGACTGAAAGCTCAAAAGAAGTCACCTTTTTTTGTTCTAAATATTTCAGTCTTTCCTGCCTTGTCAGACAGAGTCAGAGAGATACACATGATCTGTCTGATCCTGCATGCTTGTAGAAACCCAGTCAGAGTTTAATATTGTAAGACAAAGAGGCTAGTTTATAGAGATATTAAATTTTTCCTTCATGTCTTCATAATACAGTCTGGAATGTCCTGCAGGTACCAAGTTACCAGCCAAACCATTTCACATGTTTCTTTCAGATCCTGAAGAAGGAATATAGAACCATTGCTCCATCATCTGATGCAGCTCTAGTATCCATAACAGAGGTGGGGACAAACTTCTTGGCTCTGCTGTGTCATATGATAAACAATCATGGTATAATTTTAAAATCTGTACTATTGTTGAACTTTTAAAAAGAACAAGATTATATTTTATAGTTCAAAAGAGATGGCAGTAACAACAGGTTCCAGAAATAAGTAATTCCTTCAGTCATAAAAGGATTCATTTGCAGATGCTTCAGAAACTGAAGGATGAAATTCTCTTAAATGCTTCTAGGAATTTAAGTTTATTTCTTATTTAGTCCCATTATATACTAGACAGCCCTCACCTGCCTTCAAGAAGAAGCAGTGTCAAGAGTTTAAACAATTGAAAATTAGGATTAATGCTTTATTTCAAAAAAAACTTAAGTAATTAACTGAAATTCTGAGAGAGACTTCATTTTCTTCTCTTATGCCTCTTTGTGATGCTCATTCAATGTGACTGTTGATCAGGATACTGACCTTAAATCTCTTCTTTGCATTCAGGTACTGAGAGCTCAAGCAAGGCTTACTACATTTTGTGGAGCTTTTGGACTAGAGAAGTTCAGGTTTGTTTTAATAATTAAGATTTCAAGTATATTTACTGTAATATTTAAGCACGTACTGTTGAAATAAAGGAAGTTAATATTTTTTCTTTATTTGAGTTCCTTAAAATTTAAGCCCTTCCCTCTCTTCCTGAAGTTTCCCATTCTCTGCTGTGGAGAAGGAAGAATGCAGAGAGGTTGAATCCTTCTATATGTTGAAATTTATATTATCTATTGCACATACACTATTCTGTTTTGTTTTTTTATATTTAACATACTTAAAGGGGTGATTTTATGCACACACAATGTAACACTACTCTTGTCTCTTAGAGCTTATACTACTAGCTAGAAATTGTTTGAAGGTCTCCCCTCCAACTCCTTTAATATTGACATAACAGAGTTTCTTTTTTAACTCTTCTAGTGGTATTGCTTGGACAGAATTCTTGAATAATGAAGATATTTTCAAGAATATCCTCTTTCAGCTAAAAGAAGAAAGTTTCTCTTGTGCACAGTACCTCTGGCTTAGGCATCAGGTGAGATGGCACAGACATCACTTTAATATTTATGGAGTGTATGAAGTCTCATAAAATTCCAGCCTTATTTAACAGAATCAGGCCAATGTGGTTACAAAACAGCTCCTCAAAGGTCTATGGCAGTATTTCATCTATTCTCACAATGATTACCTGTTCATTTAGCTCCTTAGAAGGCTGAATTTCTTATTGATTTAAGAATAAAGTGATGTTTCTGATGTCTGAAAGATGACAGTTGTTTGATTTGTTCCATGGTGGTTATCACCTTCCATTTGCTTTCTTGCAAGCACAGCTCTCAGGATTTTTAAGTGGCCATTTGCTCCCTGCCTCAAAATCCTTTAGAAATAATTACAGGGAGTCCTTGCTCTGAATGACACGTTCAATAATAGTGGCTGTGGGGTATTATATTCTTTAGTGCAGGACTTTCAGGTCCATGTTTCTTGCTTTCTTACCAAGACAGAACTATAGAGCAAGTCTTAAAGTAATAGGATGCGATCCTGATGTTGTAATTGCAAAGAAATTGCTTCAGTTAATTCTTATTTAAGAAAACCAAGCTCTACTTCTTCTCAACAGGGCCAATTGTCTTTAATTTCTGTGTAAGACATTAAGATTTTCTCTTTGTATTTGTGAAATCTGTTGCTTCTTCCTCTTAATGAAACAGCTTTACAAAATATCAGATAAAGAGATAACTCATGTATCCATAATTATTCTGGTTTAATATTTTAGGCAGATTTTGAAAGGAGCTTTGATGAAAAAATGCTGGAGGACTTGCTTAATGCCATCCACTTCACTGTTCCTCTAAAGGAACTGTGTTTGTGGCTTAAATATGTCGTGATCCCTTTCATAAGAAGAGTTGTGCCAAAAGGACAGGTAAGACTGACTTAATAAGTTTAAAATGTCATTTTTTCAGGCTAAGATATTGTCACACCTACACACTTACTTTTGAATGTCAGAACCTTGTAACTCTGTCTTTTAAAGGAATCATTTTCCCTACCGTCTAATTTTAAATTAGGGCTTTTAAAAAATGTATTTCTAATGGAAATTTAATAAATCACATTACTCTAGTTATAACTGTAATATTTAAAGTTAGGGGGTTTAAAAAATATATTTCTAATGGAAATTTTACTCTAATAAATCACATTACTCTAGTTATAACTGTAATATTTAAAGTTAGGGGGTTTAAAAAATATATTTCTAATGGAAATTTTACTCTAATAAATCACGTTACTCTAGTTATAACTGTAATTTTTAAAGTTAGGGGGTTTAAAAAATATATTTCTAATGGAAATTTTA
>VZTY01022614.1:43481-55562 GCA_013400935.1 Turnix velox
CCTGTCCTCATAAGGGATGTGCTCCAGCCCTCTCATCATCTTTGTGGCTCCCCTCCTGTTGCAGCTTAACTAAGGGAGCAAATTGCTGCCTGTGCAGCACAGAGCTGGGTGAGAAAGGGCAGGGAGTAGGCACTGACTTTACTCTGAGGTACCTGTTTGATGACCAAGCATACTGCTAAAACCACAGTTCCTTTCCTTGGCTGCATTAATGGGGGTCCCCAGCTTTTCAGACAGAGTTTGACCAAGAATACTACCCAGTTATTTACCCAAACAACTTCAAAGATTCTCACAGCTACACTTTCATCTCTTTCTTTTAAAGAAAACTCAGGAAATCTTTGGAGATGTCCAGGAAGATGAAGAATTCCGAAGGTAAATTTATTATCTTACATATAATACTGTAGATTTTTCTTACTTTGGAAGTTTAACTTGATCTTTCTCAAAAAACCTAAGTGTGTGATTCAGGACTCACTGGATGTTCTCATTTATACTTTCTGGAACACCACTTTTTGATCATCAAATACTTAATGCAGTCAAGTGCCATTTGTGATTAAAATAAAAAAAGATATAAGTACATTCTTCAGAGTAGCTATTTGGAGATTTTCTTCCCACTTTCTATATCCTTGGGATCTGTTTTTGACAGTGAGTTATATTTATATTTCAGTGAATACCAATACATTGTTATTTCAGTAGCTGTGCTGTACTTATATTAAAAACAAATACATTTTTGCAGGATTATATATCTCCTCCAGTCACTCCCTGTGGATTTTAGTTCAAGACTGCTTGTTGCAATTACAACATCTGCCACATCTGTAAGTTCCTAAATTCCTATTTTACCTCGCTTCTTCTGAAAATTTTACTGAAATCAAGCATTTCCTGCTTAAATATGACTTTTAACATGTTGGCTTGTTTATGTCTGTATGGCTGTTTTTCCCCACCACTTTTGGGGCAAAACTGTTGAATTTTGCTGTTGACTGTAAAGAGCAGCCCTTGAATTCTGTTTTTTTTTCCCAAACTTCTTTTTGATATTATCTGAAAAAGCTTCATGGAACTTTTTCTAGCATGTGCTTTAAGATGGTGTAAAACATTATCTCACTTTTGGCTGGAATTAAAGCAGAGTGGTAAAAGTATTTCACCAAAACCTTAACCTTCAGCCTTTCACACTTAGTAAACATACTTATTTGTGATAATATATGGCACATGTATTTTTTCCTACTGGCAATAATATTCCTAAATCTAGAAAACCACCTGACTTAGTACTCTTTGAAGTAAAAAAATATTTCAGCTGGTTAATACTAAAGTTGAACGTGAACCAGCCTGTATCTTAGCACATATTTCAACTAAATTAATATATAAAATTAAAAAAAAAAACCTTAAAAATTATCATCCTATTGTTGTGACTTTTCACTTTGTCCTTTCTCCCAGCCCATTGGTGTTACTCAGTTGACATTTGCTCACAAGAGCAGAGCACTCAAGTGCCTGCTCTACTTGGTGGACACCAAGACTGTGGAATCACTCTACAAGAAACCCATTGAGGAAATCAAGTAAGAGGAATTTTCCTGAAGTTGCCCCTTGATATTGATGTCTTCTTGGTTTTTTGACAGCCATTGGAAAGAAATCTATATACAATCCCCATTTTTAATTTGTTTAAAGCAACAAGAACATTTTTCCATCTATCCTGAGCTTGATTACATGAGTTATATGATTTTAATCTCTATAAATATCACTAAGCCATGTTTTTTTTTGGGTACTTCTTTGCAGGTATTTTCTAAAATGCTGCATTTACCTGTCAGAGTTTGAAATCTTGAATATTCCATATACTTATGAATCATTTCATAAGAGTCCCAAGGAAGGAATGATTAAGGGGCTATGGAAGAATCACAGCCATGAACCCACGGTATGATTTATTTTTAAAGCCTTTGTAATTTGTAAATTAAATCCTTTGTAATTACTTTGTAGGAAGTGTATACCTTTTTACACAGCACCTGCATTTCCAAACAGATGTTGATCCAGTGTACTCTGCCCCTTTCATACACTAGTGATAATTTTTAAAAATACAAGCTAATATGCAGTTACCCCAAAGAAAATTGGCTTTCTTATGGCCTTTCAAGAATTAAATGTCTCCTAGTGCTGTAAAAAAATCTAAAGTTAGATGGGGAAGCAATAAAAGCTTGAAAATCATGAATGTTTATTAAAATACAGTGTGTCCTTGCTTTGTTCAGGCTGTGAGACTGGTGACAGAGCTCAGTCTAGACTACAAAGTGTATGACAGCCAGCTGTGGAATGGCCTTCTACAGAAACTCATTGGTTTCAACATGGTAAGGAGTTTTAAAGCATAATGCAAGCTTTGTAGATTATCACCAACACTTCAAAAACATGGTAGCATTTTATAATGTAATCTCTTTTTTTTTTCAGATTCAATATCTAAGGAGAGTTTTGGTAGCAATTACAGGGATTCATTCATTATGGGAGGTAAGCAAATATCCTCTGACTCCATTTTTTTCTTTACTTAACAGAGTTAAGTGAGGTTGTTTAACATCCTAAAAGAATTAAACACAAACAAGAACATTCATGTGTATCAATGCAGCCATCTATGCCATGAAATGTTAGGCATGAAGAGATTCTTTTTTAATTACTATTTTTCTAATAACACAATATGCAGATAAATATTATTATTAAGCACTCATATTTTGAACTTGTGGTAAGTAAACATTTACTTGGAGCATTCTGTAAAGCTGGACAGATTACCATCAGGCAAAATATGGCTAAATCTTAGACTATTTGATGAAAAAGAAATACTGGGGATGACTTATCCAGGATAAAAAGAGAAGAAAACTGACAGGCTTCTTCCACCTTACAGTGGGCAGGATATCTGTGTATCAGTTTTAAAGTGCATTTACTTACAAAACTGCATTTGGCTACTACTTTAAAACTTTGTTTTCAACAGATTCCCAACTTCAGTCGAGCCTGGAGAAGTGTAATTCTGTCACCATTTGTCACAGGTAGGGTTGTCACTAACTAGCATGTAGTATCATGTTAGTAGCTCATGTAGTAACTTGGTTATACTTTTATAGAATCATAGAATAGTTTGGGTTGGAAGGGATCTTAAAGATCATCTAGTTCCAACCTCCCTCCCATGGGCAGGGACACCCCCTACTAGTTCAGGCTGCTCAGTGCCTTGTCCAGCCTGGCCTTCAACACCTCCAGAGAGGGGGCAAAACTTTAACATGTTTTCTTTATTTCTTAGCTTCATGTCCACTGAGTCCCAAACAGTTAGAGGAATGCTGTGAGTGTTTCGTGACTCTACTCAAGTAAGTAAATAGTACATCCCATGGTTGTGTTAGTTTGAGTGGAAATGCCCTGAAACATGCAAAGGAGTGGGTTTTTTTTTAAGGTAGAAAAAAGCATTTGTATTCTGGGAAGCTTCACCTCACATACATTGTTTTGGAAAATAAGATGGGGTAAAAATGAATTTTTCTATATAACTTAAAGAAATCTCAATGCTGTTTTATTGGCATCACTAAGCCATCCAACTGTACATGGTATAGTTGAGAACTTTACTCTTAATCTTCTTCTCAAGGTGTCCCATTATGGCTGACTTGGATCTCATGGGAATTGCCAAACAATATGCACAGTTGGAGCTTCCAGCTTTTGCTTTGGGATGCCTCTTGCTGAGTCCTCAGTCTGAGAAGCGAGAGCAGCAAATTCAGGTAACTAAAATCAGTTTTGTCTTCTCTCTGTGCCATGGAAATGTTTCTATGTTCAACAGAGACTGTGAAAAATGGTAATTTTTAATCCCATTTTATTTAAATATGGCATTGCTGCCAGCTGCTTGCCATTTCCTGCCCTCAAGGGCTGTTGCTCTGAGTTTGTCCTACAAGGGATCACATGAACACTTCTCCTTTACTTCCTTTTTCCAAACCAAAACCAAATCATCCCCAGCAGCTTTGTCATGTGACTCAGCCTTTTGAGGCCTTTAAGGTTGTTTTACAGGATCCCACCCATTAAAAAAAAATATCCCCAAGCTGTAGCCTTGTGTCTGCAGGAGCAGTGTGAAGTTATGACAATATATGTAATTACTGAGTAGCTAGAAGTGGTCTCATTTCACTGAAAGTCGTAAGAAAAATAGCAAATTCTACTTTGAAAAAGCATTGAGTTGCAATTCCCTGACTTCTTAGGAATATGTTTGTTTTCCTTAAAGCTATATTCTATTCACACCTTAGAAGTTTCCTTTCTCATCCCTTTTTTCCATTACTTATATTCTGTTTTGTTGATGAAGGGATAAAGGCTGTTCCCTTAGTTGTTCCTGAGCAAACAGGCACTAATAAATACATCTTAAATCCTTAGCCTTCCAGTCATTAAAGTTTGATAATGTCATGTTTGTACACAGAATTTCAAAATATTAATTGTTCCTGATGGAATAAAATTCTTGCTCTGAGGGCAGAGTTTCTACTTGAGCCATTCACTGGATATTTATGTTTTGGAATTTATTTTTTCAAGGCTTTCTTATCAACATGTAACACAGAAAGTGTGTTGCAACAAATAGATGAACACATGAATGCTGGAGAAGTCGTGGCATTTGCTTCTCAGGTAAATAAATAAGATTTACTTCACTTGCTCAGAGGTTTTTTTGCTACATAAATGTATTCAGAACCTTCTATTCCTGTCTCTCCTTGATCTTGCCAAGCATCAGTTGACACAATCCATACATTTAAATATTAATCATCATAAAATCTGCCATTTCACTAAAGAAAAACATTTTTAAAACTCCTGCTCTTAAGAAAAGACTGATCCCTTTTCATTCAAAGGTAATTTTTTAAAATGATAAAATACTAATAATTTTCCACTGCTAAAACTTAAACTTCCAGATTAGATCCATGGTTTTGGAGAGCATCATCAGTGAGAAGCTGTATGGAAAGTTATTGAAAACCAAGTATTTTCCACTCCTGAAGCAACACCTGGTGAATACTCAGCAAATTAAAGAACTGGTGAATTATTTTGCTAAAAAGAACTGGTAAGTGAATAAATGTGACTGATAACAGTTACAGAAACTTGATTTCCTTGATTTTTGTTTCTATTTATTTGAAGTCATAAAATTTTTCTAGTGCTTAGTCTTTAAGAACTTTTAAAGTGTTGCTAAGTTAAATAAAGATATAAAATCTTTTTTTAAGAGCACTACTTTACATACTGAGGACAGAGTTTTACAGTGTTAATCAAGCCAAAGTAAGAGCTTGGACTAAGAGACAGATCAAATGCAGTTAAAAGAGAAGTAGTTGACTAAAAAAGCAAATATTTTTGGATTTTATCACATTACCTTACCTTCAGATGAATCCAGCTTAATGGCACCATGGAGTCACAGCTACAGCAGCAAGAACACCGAGTTAAAAAAAAGAAATTAACTCAAAAATTAATGAGTTTGCTTTTTTTCAGAAAGAAAGAAATNATTTTTTCAAGGCTTTCTTATCAACATGTAACACAGAAAGTGTGTTGCAACAAATAGATGAACACATGAATGCTGGAGAAGTCGTGGCATTTGCTTCTCAGGTAAATAAATAAGATTTACTTCACTTGCTCAGAGGTTTTTTTGCTACATAAATGTATTCAGAACCTTCTATTCCTGTCTCTCCTTGATCTTGCCAAGCATCATTTGACACAATCCATACATTTAAATATTAATCATCATAAAATCTGCCATTTCAGTAAAGAAAAACATTTTTTAAACTCCTGCTCTTAAGAAAAGACTGATCCCTTTTCATTCAAAGGTAATATTTTTTTTAATGATAAAACACTAATAATTTTCCACTGCTAAAACTTAAACTTCCAGATTAGATCTATGGTTTTGGAGAGCATCATCAGTGAGAAGCTGTATGGAAAGTTATTGAAAACCAAATATTTTCCACTGCTGAAGCAACACCTGGTGAATACTCAGCAAATTAAAGAACTGGTGAATTATTTTGCTAAAAAAAACTGGTAAGTGAATAAATGTGACTGATAACAGTTACAGAAACTTGATTTCCTTGATTTCCTTGATTTTTGTTTCTATTTATTTGAAGTCATAAAAATTTTCTAGTGCTTAGTCTTTAAGAACTTTTAAAGTATTGCTAAGTTAAACAAAGGAATAATTTTCTTTTTTTTAAATCACACTTCACTACTCTACATACTGAGGACAGAGTTCTTGATAACTTGGATAGCTTGGACTAAGAGACAGATCAAATGCAGTTAAAAGAGAAACAGCTGACTAAAAAAGCAAATATTTTTGGATTTAATCACATTACCTTACCTTCAGATGAATCCAGCTTAGTGGCACCACAGAGCCACAGCTTCAGCAGCAAGAACATTGGGTTAAAAAAAAAGAAATTAACTCAAAAATTAATGAGTTTGGCTTTTTTCAGAAGGAAAGAAATGCTTCTTGTGTCCCACTTAAATAAACCAAAAGCTCTTGCTGCTGAACCTGCTGCAGGGCAGTTGTCAATCAGCAATCAGTGACTCACAGCACTTGCACTCATTGTGCCCAGCTGCAAATTGGTGTTTGGGACCTCAAATACTCAGTAGCACAAGTGTTACCAGTTAGCCTGCAGTTAAAATGGGACAGGAACCAGTAACTAGCAGGTTTAGTTCAAGTATATGTTAGGTTTAACAGCCACAGGTGAAATGCTTGGCTTTGTCAGGTCTTGTTTTCCTCTGTTTGGAAATGATGAGACCCACCTGACTTCAAAAATGTGGGCTCATACCCTATTTTTATCCTTCAGCATGTCTAATCTGAATTCTTGGCTTTTTAGGGAAGCTGTTGCCAAACTTAATAACCTTTTGCCTCCCACAGCATTGATGATGCAATTGCCCTAATTCAAGAACATCATGAGAAATGTGGAAACCCTGCTCTGGCAGATGTACCATCATCTGAGCTTCTGAAGGTAAAAGGAAGCGCTTTTATACATCAAACAGGAGTTTCTCCTGCTTTTCTACACCAAGATTTTCACTCAGCTTTCAGCAAAAAATGCTGGTTAGCTTATTTATTTTACCAAAATTGAATATAATGTCAATTTATGAATTCAAATAATTATTTTAACCTAAACCAAAACAGTGCTATGCTAAGCTTTATGCTTTCATGTACTTTGTCAGGTCCTAGGGTGTATCCTGTTTTCTTAAGCCCCAATAACATTGTTCTTTTTCCTTCCAGAAGTATCTGGAGGGGGCAGAGGAGACTTGTGAACAGAACGGCCACGAGTAGTCTTGATTCACCCTTTTCTCCCTCTGCTGGCAAGATGGGGGCCGTGCATTGAGAATTCACCCTGCTCAGGTGAAAATGGAACTAAAACCTCAAAATTCATCCTGCTCAGGTGAACATTGAACTAAAACCTCAAAAAACTACCCTGAGCTTTCCAAGTTTTAACTGTTCTAGGCTGTTTCTCCTCCATGCTCTATCCTCAGAAAAGTTTAGACTCAAAACAGAATTTCCTGTCTGTATTCAGCAGCTCTGTTCATATTCAACACCTTGAATGTGAAGTTGGATTAAAGGTTACTTCCATCTGTATTTCTCCATGCTTATGTCTGCTGTCAGGATCATTGTGAGATTTCATTTGTGCAAAAATAACCTTGCATAACCGACAAATTTCTCTTAAAACTGTAAGATGTGTACTTTCATGTAAAATAAACTTTGTAGACAATTGTAATTATAACCCCCTCCAGCCCAAATAAAAAGACTTACCTGTCAGTTTCGGCCTTATTCTGTAATTCTTTTTTAAATCATGAAATTCACAGTAAATCAATCCTCTATTTTAATCTTTTGTGAATAATATTTCCCAAGGTTTTCTTTCCAGCTTTATGTTGCTGCAGGCAGATAAAGCAGCAGGCAGGTGCTTCACTGCATCAAACAGCAGACAGACAAAGGTTCCTGAGACACCAGCACCAAATGCTTGGTCTTCTAAGGTAAAGGAGGTTTATTTTGGATAGTTATTCAGTCAGCTCATGACAGAGAAGCAAGGGTTCTAGCTGATCCCTTAAGTTCTGTGGAAAAACTTTATTTTAACTCAAACCTTTGTGACAAATACTGCACTGAAATGTAGTCATAATACAGAGGGAACAATCCACCATTCTAAATGTGTTTCTCTAAAGGACAAAAGATAAAACCCCTATTTTAATTAGAAAATGAGCAATCATGAGACATGTCAAAAGTCCAGCCATCTTCAACAACCACTGGGTTAGTCTTCAGGAGCAGCACAAGCCCACGTGGAATAAGATTATAAATTATATAAAATGTTATCTTAAATCTCTGTACATTGAGCAAATAGATAAAAGCCACAAAGAGAAGGTTCTCTGCACTGTTTATAGATTTAATGAGACCATCATTCATTAAAGCATATCAACATTTGAAAGGGCTTTGATTATAAAAAAAAGACTAAACTTCCCAGACTAAAATTACAACTGTAAGTTGGGAGTTAATTCTAATATTTTAGTATTTTATACATCCATTTTTATAACTTAATTGGGAGTGTTAACTTGAGAAAAAGAAATATTCTGAAGCAATGCCTTGGCCCCAGAGGCATCCATCTTTANCAACATTTGAAAGGGCTTTGATTATAAAAAAAAAAGACTAAACTTCCCAGACTAAAATTACAACTGTAAGTTGGGAGTTAATTCTAATATTTTAGTATTTTATACATCCATTTTTATAACTTAATTGGGAGTGTTAACTTGAGAAAAAGAAATATTCTGAAGCAATTTCATGACTCCAGAGCCATCCATCTTTAAGTCCTTCAGAAGTCAGTCCCTAAAATTAGAGCATCAGGCATTTATTTTAAAAACAACTCCAGCTGCTGCATTTCTTCCAACAACAGTTCACAAAGCTTTGTTTTTCTATGAAGTGGAAGGGTTTTTTTTTTTATTACAACATTAAAGAAAGGTATTCAAAGAGTTATTTTAATGGAATATTTTACAAATCAATTCATACAGAGAAAAAGCAAACACAATGTTGTTTTTAAAGTCATTACCCATGAGCTACATCATTAAGCTGTTAGCAGAAGTGGAGAACTGTAAACGAGCCATCAAGTATCAGAGTAAAGTCATAGTTCTGAACCAGATGGTAAAAACACCAAAGCAAAGACATTTTTAGGACTTTTTATACTCGATTCTTTCTACTTTCACATCATCTCCAATGAGTTGATAGACATATGTAACTACTGTAGAAGCTTGGATATCCATCAGCACAAATGAAGGAATGATGTTGCTGGAAAGAGAGGAGGAAAAAAAATTCGTATTAATTTTGCCCATATAATCACTTTGGCAGTGTTTCTATAGAAACATTTAATAAAAATCTGTCTTAAATTTTGTATCAGACACTTAAAAGACTTTGCTTTCATCTATTTTCAGTCAAGAGTTAGGACATACTATCAAGACTTTCCATCCCTGACATTTAGAATGACAACATCAACCTTCACAATGAGGTCTGGAGTTCAAACTACCCCCCACCAGGTATTTCCCCTTCTTCACTTACTTGTCTAAGGCATGATAAGCTCCTGTAGCTGATCCTGGATTGATGTAGAATTTGTTTTCGTGTTCAAATGCCTCAAATTTATGAGTGTGCCCCGAAATGAGGATGTCCACATCAAACTGCCTCTGCAGCAGGGCCAGGCTGGCCATGTCACCCCAAGGAATAACCTGGTGGCCATGAATCAGCCCAATTTTGAACTGTCCCACAGTTACCACTTTCTGTTCAGGGTAATTCAGGTTCTGAAAGTAAAAAAAACCCCAAAAAACGAAACACATTAGATGGAGAAGGTTTGTATTTAAAAGCAACTCAATGCAACAGTGAGACAGGGGAAAAAACTTCATGAAATATTTAATCTAATTGGCCTTGCTGCTGCAAAATGAGACCTACAACTGCCTTAATGAACATGGCAGAGAACATGGGAAGTTTAGGTTAGACATGAGGAAAAAGTTCTTCCCCCATGAGGGTGGTGAGACATTCAAACAGGTTGCCCAGAGAAATTGAGGCCCCATCAATGCCTGGAGATATCCAAGACCAGGCTTGCTGGGGCTCTGAGCAACCTGAGCTAGTGCAGGATGTCCTTGTCACTGCAAGAGGGTGGGATAATATGGCCCCTGGAGGACACTTCCAGCCCTGTGATTCTATGGGAGGAATGGGCACCCCAGCTCTGCACCCCTAGAGACATCCAAGGCCAGGCTTGCTGAGGCTCTGAGCAACCTCATCTAGTGCAGGATGTCCCTGTCACTGCAGGAGGTTGGACCAGGTGACCCCTGAATGTCCCTTCCAACTCTTATTCTATGAACTCCAAAGGTCTGCCAAGAGCAGGTCTCAAATGCTGGAATTCCAGGATCAAACTATTTTTAATTGTTCTGATGACAGATAAGAACTTACCATGCAACTATAACTCAAACTTTTGTCCACTTTGCTTTTCACACACACTCAGCACCACAAAACCTCAGCTTCCCCAGTCCTCCTTGAATTAAAAATAACCAGAGTGTTGCCTTCATGTCAAAAAATAAATGTCATTATATGACACTACCTCATCAAAGTCTCCTCTGACAACATGAACATCCCCAGCCAGGGTCTTGAGGTAGTCATAAGTGTCCTTGGTGCAGAGGTTTCCCGTGCAGAGGATGTGTTGGATCTTCCCTGGAACCAGCAGCTTTTTGAACTTGGCTGGGAGGCTGTTGCATCGGTGGGGAATGTGGAGATCTCCTAACACTAACACCAACTTGGCAGGAAAAGAAACATCATTACAGACATTGATTAAGATAAGAATCATCAGAAGGGGACAGAAAGCACTAACATGTTCCCTTCAGTTTCCTAACTTTACATTTTGATACAAAAGCTGCTAAAATAAGAATGAAATGGTGATGGAACATTGCTATTCTGGGGGAAAACAAGGGTTCTCACTAATGTAGAGCCTTACAAATGTAACACTTTGTTGTTGTCAAAAGGTATAACAAAATTAATGTGTTATACACAAATTTGGGAATCACTAGACAATCCCACTTTTTTTTCCTCCCTAAATATCCAAAAAAACCACGAGGGACATCTCTAGTCCTTCTTCTCAAGCACAGACCTGGCTAACATGGGCCACATCCCTTTAAAACTCTGCTTCCAAGTTTCTGTCTACCTGAATTAACTTCTGTTTTCCTTCTTATTAAAAAAAAAAAAAAAGAGGAAAAAAAGGAACTAATGGTTAAAAAAAAAATCCAGGGTGCTGCAGGGAAGACAAGGCTGACCACAGCACTCAGATCTCCTGCTGCTACTCCTATGTAATCCCAATTTCAGTGCAGGAGATGCAAATTTAAGCAAATCCTTCCAAAATTAAGGATTTGGATTAAGACAGACCAGAGTTTTAATATTAAAGGCTTTGAATCCGCAAATAAAGGATTTATTAAAGCAAACAAAAACAAAGCAACGCATTAATTAGGCAAAAAGGGCATGAAAAGCTCTAGGAGGCACTGAGGGTTATGCCACTGAACCATAAAAACATGGGATCAAGAGATATTATCCCTGATAACTTGATAAATAGCTCTGTATTAAAAAGAAGAGATAATTTATCCTCCAAACATAACAATATGTCAGTCAGGTGGTTTCCAAACTAACAGCCTTTGGCATGTTTATAAGGCAAAGCCCAAACAAATCAGCTAAGACATTAATTTTTTTAAATATTTTCTCTTTAAATCTTTAAGCTACAGGACTAGCTTCATCCTAAGAGTCTCCAAAAAAAGGCAGAGGGAACCTGAGTGGGTTTTTTGTTTGTTTTTTTGGAGTTGTTGGGAGTTTTTTTCAGACTAAAAATGTCTCAAGTGTCATCACTGGAGCCACGAATATTTGGAGAACAGGGGGTTGAAGGAATTGCTGAAGCAATAGAAGTTTTTAAATAATGAGCTACTAATTGAAAACTAAGAAAAGTGACATCATTTTGATGGCCTTACAGTGAAAAACACCCTCAGCCTTAGAGAGTATATTTGAATACAGATTAAAAAGGAGTGATTTTGCTTATTAAAGTGGCAATAGTTTCTCTTAATGATGCTTAAAGGACTTGGATGTGCAATACCAGTTAAGTATTAAGTGTTAAATAAAATTATAAT
>VZTY01022615.1:0-53954 GCA_013400935.1 Turnix velox
TGGACAACCTCTTTGTACTCCTTTCAGTTGACCCTCTCATTCTTCCACTTCTGATACATTTTCTTTTTCCATCTAATCAAGTTCAGAAGCTCCTTGCTAATCCATGGAAGCGTCCTGGCATTCTTGCCTATCTTCTTCTTCCTTGGGATGCATAGGCTTGGAGGTGTTGGTCCTTGAACACTTCCCAGCTGTTTTGGGCTCCTCTTCCTTCCAGGATTGTCTCCCAAGGAACCTTGCCTACAAGATCCCTGAAAAGGTCAAAGTCTGCCCTCTTGAAGTCCAGAGTAATGAGCTTGCTGTGCTGCTTGGATGCTCTGTGGATAATAAACTCCACCTTTTCTTGGTTGCTGCATCCAAGGCTGTCCTTGAGCTCCATGTTACTCACTAGGCCCTGATCACTGGTGAGAACAAGGCCCAGGATGCCTCCTCTTGTGGTTTCCTGTTTATTTGGGAGATGAAGTTGTCATCAAAGCATTACAGGAACCTCCTTCACTGCTTGTGCCTTGCTGTGTTTTCCCTCCAACAGATGTCAGGATGGTTGAAGTCACCCATGAGGACCATGGCTTGTGAACATAAAGCTGTTTCTAGCTGTTGGTAGAGGGCTTCATCCACTTTTGCTTCTTGTTCAAGCGGTCTGTAACAGATTCCCACAACAAGGTCTCCCTTCCCTGCATTCCCTCTGATCCTGACCTATAAACTCTCTAGTAGCTCCACGTCTGTCTCTAAGCAAAGATCCATGGACTCTAGCTGCTCATTAATATAGAGGGCAACTCTCCCTCCCTTTCTCCCCCACCTACTTTTTCTGAAGAGTTTATACCCATCTGCTCCAACACTCCAGTCATAAGAACTATTCCACCAAGTCTCTGTTAGACTAATGACATCATACGCGGGTGTACACATCTCCAGCTCTACTTGGTTATTCCCCATAGTCCGTGCATTGACATGATCATGATGAAGTATTAAACTACAATTTTCAAAGATACTGTATGCATCTTGTTTCTCAGTTTCTGCTTCAATGTGGAGAATCTGGTCAGAAGACTCTTAAGTGGCTTTTGCTGTCACTGGGCTGTCTCATCAAGGAAAGCCCTTTTAGAATTCATAAAATGTGTATTGGTATGCGCAGCAGCATAATGCATCTTGCAGTTTTAGTACAAATTCTATCAATGACTTCCACTGTTGCATAAACTTAATTACCACTGAGTGTGTAACGCCAGTGGGTAACAAGTGTTAAATGACACATGATCAATAATTCATTTGTTAGCACAGTATTGCTTACTGCAAAGTGACCTTGTTGGGAACAGTCTTGCAAGTAACTTCCTTTCTTTTTGCCATATTACTGACTGAGGAAAAATACAAATTCTGCTAGCTGCACTGATAAACTTTGAGCAATTGGGGTTCTTTTTGCAAAAGAGAGAAATCAAACCTGTAGGCCGTGAGCTGCAGGCTGCTGCACTTCCATTGTCTTGCATCTCATTCCAGATTTCCAATAGCAGGGTTGGTATGAAAATTGTGTTTCTGAGGTTTTTGGATTTGTTTTTTTTTTTTGCAAATGGCAAAAAAACAAATAGGAACTTGCTTGCTGTTATCTTTTCTCTACTAACAGGTGTTGTACTGTCCTGTTTTCATGTGGTGTTTCCATCATTCATCTCTATGTATTGTTCCTGGATGGGTTTCACCAATGAGTTGGGCATATATTGTGTAAGTGTATAGTCATTTCCCTGTGTGGAAGAGGGCAAAAAGTTTTATAGGTAAAATGGCCGAACCTCACAGAATTAAATTACTGAATAGAAGCAATATCTTGTCAAGGATGTTCTTCATGTCTCATGCTGGTATTCTGAACTGCGTGTTCCTTGGTCATCTTGTAATTTCCTACTGTTTGAAAACCAAGAGTTTATTTGCATTCAGTTGTTAGCAAACTCCTGCTGCTCCTGGAGTGCTTCTCATAGTGTGAAGCATCATGTCCTGTCTTGCACCTTAAGCATGGTAACCCGCAGGTACCCGTACAAGGAGACATGCTTGTTCGCACTCTTGCTTCTTCCTGATAAATTGTGTGCGCTGATTTTTCCATGCAGCTTACTGAAACAAGGAAACGCTTCTGCTTGTTGGGCCAGGGACGGGCGCAGTGAGGCGTAGAAGGGCTTTAGATTTTTAAGTCGTCGTATTCCTGACGGTGTCGCTGTTGATCAGGCTGAAGCCTACGCAGGGCACAGCGCAGTGAACATCTCTCCCGCGGAGCCTGAAATACAAAGCCTGTCCTCTTAAGTAACTTTTATATTCTGGCACATCTAGGAACACTGTTTCAGAGCCGGTAACCGAATACACTTTATGCTACTAAAGCTTCAGCTGATTAAAACAATTGTATAAGTCATTAACTTCAAAATCCAAAGAATAAAAAAGAGATAAAAATAAAAGCATACTATTTTACTAGAAAAAATGGCTCTCTTTGTTTATCAGTGCAATTAGTATAATTTGCATTCAGCTAAGTACTCCTCCCTAGGGGAGAAAATAATGTTTAATCCATGCTTTACCCAGGATGTTACTGTTTTCTGTTCTTACAGCCCTGTTTTTATGCAACCTGATTTGAAGGCGGACTAACAGTATGAGCCACATTTCTGAAATGTAAAGGAAGGCACTACCTTTCACTACTCTGAAGTTTGTAGTAAGTGAAAATTAGTGGTAATTGTGTTTCACACTTCTCTGGCACTATCCTCACAGGTATCCCAAGCCTCCTTAGATGCAGCACTGCAGGCAGCATCACCATTTGCTCAGGGGGACTGTTAAAGAGGTAATGATAAGACACTAGGGAAGTTTAAAAAGGAAAGACTGGGGAATAACAGAGGGTAAGTGCCATCTCTCTTACTCCTGAGACTGCTGTTTCATCCCCAAACTAAGTGCTTACCACCTCTTGTCTTTTGTAGGTTTTAAGGAGTCACTCACTCATTAGCCTGTGTTATAGACTGACCTATAATGATGTAAACCTCTCAGTATGATGTGGCAGCAGTGTTTCAGAAGTACATAGAAAGTGCAATATATACCTTTTATTCAAGTTGTACTTCTTTTAAGTAAATCTTTTCACCACAGTTGCATGAATGAAGCACAAGGTAGGAAACCTAAAAACAGTCTGTCAAGCATTGCCATTCCAAAGTAGGCTTGGCAAACACTGGTTGCAGTCACCGTGTTCAGCCCACCAATCTCATTTCTGTATATTTTAGTTCGCTGTGTTTATTGTTTTATTTTTTTGCATGCCATTGTAATGCTGACTCCCTGCAAAGTCTGTCAGGCTCCATAGTTGCAAGGCAAGCTGTAGGAGGGTAGCAACCAGTCCCTGGCTACAGAGAAAGAAAGGACCATGAAAATGAGGATGAGGATTACAGAACCACCAGCAAAGAATGATGGTGGTGCTAAGGTGAAGGTAACAGACAGGACTGCAGAGAAGAGAGAAGACCCAGTACCAGGCTTTTAGGTGCTGGATATTTAATTTTTAGATGCTGGTTGGGGCTTTTGCAAATGGTGCAAAATAGGAGAGATTGAAGGAGCTTGGTTGTGCATGCTGTATAAAGGAACAAAAGTACAAGAGAGGATGAGAACAGGGAAAGAAGACAGATATAGTTTAAGCTAAAACACAAAGCTGCAGTTATGGCAAATAAAGCACAAACAGCCATTTTCAGTATGGAACAACATAATCATAAACCCCTGAATCTGTTAAGAGTTCACTGGCTGGAGCATGAATCTGGCAGTAGGGCAGGCTTTAAAACTGTCTATTGTGAATACAGGAATAATAATTAAAAATAGCCCAACAGCAAAATAAAGCAAAGGATCTGAGAACAGAAGAAACTTTCTTGTTTTGATGGTTATGTTTCTCTTAATCTGTACTGCAGAAACAGTCCAAATATCACTTAGTGTATTTTATGTTAAAAAATGAAAATACAAACCTCACATCAATCTCTTTGTTCAATGTTTTTAAAAATTAGCTCTGATGTGTTAATCCATGCATTTCAGATGTATTTGCTGGATTTATGCCAGACAAGATTTGTCTATATACTTTAGGCTTGCATGCTGATCATACAATTTAGTCTTTTAGCTGCTCACAACTGCCTCCTTCCTCAACAATAAACAATGAAATTTCTCAGAAAGCTAAGTCTGCGTTATGTCATTGTTGTCATTGTGTGTTGCTCCTACAGGAAAGAGCAAATACACAGCATACTTTGTACAACTCTTCAGATCACATATTTCCTAATTGCTGCAAGTGAGAATTCTGTCATTCATCAGAGTACTAGCATGTTTTTTGAGGGCTTATTTGGCTATTGGCACTTCAGTGTCTGTTTGGCTTACAAAAAATAAGTTACTTGCTTGGCTTACAATGACCCTCAGCTAACCAGAAAACGTTTTGAATTCTCTATTGAAGCTGCTAAGTAAACCTATTTTGCAATGGGGGTTAAAATACCAAGAAATCATGGCCTTTCATTATTTCCATACCAGGGATTCCAACATAGAAAATGGCCCAAGTAAAAAGAATGTATTTCCCCCCCTAAATACTTACAGGCCAGCTCATATTTTCTACAGTGTATCCAGGACTTTGCATTTGTTTCAGTTGTTTATCTAGTTCCTCATTCTGTAGCTTCTCATTCCTCAGCACTGAGGTGAGACCAGTCAACATTTGTTATGGTTCAGTAAATCAATAGAGCAGAAAATATTTGTTGTGTTCTTCTCATTTTTCTCATTTAACACCATCTCTGCTTGTATTGTGTGTAGTTCTGTATACTTAGTCCAGAATGGTACTTGGTGGCACAGCTGGGGAATCAGCAGGCAGGCGTTGCCTCCTCTGTCTGTGTCCTCCCTATTTCCCAGGGTTTAGAGGTATCAAAAGAATTCCTCATGCTACATGGAGCACAGGCATGATATGCTGACTGCCCTACTTCTGAGGTTAAGAGCAATGCATGCTCATGGCAGAGCATCAATATATCAGACTGGAAGAGATCTGTTTCTGTTTTACAAGATTTCCAGAGAAAAAGATAAAAGCAAGGTACAACCACAGTGATTTCTTCCACACACTTGTGGCTGGAGCACTAGGATGTAGCGTGCGCTGAATTAGAGATTGAAGAGAATATTGGTTAAATGACGCCCTTTTCCCATCAGTTCCCACACAGGACCTATGCTGCCCTCTGGGACACAGCTCTTGGCTCTGTGGCTCCATGAACTGTCTGGCAGGCAACAAACTGTTGTCCCACAGGCTTATCTTGCCTTATACAGCAGGATTTAGCTGAGTCAGGCTGGGGAATCTTGCAAAATATAATTCTAAATGTTTTCTTTTGTGCCAGTGTATATATTTGTGTGTATAAAGGTCTTACCCAAGCTTGCTCTTAAATCCAGATAAGCTGCTGCTAAAAGGGTATTAGACATCCAAACCAGTATCTCCCATGTCTATCCAAAGGAGATAAGGTTTTTTAAAACCCATTTTTGGTTCTTCCTTCCTCTGCTAAACTGGCTACTTGGATGCTGTGGTCTATTCAGCAGAGCTGATACAGCAGACACAGCTCACCTTTGCACCTTGGACTTTTGACAGAATAACCCCAGCTGATTTTCCTTAAAGCAAATCAGGGATACTGATGGCACCAGATGCATGTGGGTGGGGATGGGAAGGAGCAGCACTGACCAGATAGGGGGTTGACAGCAGGGTGACAGCAGAACTGATCTTCAATAAAAGCAGCTGCTGGCAGGTTGGATAACTGTCACAACTTGCCTTCTTCCAGTGCTTAATGGTAGAGGATACACAAATGAGCACATCTGAGGTAGTTCAAGCAGCTACATGGCTGCCTGATCAGGCAATGCTGATTTCTTTAGCTCATTTTTAATCTCAGGAAAGATACCTGCTTCTCAGCCTGACAATAAATACAGTGCAATAATTAAAGATGATGTACCTGGTTACCCGTTTTTTGCAAGGGATTATGAGTACCAGATGTCAGAAAGACAGATAGTGTGGGTTACTCAAAAATCCCTGCATGCTCATGGGTTAGCTTAGCTCATGACGACCATTATTGCCAATAAAATGCCAGGTGAGAAACTCACTCATCAACCAACCCTGGGAGAGGAACAGGCCAATGTCATATGAATGATGGGAACAAAAAGAACCACTGATAGAGGTGGGAATTAATGTTTTCTTCAGTTTGAACTTCCTGAACTGTGCCCTAAACTCAGGCAACTAGATTTTGACAGTAATATTATAAACTCTTATTTCCCTCAACTATACTGAAAGTAGCTGCTCCTTGGGAGTTGTCATTTGCACTGCTGCCAAAAGGCTGTCAGCGCCCTCAGCCAGGGGCATCTGTTTGCTCAGAACTGTGAGACAGTACATGCTCACTCACTCTAGCAATTCACACCTAAATTGCACTATCAAATGTATTATGTAATGGTATGTAATGCAAAGCAGTGGGGAGGTGCTCTGAGAGTCCAATAAAGACTACAACAATACAGACACTTTTGTCCTTTGGACAATTTCTTGATCATAAATTGATGAGATAATCTAAGCTGCTAGAATTTACCTTTTGATGGGGCAGGTTTTCTACTGACTTAATAATAAGGTACAAGGACAGGTACAATGACAAACCTGTTGGAGGAAACAGGATGACTTAATTTCAGCAAAGAAAATATGTGTGTTTCATTTCTTCAAACTGAACATCCTCATTACTCTGAAGTGATGGTAAACTTTTGCAACATTTAATGTCGCACTTTTCACCACATCATGACTGATAATAATGGTGCAGTCTCCCATCAAGACTCTGAGGTTGTTAACTGGTCTGCAGTCTTACTCGTTTATGAAAATTTATGCCTAGTTCAGTGCAGAGATGAACAGTACAGGCCTCCTCCACAGGCCTCCCCAGTACTTTGGTGGGACCAGTACAGGATGAGCACCCACTAGAAGCTCATCCTCTCATCCAACAGCAGTGGTGGTATCTGCAGGAGAAGTGGAGCAAAAGTGGAGAAATAGCTGTAGATTTTAAATGTTCCCAGTGAAAGTATATTATAGAAGGACTTTTCAGCAGGGCCAATGGGAGATGAACTGCTCTGCTGCACAGCGTACTTCCCCAGGCAGAGCCAGGAATGGGCTGTAAAGGAAATCCTGTACTGCTCTGAGCTTTCAAAATCCAGGCTCATGACAGTCTTTATCAAATGGCCCTGGACCCACACAAACGTATTTCAGTGGTTAAAGCACCATAGCTGTTACACACTCTCTCATCCATGCGTAGGTTGTGGTTTAAAACTTTTTAACTTGTTGGAAAAACTCCCAGAGGGAAAAAATTGATCTCTAATATAGACATTAACATCTCAGTTTTTAAAAGAGGATTTGAATGCATCTGCTTTTGCAGTACATTCTTGTACATTGTAAAAGAAATAATTGATCAATTCAGACTAGACTAAATATCCGCGCCTGGAAAGCAACCTAGCTTAAAGATCTCTCAGTGTGAGAGGCTCGGGAAAAAAAAAAGAAAAAAAAAAAGAGTTTTCAGAAAAACAGAAAAAGAGGTTTTGAAAAGAACACAGAATGACGACATGGTGAGCTGTACAGATACTACTGTGTAGTTCCAACATGGAAAGAACCACATTTTTTCACTGAACGCAGAAACATAAGTGGAAATTCTGGCATTAGGTTAAAGAGCTTATTACACACACTGAAACAGACAAGGATTTAATGGTTCTGCTTTTTACAGCAGAGTAGAACTGCTCTACAAAAAAATAGTTCAATGGGAAATGAAAACTGGAAGAGAAAGTGGTATTTGAGGGTCATGATTTCTGTTTGCTATTGATACCTGGAGACTTACTTCACTTATTGTAACAAGGAAGGAAAAATCCAATGATGTGCATCAGAGTATAATCTCACTTTTGCAGGATGAAAATGAATGCTGTACTTAGCTTATAACCTGTCTTAGCCCAAGGCATACTTATTATGACAAATATGTTTCCAACTTTAACACTGAACTTTAAAAAACCTCTAATTTACTTAGATTGCAAATAGTAATACAGGACTGATGGCACAAGATAACTCTAACAGAAGGAACACAGCTCTTTTACTGTTATACTTGAAGAGGAGTTTTCTCTGATGCTTACAGCTGAGAATTGCAACCAGGACTGCAAGGGAGATGAATTTGTGGCTGCTGGTGTATTTGGTCTATCTGACTCCTCTGTGCTCATGTGTCTGTGGAGAAGCACAGACGTACAAGGCAGACATACAGACAAAATGCCTCAGAGTATTCTTGCTGTTCCTAATGCTGATTCGCCTTGCACATAAAAAAACCGAGGTAAAAGGTAGCAATGTTTCAAGCATTGCTCAAAAGGCCTGACTGTGATACTTGGGCTGTCTCAGAGACTCCATCACATACCTGTGTCGTGGTTCTTTCGGGGATAGGGTTAAGCCTGCAGACATCCCAGTACCACCTAAGCCATGCCCACAAGTAGCCAGGGAAAGGCGGGGGGGGACGGTTGGCTGGATTTCGGGAGAGGGGAGTCTCGGCGCGGGAGCTCGGGACAGCTATCCCGGAAACTGTCGGCAGCTTCCTTGGTATCGTGTCATGTCTGTACATTTCCTCACTCCTGTTATTGTCGCTCTTTTCTTCTTGTTGTTGCTGTTCTGTTGCCTTTGCCTCAACATACGAGTGTTATTTTGTCTTATTTTCCGCTCACGGGTCTCCTCCCCCACAAAGGGAGCAGCTGGAGCGAGAGACACATAGTCCTTTCTTCTCGCTGGTGTCAAACCGCGACAGTCTTTTTGGCGCCCAGCGTGGGTCTAGAGGGTTGAGACAGCAAGAAAACGAAGGTGGAATTGTTTTTATGTGTGTGTGTGTGCTTGGTTTGTTGGTTTTTTTTTCCTTGTGGTGGCAATTTGTACAGAGTGCTTCGTTGTCATATGCCAACTCATTGGCAGTAATGGAATGGAAAATGGAAAGGTGAAGATGGACGAACAGTGGGTAAGATAGCTGGCCAGCCCCGGTGATACGAAGAAACTCTCTTATCCCCTTATTTCAGCTGTGGAGAATCTGTCCTGGAAGGCCCAAAAAAATGGAAGAGAATATGTCCAACTTCTCACCTGCAATGGAAAAACTGTCCCAGAAGGTCCAGCAACTTTTAGAGAGTATGTCCTGCTCCCCATTTGCATGAACCAACATCTCAGCTGTCACAAGCAGGCCTTTCACCACTCCAGAGAGAGATTACACCATGAGTACATACCATGAGGCACCCCAGAAAGAATTGAGTCAGACAATGGGACTCATTCCTGGAACAGCCTCATAGACAACTGAGCCAAAGAGCATGACACTGAGCAGGTGTATCACATCCCTTACCACACACCAGCCTCTGGGAATACAGAACAATACAATGCATTCTTAAAAAACACCCTGATACCAATGGGTGGCAGGACTTTCAAACACTGGGATACACATTTAGCAAAGGTCACCTGGTTAGTTAATACCAGAGGATCTGCCAGTGGATCAAAAATCCTATGTACTGTAGATGGGGATAAAGTCCTTGTAGTGCACATGAAGAATAGGTTGGGGAAGGTGGTCTGGGTTAGCCCTGCCTCAGGCAAAGGTAGACCTATCTACGGGATTGCTTTTGCTCAGGGACCTGGGTGCACATGGTGGGTGATGCTGAAGGACGGAGAAGTTTGATGTGTGGGGACCTAATTTTGTGTGAGAATACTTAGTTGATCATACAAGAATGTGTAGCATCATACAAGAATACTTGTATGATGGCAATTTCTAAATAATTCTACCACAGTGTTTGGTACACTGCAGTAAAAATCATCCAAGCTCATGACAGATAAGACTTTGGTGCTGAAATGGAGCAGAGATGATGGGGTCAGATTTGGCCTCAGTAGCTGGCACCCAGTAGCTTCCTTGAGACTAACAGCATTGACCTGTGGATGTGGGAGAATGGCTATGTGACAAAGTAGACATGAAGGAGCTATGCTGATTTAACTAAGGTTCTCATGGGAAAGCCAAAGATAACACATCCTTGAATCCAGCTGTGTTACAATAACAAGATGCCACAGTTAGATACAGCAGTAATTGCAGAGGGGACGGGATGAGCAAATGTACCTTTTACTTGCCAACCAATAAGATATTGCCTAGTGTGTTTACTAATGAGTGGACTGTATATAAGTGTGTGAAAACCCCAATAAATCGAAGCTTGCTTATCTATCAATGATATTGATTGTCTGCATCTTCCTGTGCGCGACATGTGGACCATGGACATGAGCAGCATCAGATGCATCTGCTGCAAGCTTCCTGAAAAATACAGTATGCAACAGCCCATCATCACATACCACTTCACCTGCCCTGAGAACCTGTTTCCAACAGATGGAGCTCAGAGTCATAGGGTGAGAGAGGTTTACCTCTCCCTCTACTCTGCCCTGGTGAGATCATATCTGGAATATTATGTCCATTTCTGGTCTCCTCAGGTCAGGAACTGCTTGAGAGGGTACAATGCAGAACCACAAAGATGATGAAGGGATTGGAGCATCTCCCTTATGAGGAACAGCTGAGGGAGCTGGGTCTCTTTATCTTGGAAAAGATGAGACTGAGGGGGGAACCTCATTAATGTTTGTAAGTATGTAAAGGGTGAGTGTCAGGAGGATGGATCCAGGCTCTTCTAAGTAACCTCCAATGACAAGACAAGGGGAAATGGGTACAAGCTGGAACACAGAAGATTCCAGAGAAATGTAAGAAAAAACTTTTTCAGAGTGAGGGAAACAGAACACTGGAACAGACTGTCCAGAGAGATTGTGGAGTATCCTCTGGAGACATTCAAAACCCATCTGGACGAGTTCCTGTGTGACCTGGTCTAGGTGTTCCTGCTCTGGCGGGGAGATTGGACTAGGTGATATCTTTAAGTCCCTTCCAAACCCTGACATTGTGTGACATTTTAGAAAGAATAGCCCATAGACTAAGGGTGTTCTATCTGTATCATATAGATAGTCTCAATTAAATGGGAAATTGTAAGATCTGGGTATGACATAGTTGGTATTGCATAAGGGGTGGATAATGTCCTGGTTCTAGCGCGGATAGGGTTAATCCTACCCACACCGATATCCCAGCGTATGGCCATGAGTAGCCGGCGATAGCCAGGAAGGGTGAGGGGTGGGCGGGAAGTTAGGGGTGGCGCGCGGCGCCGCGTGCACAGGCCGGAAGCGGTCGGCAGAGGCATGGGGTATTGTATCGCATCTGTACATTCCCTCACTCTTGTTATTGTTGATATTTTCCTGTTGTCCTTGTTGTTCTGTTAAACTTCGCTTCTGTTGCCTTTGCCTCAACACAGAGGTGTTATTTTGTCTTCTTTTCCACCCTCAGTTCTGCTCCCCACAAAGGGGGCAGCTGGAGCGGGAGACAGGTGGTGCTTTCTTCCAGCTGGAGACAAACCACCACAACCTGGTAGAAAATTAACCATTTTTAGATGGATTACTATTTAGAAGATCACCTTTGAATCTGGTTTACATGTGGCAGCCCAAGAAGGGAAATGGAGGCAGGGAATATCTATAAGCAGAAAGGCAGTAAGTAAACATGAGATATCTCACTAGCCAGCTCTAAGCACTTTCAAAATAATGGTCCTAACCCTAATGGTCCTAACTCTTGACTTTCAGTTAGTTCTATTAGTGAAACTAGTTCCCAACCACAAATTATTTTCATGGGAGGAATTACTGTAGTGGTCAAAATGTGATTTCAGAACCAGAAATGTATGAATTGAATTTGAAGAGAAGTGTGGAAGTATTTTTGCTGCAGTCAAAAAGATTTTTAGCTCAACAGCAGTCTTCCTTAAAGCCATTACTACTGAGCAGAACCTTTAGATGGCTAATAATTCCCAAATTAGCTAATGCAGACTATTTATTTTTTTCCATGCATGCTACTAGTGGCATACATTATAATTGTTTTTGGGGAAAACACCGAAGGACATCTGTTTACACTAGTAGTTGGAAGCCAGTGTCATAAAGCATCTGTTTTTCAGATGATTCATCTGTGAGGGACGATTCATGGTGTTCATTGTGGAATATGCTGCCAGGATAAGCTGACTTTCTTCCCACCTTGCCCCTGTTCCAGAATGCAACGTGTGCTTACTGCTCTGATAGCAAGCAGTAAGTGGGGGAAGGATTCAGAGCTATATTTAGCTCTGGGTGCCAGGTGCAGCCCAGAGGGTTATAATTGAATTACTCATTACATTTTCTACTTGGAAGGAGCTCTTATCTATCTGTAGATAATATGAAGAGCTGGGTTTTAATTTTATACTTGACAGCACGTTGGAATGGTTTTCTTTGACCTCTTGCTAAGCACTGCTAAAAATCCTACTCAGTGGAAAATCACCTTATTGATACCATTGAGAACAGCAGTTGAAGAGGCCTTTGCTGTACACTGAAATTACAAGCACTGCCAAATTACAAGCAATGCCAATCCTTTTTATGAAGCTTAATATAGGACATGTCACACCTCCAAGAAGAGAGTGCACTTGCGTCATTGTGCATTGTGACATGAGTTTGCTGTTTGTTACGTAAAGCTGAGGAGAACTTTTCAACTTCAATATAATGAACTTTAAAGCACTATTCAGTTGAACTCNGGCGGGGAGATTGGACTAGGTGATATCTTTAAGTCCCTTCCAAACCCTGACATTGTGTGACATTTTAGAAAGAATAGCCCATAGACTAAGGGTGTTCTATCTGTATCATATAGATA
Organism: Turnix velox; assembly: GCA_013400935.1. Taxonomy (NCBI): domain Eukaryota; kingdom Metazoa; phylum Chordata; class Aves; order Charadriiformes; family Turnicidae; genus Turnix; species Turnix velox. The sequence goes on from VZTY01022615.1 coordinate 12,711, forward strand.
GTCTCAATTAAATGGGAAATTGTAAGATCTGGGTATGACATAGTTGGTATTGCATAAGGGGTGGATAATGTCCTGGTTCTAGCGCGGATAGGGTTAATCCTACCCACACCGATATCCCAGCGTATGGCCATGAGTAGCCGGCGATAGCCAGGAAGGGTGAGGGGTGGGCGGGAAGTTAGGGGTGGCGCGCGGCGCCGCGTGCACAGGCCGGAAGCGGTCGGCAGAGGCATGGGGTATTGTATCGCATCTGTACATTCCCTCACTCTTGTTATTGTTGATATTTTCCTGTTGTCCTTGTTGTTCTGTTAAACTTCGCTTNGCGGATAGGGTTAATCCTACCCACACCGATATCCCAGCGTATGGCCATGAGTAGCCGGCGATAGCCAGGAAGGGTGAGGGGTGGGCGGGAAGTTAGGGGTGGCGCGCGGCGCCGCGTGCACAGGCCGGAAGCGGTCGGCAGAGGCATGGGGTATTGTATCGCATCTGTACATTCCCTCACTCTTGTTATTGTTGATATTTTCCTGTTGTCCTTGTTGTTCTGTTAAACTTCGCTTCTGTTGCCTTTGCCTCAACACAGAGGTGTTATTTTGTCTTCTTTTCCACCCTCAGTTCTGCTCCCCACAAAGGGGGCAGCTGGAGCGGGAGACAGGTGGTGCTTTCTTCCAGCTGGAGACAAACCACCACAACCTGGTAGAAAATTAACCATTTTTAGATGGATTACTATTTAGAAGATCACCTTTGAATCTGGTTTACATGTGGCAGCCCAAGAAGGGAAATGGAGGCAGGGAATATCTATAAGCAGAAAGGCAGTAAGTAAACATGAGATATCTCACTAGCCAGCTCTAAGCACTTTCAAAATAATGGTCCTAACCCTAATGGTCCTAACTCTTGACTTTCAGTTAGTTCTATTAGTGAAACTAGTTCCCAACCACAAATTATTTTCATGGGAGGAATTACTGTAGTGGTCAAAATGTGATTTCAGAACCAGAAATGTATGAATTGAATTTGAAGAGAAGTGTGGAAGTATTTTTGCTGCAGTCAAAAAGATTTTTAGCTCAACAGCAGTCTTCCTTAAAGCCATTACTACTGAGCAGAACCTTTAGATGGCTAATAATTCCCAAATTAGCTAATGCAGACTATTTATTTTTTTCCATGCATGCTACTAGTGGCATACATTATAATTGTTTTTGGGGAAAACACCGAAGGACATCTGTTTACACTAGTAGTTGGAAGCCAGTGTCATAAAGCATCTGTTTTTCAGATGATTCATCTGTGAGGGACGATTCATGGTGTTCATTGTGGAATATGCTGCCAGGATAAGCTGACTTTCTTCCCACCTTGCCCCTGTTCCAGAATGCAACGTGTGCTTACTGCTCTGATAGCAAGCAGTAAGTGGGGGAAGGATTCAGAGCTATATTTAGCTCTGGGTGCCAGGTGCAGCCCAGAGGGTTATAATTGAATTACTCATTACATTTTCTACTTGGAAGGAGCTCTTATCTATCTGTAGATAATATGAAGAGCTGGGTTTTAATTTTATACTTGACAGCACGTTGGAATGGTTTTCTTTGACCTCTTGCTAAGCACTGCTAAAAATCCTACTCAGTGGAAAATCACCTTATTGATACCATTGAGAACAGCAGTTGAAGAGGCCTTTGCTGTACACTGAAATTACAAGCACTGCCAAATTACAAGCAATGCCAATCCTTTTTATGAAGCTTAATATAGGACATGTCACACCTCCAAGAAGAGAGTGCACTTGCGTCATTGTGCATTGTGACATGAGTTTGCTGTTTGTTACGTAAAGCTGAGGAGAACTTTTCAACTTCAATATAATGAACTTTAAAGCACTATTCAGTTGAACTCAGTACAAAACTGGCAAGGCAGAAAGATAACATATGCAATAAAATATCTTGGCATAGGCTCCACACACAATAGACAAAAGAAAAAAAGAAATGGGGAGGGTAGGAGGAAGAGGTATCTAGATGGAATTTGAAGGCAGCAGCAAACGGGCCTGGTCAGTATGAAATGTACATGGAAAGCTGAATAATTTTCTGGGACACTCTCTGCAAAGAGATAATTTTGGTACAGATGACTACTTAGTAAACAGACATTCAACTCATGGTGCTTACTCTCTCCACCCAGAGCTACACTTTTGGAAAGCTATTTGGACCCTTCCAGCAAATGGAAGATCTTTAGCACAAACACTTTCCATTGTGGGAGAAAAAGATGAAGTGATGTGAGTAACTTTAGTAGAGGATAGCTGGAATATTCTTATTGGTATTAACACTTACTATTAGAAACACAGCCTGGAAAAAGCTTTGCTAACATACAATTGCCTGGAATTCTGGCTTGGAATTCTGTTTCCTAAAATGCTGCAGCCTGCCCATTTGTTCGTAAATTGCAACAGAGATTATACCAGTTATGAGAGAAAGATAAAATCTTCTGATCATTGTACCAGTCCTGTTGGTATTCTCTTTCCTAATCAGCTGCTTCTTGGGATCCTACCAACAGGCAAAGACAAGGGCTCCAGATCACTTCAGATAGGCCTGGTGCAACACCTTTCTAGATTTTTGCTGAGTGGAGCAGGCACCATCTCGCTGTCCAGCCTGGCTAAATGGGAACTGGAAAATCAGTGGAAGCCACCAAGAGGAAAACCTGAAGGTCTAATATATATGTTTGTATCAGTGAAATGCCTATATTTGGGTATTTTGGACAGGAATTGTGACAGGCATCATAATATTGTGTGAAGCTCAGGGAATAAGTGCTTCCAAGTGCTGCTGAATTAGTCCATGTAGTATATATTGTTTAATATATGCACTTGACTGAACTTCTGTTAAAATGTTTAAACATGGAATAACATAAGAGACAATTAAATGAAATTATAGGTGTTTGCTGAATGACTACCATGAAGCTCTATAACTATAAAATTTTATTAACAGTGATTTTATAACCCAAGAAAGTTTAAAACCTCCTTTTTGAAAGTTCTCATTACATGGACCAATGTTTAGCTGAAACTTCTGCTGAGTTCAAAACATGAACCCAGAAGTAGGAAAGGAGATCAGTCAATTTTCCCTCTTGAGCAAATTTGCATATCAGACTGAGACAGTCTCAGCAGGCAAACTGAAAGCAGCTGTTGGCAAAAGCCTTTCAAACAACACTATTCCTCTCCTGTTTATAGAAGCATACGCACAGGCACTGTGCACGAAAGGAAATGTTTGCTCAGTTCTAGTGTTTGCTTCGTTTTCTATCTAGTCAGCTTTTTTATGATCTTTATTCCATGTCACACCTGCACTGTCAATGCAAAAATCTGTGTCCTTGGGAGTAACACCTTACTGGCAGCCACAGCTGAACCAGATGAGCAATAGCCCACAAAGGCCTGGATAACACCACCCTGGAGATTTATTTAATGTTCATCAGCTGTTAGGTAGAAACTTGGAAATGAAAGTGCAGGCATGGCAGGAATTATTACTACACACTGCATGAAGCTTCATCCAGGTGAAAGTAGTGATAGAATTAAATTAAGACATATGCACCCACACAAAAAACCCTCTTCATTTTGTCAGCAAATGCTAATATTCTGCTGACTGGGGGCTTTATAACACCATTCTAAGGCATGAACTGCATCTTTCACACTAACAGTATCATACACTTTATACCCTTTAGCCAAAGCCAGTTCAGGACATTATTTTCACAGAAACCTAGTTCAACAAACTCTCAACTAAATCAGCCTCTCCAAACCTGTATCATCTTTTTCCTCTTTTTTCTGCTATTCATGAAAATGGACAAGAAAATACAGACTGGGAATGTGGAAAGGAGGAAATCATGCTTGTGATACTTCCATACTGTCTTTTGTACCAGTGAGTTTTAGCAGTTTGGTGCCATGAGTTGGAGAAAAATATTTTAAATTGGGTTCACCAGTATGTAAGTAGTCCACTTGCTGGACACTGGCAGAATGGTATGTGAGAAAGTCAGGTCTTGTCTCTGGCTCTTACTCACAAATAACTGAAGTATCTTGAAGGTTTCCTCAAAATTCATTTTCTGAGAAAGAAAATCAAGCACCTTTTTGTTTGTTTGAGTTTTCTTCTCCCTTAGAATAGGCACCCACAGAAATTGAAGAAGGCTGGATTTAGATGGTTAAGAAAAAATAATGGGGTCACCAGCTACAACTATAGGAAACCTTAATGCCTTTGTTGCCTTCCATATATCTGCAGTTCCAAAGCATCTGGCCAGGACCCAGCACTCCTACATTTTTCAAGGCTGGTGGAACACAGCTTTTCCAGCCTCTGTGCCATAAGGGACAACAGATTGAGAAGATTAAAAATCCAAACCCATGGACAAAAAAAAAAAATTAAAAAAATCTTTAAAAATCAGATTTCCAGGCAGCTAATTATGTGATTGTCATTAATATCATGTTGAATATTTGGTGTAGTTTCTGACTTCCCTGAAGTTGTACACCTTTCCTATCCATTCCTGCAAATCAGAACTTCATATTTGCCAAACAAAGAAGCCCCTCCTCATAAGCTTTGTTTGCCTTACCTACCACCAATGCCAAGAGTAGCTACCTCACTTTTTGTCCAATTCCTGTCTTTCGGGAAGCAGGTTTTACTTGCTCATATGCCTCTGTCTCACAGTTTGGAAGTACTGCAGTACCTTGGGCTGTGCAACTCTACACTCACTTCCCAACAGCGTATCTACATCTCACCCACCCTCTTCTAGGAGATGGGGGTCAGTGCAGAGAAGAGCTGACCATGCTGAGTTGCAGCAGTGATGCGACCATGGTGTCAGAAGCATTAAGCATCACTTTTTTGGAGCTGAATTTAAATCTCCTTGGTTCAAAAGACCCTGTTATACCTTCCTCCCCTGGCATGCTGCCACACTGGGCTGAAGGGCACACATCCACCTCTGATTACGTATTCACTTCAGTTATTATTTTGTTCACTAATAGCTAATGATATGGGGTTATCCTGCCTGTTTATATAAGGCATATGCCAAGCATTCTCTCTCATCATTTTACTACAGCAAAGCACATACTCACTGATGTCACAGTGACAGGATAACTCAGTTCAGCACCTGGATATAGTCAGGTTTCCCTGAAGATTCTTTGATAAAGGTGACATCTGTTTTTAAAGCATAAAAGGAATTACAGACTTCTATTACCTATAGGGAATGAAAGGGAGGGAAGAAGTGAAGAAGGGAGAAAATGAGATCATAGTACAAAATGCTGCATAAGCTGTGTAAGAAGAGTAGGAAAAAGAGGAACATAATCCCCATATTCAAAAAGGGAAAGGAAGAAGAACCAGGAAACTACAGGCCCATCAGTCTCACCTCTGTGCGTGGCAAAGTCATGGAGCAGATCCTCCTGAAGGTGTTGCAAAAGCACATGGAGGATGACACAGAGATGATTGGAGGCAACCAACATGGCTTCACTAGGGGCAAATCATGCCTGACCAACTTGGTGGCCTTTTATGATGGAGTCACAGCATCAGTGGACAAAGGAAAGGCTGCTGACATCATCTACATGGACTGTCCCACATGTCATCCTGGTCTCCAAACTGGACAGGAATGGGTTTGATGGACCAGTCACTGGGTAAGGAGCTGGTTGAATGGCAGCACTCAAGAGTTGCAGTCAATGTTGTCCAAGTGGAAACCAATGAGGAGTGGTGTTCCTCAAGGATCAGTACTGAGACCAGTACTATTTAACATCTTTGTAGGAGATACGGACAGTGGGATTGAGTGCACCCTCAGCAAGTTTGCAGATGACACCAAGCTGTGTGTTGCAATTGATACACCCAAAGAAGGGATGCCATCTAGAGGGAACTTGACAGGCTTGAGAGGTAGGTCCNACAAATTCAACATGTGCAGCCAGTGTGCACTTGTAGCCAAGAAGGCCAACCAGATCCTGGGTTGCATCAAGAGGAGTGTGACCAGCAGGTCAAGAGAGGTGATTTTGCCCCTCTACTCGGCACTGGTGAGGCCCCATCTGCAGTTACTGTGTCCAGTTCTGGAGCCCTCAGCATAAGAAGGACATTGAGCTGTTGAAGCGGGTCCAGGGGAGGGCCACGAAGATGGTCAAAGGGCTGGAGCAACTGCCTTACGAAGACAGGCTGAAGGAGTTGGGGTTGTTCAGCCTGGAGAAGAGAAGGCTCATGAGGGACCTCATAGTAACTTATCAATACCTGAGGAGGTCCTACAGAAAAGCAGAGGAAGGACTTTTTAATAAGTTACCTGATGGGAGGACTAGAAATAATGGATATAAATTGGAAGGGGGTAGATTCAGGCATGACATTAGAAATAAATTCTTTACAGTGAGGGTGGTGAACTGGAACAAGTTACCCAGAGAGGTGTTCAAAGCCAGACTGTACATGGCACTGAGTGGCCTGATCTAGTGGGAGGTGTCCCTGACTGTGGCAGGGGGTTGGAACTCAGTGATCTTTTAAGGTCCACTCCAACCCGAACTATTCTACAATTCTATGAAAAAGGATGGAAATTGAAAAAAAAAAAAACCAAAACCCTATTTCAATAGCTTTCTTTTGATACTAAGTATTTGAGTAGTCTTCTAATAAGTGAGAAAAGAAAAGCAGAGGCTTCTACAGGTAGAACAGTCTCAGAGATTCCTGACAAATCATACTTGGATGGGGCATCTTCAGCCAGACACACACTTTACGGAGCACTCTGAGCTGCATCAGAATCACACTGCTCATTCACTACTCTCTAAGGAATCTTGAGGAAGACATCAAAGCTTTCTCAAAATTCTTTTGGCCAAATCTGCTCCTACCATTCTGTCACCGCAACCTGCGAAGACCCAGAGTGCAGCTGAGCAAGAAGCAGGTCCTAACCTGTCACCAGGCGCAGGGTTTTGTACAAACTCTGTAATATGAGGTCAAGGCTGCTTGGACCACAAGTATCACTTTTGACAAAAACTGATGGGTGGAAGCAGGTTAATTTAAATTACAGTAACAAATAATTTCAAAAAAGTTTATTTAAACAAAGTGGGTACATTTCACAGAAATGGTTATAAAATGCATAGCATATTATAAACAATACTGTTACTTTACAGGATACTAGTTATTATTATCCTAAATACTGCATTTTAAAAACTAACTAGCCTGCTCGGTGAATCGGAAAGCTAAAAATCCCCAGTTATCCTGTCTTAGGCACTGTGAAAAAACCTCAGTATGATGCAACAAAGTAGGTGTCCACTCTTCAATTCACTCTACTGACTTTGTATTGCTGCATCATTAATTTGCCAGTTCCTGTTATATGGAAAGATCCAGTCCCTGGAGTCACATAACAAGAACAGATTTCCATCAACTGGGGCACAAATTTCACCTGCTCAGCCAACCAAAACACAATGCAGCGCCGAGGAAAGCTGACTGAGGGTCTTCACACTGACTGACTTTATGGTATGAGTGGACCAGAAAGCCTATCAGTTTTTCTAACTTGTGCAGATACATCACAATCATAAGTAACTTGACTGTAGGTTGGCAAGTCCACACATATTTCAAGATAGACTTCAACAGAAACCAAATTCCCAGAAGAAAGAGATTCTACCCCCTGTTGTGATACAATGCCTCAGAAAGTGAGTTGAGCCCTTTTACAGCACCTGAGAAGTGAGCACACCTCAAACATTCAGAAATTCATGTAACCAAATCTGGAGGTGCCTATTGTATGATCTTTGCTCAGGCACAAAGAGATAAAAACTAGGAGCACAATACTGACTTGTAACTATAGCTGAGGCAAGCAGCAGATCATTCACACAATGCTTCAGCACATGAGCTGTAACTGAAATTCTTTCCATTTATACCTCTATGACAATAGGCAGAAAGCAAGAACTAAGGTAAAAGGAGTTGCACTAAGTTTGCACTGGTGTAAGCAAGTCTAGGATCAAGCAGACTAAAAAGTCCATTAATTCACACACAACAGAGAAAGAAAAATCCCCTTATTTTCAGAACATAGATACGTATAGATCAGAATGTGTGCTTTCAAAGCATATAGAAATGTTCTCAAGAGTAAACTGAATTTCCGCATTATGACATGAGCTTTACAGTAGTTTAAGCGTGGCTTGGACTGAAAATAAAGAAACTTGAACCCTGGTCAGCAGAGCTCCTTTGGAACTGTTCGCTAAGAGAGAAGAATGAGGTCTGAAGCAGTCCAAGAACATCAATGTTTCACTCACCATCTTCAAGTAGCTTTTGTAAGTTGTTCTGTATCTTAAAAAAAGAGAAAAATAATAGTGAGGCAGAGAGTGTTGCATCACATTTGAAAAAAATAAAACCGAGACATACTTTCCTATATATTTTATCTGTGCAGGTTAATACAGTGACAGCTATTCATAGAATCATAGAATAGTTCGGGTTGGAAGGGACCTTAAAGATCATCAAGTTCCAACTCCCCTGCCATAGGCAGGGACACCTCCCACTAGATCAGGCTGCTCAGTGCCATGTCCAGCCTGGTCTTGAACACCTCCTGAGAGGGAGCATCCACAACCTCTCTGGGCAACCTGTTCCAGTGTTTCACCACGCTCACTGTAAAGAATTTCTTTCTTATGTCAGGTCTAAATCTACCACCTTCCAATTTACATCCATTGTTTCTGGTCCTCTGGTTCATACTGATAGTATTCATGTTAAATGCTTCTTGCACTAGGGTCAAAGGAAATACCTAGATATGATCAGCTAGCAGCACACCTGGCATTCATATGATAAGCATCTCCTGCAGTTTCCTCCTAAAGATTCTCTAGTTCATTTGGTATGAGAAAATAAGATTGAAAACAACTTAGAATGAGAAAGAAAGGTACGAGAAACTCAGCTATTTTGAGCTTGATCAAAAACCCAACAAAACCTCAGACTTTGAAGTCACAGCTCTTAGGTTTATATGGATAATTCTAATATTTTTTTAACAGCTTCTGCTACAAAGCTGGCTACGACGTGTGCACAGTAAACTAAGGTCTGTGTAACATTAGTAGACATGTCCTGTTTGTCCCGATTATGGGCAAAGCCAGCCACCCTCATCAAAGATGACCTATTTCACACAGCTAATTTATACACCTTGTCCTCAAAACCAGAGAGAGGGAATACAACAGGTCACATCCCCTGGCACACATATTCTGTGTATATTAATAACCAGTAGTTACTGGCTACAGCATGTCTAGTCACTTTCAGATTGTAATTTGAAGAGTACTTCCTGCTAAAGGATACTGTTTCTTAGGCCTACACCATGATTTCTAGTCCAAATGTTTGCCTTTTTCAAGAAGGGCATTTCAGGATAAGTAAAACAGTAAGAAGCTCCAAACTTCATAACAGTTATTTAATGCATACACAAGAATTTTCTTTTACCAAGTCACATTACAGTAGGGGAATGAGTAAAATTAGGTGGTGTTTTCCCTCCCACAGTTTAATGTTTTATCCGCTGATGCACATGCTGCATTTTAACTACCTGTTAAATACACTTAAATGGCAAAGCGAAATTCTGCAAAGCCATGGCAATTCATTGTTTCCAAGAACAGAGCAGAGCTTGTAAAAATCACGAGGCTGCACTAAAAAAGTGCAACACATTCTTGCACTGAACTTTATCTTCAGAGTAATTTTTATTTTTAACCTGGTTAAGTTTTGTGCTCCAGTTTTCAATGCTGTGGTCTCACAGGAAGTAACAGCACAGGCAAGTTACACTGGAACTTTTGCGCTGCCTTTACTGCTGCAACCCTTTAAGGTGTACGAAAAAGTTAAGCCATCACTGTAACACTGCTCAGAGAGCATAAAGCTATTTGATTTCTACCAGTCCTGCAGTGCTGCTCTAACCACTGCTAATCTAGATTAGACAGGACTGACATGTGGCAGTATTCAGCTACAGGCAGTATTCATTCAGCTTGTAAGCAATGTATTGTGCCTTGAGAGTATTTGGCAAATACAAGGTAAGACTTTTAGTGTCTAATTGTGTAGACACTAACTGAAAAAAACACACTACTTTAGAGACTAATTCAAGACAGAAGGTCATTTCTCTGGGAATAGCTGAATGATCCAACCATCTAGCTGCCTTTTACTCCAAGCAGAGACTATATAAGGGAAAATGCCTATTCCTGCTGGAATGGGCTGACTGGCTGGCTTCCCACTGGCATGAAGTGAGGTTCTCTCAAACAGCTGGAAAACATTAACCTCTTAAATGACCCAATCTGGCTAAAGACTATATGTGGTAATCATCTAGAATATTTTTTCCTTGTATTCCTGTTGTCTGGAATATACAGAGCGGTCATGCATGCAGTATTCACTCTAGACTACTATAGCCAAGGGGCTGGAGACATCAAGGAAAGAAAGTCTTTTTTGTCAAACTTTGTAAAACCTATGTTGTGCAGAAAAACACTGATATTATTTAATCCTAGCATTTTTGCTAGTTTAGTTTTTGCCAGCAGTGTGCACTTGCAGCCAAGAAGGCCAACCAAATCCTGGGTTGCATCAAGAGGAGTGTGAGAGTTGCATCAATCCTGGGTTGCATCAAGAGAGGTGATTTTGCCCCTCTACTCGGCTCTGGTGAGACCCCACCTGGAGTACTGTGTTGAGTTCTGGAGCCCTTAACACAAGAAGGACATTGAGCTATTGAAGCGCGTCCAGAGGAGGGCCACAGAGATGGTCAAAGGGCTGGAGCCACGGCCCTATGAAGACAGGCTGAAGCAGTTGGGGTTGTTCAGCCTGGAGAAGGCTCGGGGGGGACCTTACAGTAACTTATTCAGTCCAACAGAAAGGCAGGGGAAGGACGTTTTAATAAGATATTGGCTGGGAGGACCAGAAACAACGGATGTAAATTGGAAGGGAGTAGATTTAGACTTGACATAAGAAAGAAATTCTTTACAGTAAGCATGGTGAAACACTGGAACAGGTTGCCCAGAGAGGTTGTGGATGCCCCCCCTCTGGAGGTGTTCAAGACCAGGCTGGACATGGCACTGAGCAGCCTGATCTAGTGGGAGGTGTCCCTGACTGTGGCAGGGGGGTTAGAACTCAATGATCTTTTAAGGTCCCTTCCAACCCAAATTATTCTATGATTCTATGACCTTGGCACGCACTCGGCTTTAGAAACAGAAGCAAAAGTATCCCACGTGACTTAAGCAAATAGACAATCATGTAACTTTTCTTTTCACTCCACTGTTTTTTCCATGCTTGGCCAGTGCATGTGTTTCATTTCATACACCTGGATGCAGTTGTCAAGGACTGAGGGTAGGGACAGAGAACTGCAGGGGCAGCTGCTGTGGGAATACACCAGCTGTCCACATTGTGGATGCCCATACTGAACTCAGTCATTTCCAGAAGACCTGGAGCCCTCAGAAGAACACAGAATGCAGCAAGGAGAAAATAAAGCAAGAAAGGAGCAACAGAGGGAAAAACGTTACATACTGACTGTAGCCTCCCATCAGGCCCACTTGGAGGGCAGGGAGTAGGGTGAGGAGTTTGGAGTAAAGTGAAGTTGAGCCTGGGACAGGGGGAAGAAAAGCTGCTGGTCTATCAATTGTCTGTTTCTCATTAACCAAATCTTTTTTAGCTGGCACAATATGAAATGGATTTTCCTCAGGTTGAGTGTTTTTTCTGCTAACTGGTAAGTAATCTCCTAATCTTGACCCACAAGTTTTCTCCTCCTTTTTCTCTTCCTGTGCTGCTAGAGAAGGGGTAGTGGGAGAGTAGCTGGGTGGGTATCCAACTTCCGATTAAAGGTGGCCCACCACTGCACCTGAAGTGAAAATAGTGTCTGCACACCTACTCTGGTTTGGATAATTTTCCAATTTAAGTCAGCAGGTGCATTTAGTTCTGCAATTAGAGAATGGTAAAAAGTAAGGGCCTGGGCCAGAGAGTTACACAAATGGTGCAGCAGCAGCATTTGTTTTACTAAAGTGGAATTGACAAACTGGAAACACTTCATATAAAGAAGCTGACTACACATGAAAGCAAGTATTGTGTTTCTTCATCAAAAAATCAAAACCTAAAAAAAAACCCACTCCACACATAAAAGCTTGTCAAATAGTAATAAAGGGCAAGTTTTGAATCCTTACCCTTGATGGAGGTTGTGGATGCCCCCTCTCTGGAGGTGTTCAAGACTAGGCTGGACAAGGCACAGGGCAGCCTGGTCTAGTGGGAGGTGTCCCTGCCTATGGCAGGGGGGTTGGAACTCGATGATCTTTGAGGTCCCTTCCAACCCAAACTATTCTATGATTCTATGGACAAAATCAATTTGATATCATTACATGCAATAATCACTCCTGAAGTGTCCAGTGTCTTAGTATTCCTGGCTGTAAGCCTCTGCTCAAGGCAAAAATATTGTCAGACACTAATGCTTGTAGCTGGGCTAATTTAAAATCCAAAACCCAGTTCTTTGTCTAGGAAAGCAAGCTAGCTTCTGGTATCAAATCTGGCGGTAACTTCGCACTTGCAAAAATAACAGACTATAGAAATTCAGCAACTATCTGATCAGCTTAGCAGCATTTGCATTTTATCATAAGAAGTTACCTTTTCCAGTTTTATAAGATTAGCAGTCAACTCATCACAAAGGGCATCAGCATTAATCTGCAAATGGGATTCCAAGCCTTGGCGCACAGAATATCTGTCAAAGGAAATGAAGAAGTAAGTGTGACTGGAAAAAGGAAAATGGAAAAAAAAGGAAAATGGAAAAAAAGGAAAATGGAAAAAAAAGGAAATGGAAAAAGGAAACTGAAACTGTGAGATACATGTACACAGCAATACAGTATTGACATGGTGTATGTAATGTACTTGTTCACAGAAACAAAGGCCTAAGTCAGTTCTGTGCTCTTTATGAGGTCTCATTCTCTAGAAGTTTCTATGGAAAAGTTTACAGCTATTTACACTGCAAGTAAGTTGAAAAGTTGCGTAAGTTCCATGTCCTGTGACTTGGAGGAAATCAAGCAGCTCAACCCTCAGATGCTATAGAAGTGCACTTAGATCATATCGTATCTTGTATTTTTTGGGATCACATCAACCTAAAACAGGACTTTCTCTTGCAAGAGTGCTTTAGAACAGGGGCACAGAGTCCTGCTAATATGTCAGACTTTTGGCATTTGGTATTAACTTACTGTTGGAGGCAAATTTACCTCCCTTCTTGCATTACTGGCAAAATACAAATGCAAGCTTGTTTAACATAAAGAACCACTTCCTTCCTGTTCCTTTGTTTACCAATAACTTAGTGGTGTCTTCTGAAAGATGTATGCAGGTCCTATTGCATTCCATAGAAGACAGCTGAGATCCATTGGATTGCAAGCAGCAGTTATTGTTCAATATGAGCACGTGTGCTGTTAGAGTGACCTGTTTGTCATTAATAGGTCAAAGAAATTAACAAGCATACTTAGTCAAGTGCTTGCTACAAGTTTCAGATACTTTACAGACAGTTCTACTCAGCCTGGGTACAGGTCTATCTTGAATTTTATTTCCCCTCTGATTTTCAGGTAGTGTTTCTTCATCTGTCAGTATTCCCACTCAAGCTCCATGTAAGTGCAGGTTTTGCCCTGAGATTCATAGAAATCTACTGAAACCATGTTTTTCAGATCAGCTCAGGGAAAAGAAAAAGTTGTAATAGGGGACAAGAGTTAAGGCAAAATTTAAAGCGAAATAACTTGATTGGTATTCTCAGCAGTATCCAGTTAATTGCCTTCTGTTTGAAGGGAGAAGCAAAAAGCTGATAAAACAACTTACAGTGGCTTACTGCTGTGGTGTATGCCCCTGCACTGCCTCTCCATTTGGTGACTATGTATTTCGTTTACATGTAACATGGAGAATAAAAATAATTTAAAAAAGTATGCAGGGGCAGATGTTATCCATGAGCCTATGGTCACTTTCTTTGTGGATTTGAAGAGGAAATAGGGAAACTTCCCTGGGTGTGCATGGATGTATTCTGTGTTTGTTTTGGTTTGGTTTTGTGGTGCGGTTTTGGTTTTGTGTGTATTTATTTTATTCTAGCAAGACATGATACCAGCTTCTAAAAAGAACAGAGATAACTCAAAAACAAAGAAGTTTTTCACAGCATTACTACTTTTCAAAGAAAGTGCTCACTTCAGCAGTTTACTCTGAAGTTTCAGCTATCTGAAATATTCTCACAACAGTTACACAAGACATATTAAGTCTATAGGACATTCAAGTCCTGCAAGAGCAATACAGTACCTCTGCAGTTTCTGAAGAAAAGAGATGAGCATGACAGACACTGGAAAAATATTTTTAGAACACAAGATTTTACATAGTGTATCTTACTCCTTAATATGTGACTCAAAAGATGTGATGGAAATTAGTCGTTCCTCCAAGACATTGATTTTATACCTCATGTAGAAGGTAGAAAGAATTAATACACAGACACTGTAGGAGAGAAAAATAAAGAACATTATTTAGTAGGAACTTCAGAGTTTCCTGACAGTATTAAATGTAATTTAAATTGTTACAGGGAGATGTGGAACAATAAAAGTAATGTTCTAGGAACGCCTCAGGAATACTCTTCAGTGGCATTCAGTTACAAAAATGTCAGCCTTGACTACAGCTTTGCTAAGTGATACATAAAATGGACTTGCAAGTAGTGGAACTCTTAACATTTCCTGTACCAAAACACTCTTTGCTTTTAGCAGTAAAGGGCCTTTTAAGTAAGTTTGCCTCTGCATTTCTTCTTCTGAAAAGCCTAAAGGACACAATTCCCAGTAATTTCTTTTTTCAAGTGAAGTCTAGATTATATTGATTTGTAAACATAAGAAAACTCCAGTATTTTAAAAAACTTGGTATGAATTGGTAACTTACAGAAATGCATAAAACACAAGTACATGATTCAGAGATAAAAGCTTCTGGGTTTTCACTTTGTGCAAGAATCCAAAGGTTTCAGAATGACCTGTGAGAAAAAGAGTAAGTATTACTTTGATTGAATTAGGCCAGAACACACAAACAGTTTTTTTAAGCATGCAACAGATGATATGAATAGAAGGATAAACAAGATGATCTTCCAGATTTTATGAACTGACATAGCTATGCAAACTTAACTCAGTCCAGATGAAGATCTACCCTTGATTCCTTACCACTTTGAGGATAGTTTTGGGCTTTTCCATCAGGTCCACATTTTGTGTGTGCATCTGAATGGACAGACTTTGCCTCAGCCTTGGAAACTTTCAAGTGAGTTTGTGTCTCAATGACATGATAATCTGTTAAAAGCAGATTTGTAATTTAGGATGAAATAGTCAAAGGAAGCTGCTAGTAGTTCAAGTTAGTCATGGAGGAGGAAGGGAAGAGGAGAATTTTAAAGGGTGCATTTCTGGACTAGAAAGCATCAGTTAGTTTAACAGCCTTAGAACAGTTTGCATGGTAATTCTGTATCATCACAACATAGAAGCATCTCGACTGAATGAGAAAGAGGAATGCTGCACTTATATTTCCAGATCATTTGAAACATGGCAACATATGCAAAGCTTGAAGGTTATCACAAAGTTTCAGTCAGATTATTATATAGGCAAAAAATTCACCTCTCAAAGACTGAATATGCTAGAATAATGAATCCAAATGAACTTAGTAGCAACACCAAATGGAGATGTTGCACCGGTGCTTTGAAAACAAAATTGTCACTTCCTCCCCTCACTGTTTTTTAAATGCAGATGATCTCTTGAAAGAGATAGGACAGAAAAATCAAATCACATTCTGTTTTGTTCATGCCTTCCTTTAGACTGTTACAATGATGCAAAAAACCCAGAATCACAAGTAACAGATACATTCCCTCCTCACTCCTCAATTTCTTTTCCTAGGGTGATTCTTTAAGAGCATACTGTTTTTACTTGTGGAATAAGAAAGTGTAAATTCTTGAAGTAGCTATTATCTGTAAGGAAGTAAGACAACCAGTGAAATCATTACTCAGAAGCATTCGTGAGGAAAGTGATGACACTACAATTCAGTTACGGCTTTACAGACACCTCAAACAATGAAAAATAGACACAGTAAAAATCAAAGACCATTGAAAGCAAATAGCCCCAGATCATACCACTGAACAAAAGACATTTCTTATTTTTCCCTAAAACTGATGTGACAGAAAATTGCTATGAAAAAACTAAGAAAATTCATCATGTGAAACATAAAGCAAGCTCTCCTGTAATTTTCAACTTACATGGAGTGAGCTTCTACACAGTCTCTCTGCTAATTAGGTGAAGAAAATACAAACAGCATTGTTAGGGAAGTGTTGGACCATATCTTCAAGTGTCTTAACAATTCCAAAGAATAAAAACGCAGGTCTTTAAAAAGCAGAACCATAAAAATACATGTCAAAAATAACTTTTTTGATGACCTAAGTCATTGTGGTAGACTATGTTATTTGTATAGCTTCTAAGAACTTACACTTTGACTTGAACTACTTTAAAATAGGGTGTTTGCTTGCTTTTTTTCTTTTTAAAGAAGGAACATTGTATCTCTGCAGCATAACTGATGGAGAGTGTGGGGAGAAGATAACTCATGGAAAAGCAACTAGAGGCAGCGATGACAAATCAGATCTGCTGCTAACCAAGTCTTGACCCGTATTGCAAAGAGATGTAACAATGTAAATGCAATTATTATGACTCTGAGGAAGACTTTAAAAATCATGTAACCATAGAGAATGGATATTTCACATCAGAAGGGGATTATGAAAGTTAACTGAGAGCTAAACCATACTCATTTTCTTGGGGCCTGAGGATCTTACACACCTTGGAAGCATTCCAGCTCTGGGGTCTGTGAGCCTGTGCTGCTGGACTCTTCCATCTCTTGTCTTTGCTGCTGCACTATTCCATCCAGATCAGAATAGTCTTCATTGAAATCCTAATGCAGACAAAGAGTCACAAGAAAACTGAACCCTGTTCTAAATCTAAGCAACCTGATTTCCTCTGACATCCCTCTAGAAAACTAATCAGCAGCTGAAGATTTAAAATTGTTTATTTAGCTGGGCACAATCTCTGATAAAAAGATAACAACTTTTTAAGATCAAGTTAACAAAATAAACCCTTGCATGATCACCAGAATTCAAGGCTCATCTCCTACCCTCTTATAAGCAAAGGAAGTAAGTCTATGTGCAAAAGAAGGACTGTTTAGTTCTACAAACTAAGAAATCCAGGACTCCGGTTACAACATTTGGTTACATAGCTCTTTCAAATATCTGAACTGTCTCACAGAAGAAAGACTGCAACTAGAAACACTTGACGAACTACTCATGGCAGAGGAAGAAGCAACTTCAAGTCACTAAAGATTGCTGAGAAATCTGACTGCTGAAAAGAGATATATAGAGCATAGAGATTTTGGAATATATCCAAAACACACACATGCATATATACTGCATATGATCAGATCAAATTACACTTAAACTGATCTTTCTTGCTGTTTTGTATTGTTCAGAAAGCTCATGGAAGCTTTAGAAACAGATGTCATGATTTCCTCAGTTTCTTTTTTTTAGACACTTTAAGGAGTACTTGCAATGAAAGATGCCATGCAGCAAAAACTGAAACGTGTAAGTCATTTACCAAAGGAAGAGCTGTAGTACAGTCAGCCCTGAAGCTGTTTTCTGCAGAAGAAGGATTTGGACTGTTGCCCATGCTTGTATTCTGAAAAAAAACCAAACCAGAAATGTTATCAAGGGACACTTTTAGAAAATGCCTAGCATTTAAAAGAGAAAATCCATAGTAGCTATATACCATCTTCACTCCCACTAGAACTTACCTCAAGATGTCTACAGATAGATTTTAATAGCTTGTAGGTGGTATCTCTGGAGAGTAAGGAGACAAACATGTACTGAAAAACAGAAGTTCCAGAACTGTTAGAGACATGTAGTATAAGCTCCCTTTTATAAAAATAAAATTGATAGGTGATTTTTACTGGTTGAGGAACTATTTTCAAGTACTTCCGCATGACAGGCAGAACTTTCACTTCATGACTACAGCAGTGATTAATCACAAGGAACACATAACAGGCACATAAAAATTATTATATTAGGCTGCAGGAACCAGAGCACAGTCCAGGTCTGCACTTGTTAAAAAAAGACTTTGTATACTATATTTTACCAACCCTTTAAAAAACAAACAAAAACCAAAACAACAACAAAAAGCAAGCACGCACAAAAACCCACCGAATAAAGAAAACACAAACAACAACTAATTTTTGCAGAGTCTCCTGCATCCATGAAGTATCTGTGTAATCACTAAAGGCCTGTTCCTCTAAGTTGATCTTAGGACAATATAATTTTCTGCTAATTCTTGTAATTACAGTTTCTGATTATCACTGTAAGCATCTGTATTTTGTGCCTCTAAGGTATTGCTCAGCAGGTAAGAGATCCATGTAAATGAAAGAATACTGTCACAGCTGCCAACAAGGCAGGTAATGCTCTGTGCATGTACTTCCTGACCCAGTTGTTTCACTTCCTCAAGTGCTACAACACAGAAGTCCTGGAGAATGGAGAACAATAGATTAGAGAGAGTAGGTAGCAATCAGATTCTGCTTCTTATTTTCTCACTAAGTTCTACATAACTTTATTTACTGTAGATCCAAAGAAGGAAGACAGGGACTGAGTAAGAGCGGGAAAAAAAGTGTCCTAGTCTTTTAACAGGCAGAAGCAGGTAGGATTTTCATCTAAGAAACGAGACCCTCCAAGAAAAAAGGGGAAGGCAAAAGCAGCAAAACGAGGCAAAAGCAGAGAGAGCACATTTGCATTACTCTTTACCAATACTTACCCTGTCTGTGACAGTTGCTATGATCAGAGCATTTGGCACAAGAAGGGCAGTTTTGGTTTTCTTCAGAACTGTCACTGAGAGCACAGGTATACTAATCTGAAATAAGATCAAATTAAGGCTAGATACTCAATAGATACTCAAATTAAGGCTAGATACTCAAAGATTTCTCAACTACATCTACAATTCACATGGAACAAGTGGGTTTCAGATTATTGCTATTTTCCTTTGCTTTTATCCAGTCCCAATTCAGGATTTGGTCTTCCTTTCCTGGTCCCTTCCAGCTCTTAGAAGTCTAGAGGTTTAGTTTACTATAGATCTGCAAACTAGTTTTAAACTACGCTTCTTCATTTATAAACAAAACATTTCAGAACACAGACAAGAGAGGCTTGCTGAAGAATTTACAAAAAAGCCCCCCCCTTCTTATAGGTTCTTTTGTCTGCAGTAAACAGCTGAGCAGACAGCTCATCCTTCAGTAATGCTGAAAGCTTCAATACCCACACACACACCAACCAACTTAAACTGATTCCTGTGCGGGCCATCCGGAGCAGCCATATTTACATTGAAAAGTTCTCAATTTTCCTTCCTGCTTAGTGTTTACATCCAACTCCATTAGCTTAATTCCAGATAAATTTCAGAATATTTAGCTTCTGTATGGTCTGTTCTCAGAAATCCCGTGGTACAAAGGAATGAGTACCTGGCTTGACCTTCAGTTGAAGAGCATAGGGCTCAGACAAGCCAATATAATAACCCTGCATACATATGATTAAAATACAGCTCCTGTTAAAAATTCCTTCAGCACCCAGTCACAACTACCTGAGAAATCTCTAAGCAAGACTAGAAGTGTTCAAAGATTGTCCAGCAAGCAATCATGGACCTGAATTAAAAACACATCAGTGCAGAAGGAGAATGAAGTTACTCTGTGCCTTGTTTCATAAATTCTTGTTAACTTCTGTTCAAAAGAACAACACAAAGTCATGAAAGATCATTTCAGGTAACAAAAAACATATTAGTGTCCATTAGATTGGATGCAAAATTGCCAACCACTTGTCACCTGTGGGCTAGAACCTCACTCTTTACTTGGCATTTAGCTTTGTTGTAAAAGGATTTTAATTATTTGATTAAATAATTTAAATAAATAATTTTAATTATTTTTAGTGACAGGTCTAGGTTAAGAATCTGTGTATCTCGTCATAATTTGCTCTGTTTTTTCTTTTCTTCTGTTTCTATTTTTTGACAATAGGTAATTAAACACTACACCTTTTCTTCTTAAACTGGATTTTTCAGTACTTTTCAGAACAGCTTTCTCTGGGAATGGGAAGAACGGAGCAGCTAAGTTGTATGTGACAGAAAAACCCCAGAATCTTCATATGGGACAGAATCTTTAAAAAAGTAAAATCTGTAAAATACCCAAAATCAACATAACAAAACCAAATCCAAACCAGAAGATTTTTTTCAGTAGAAATTCTGCTAACACTAACGAGGGAAATCAGCTGATAAATTTTCTAATGGGTTCATTTCACCTCAAGGAACTTTAAATCAGAGATGTTAATGGCATTCTACTGCATATTTAAATTGTATTAAGTACTTGCTTATTGCACTATTCACCCACCATGAGACTAAGAGGGCAAAATACTTTATTTCTACCTGGAGTAATAATTATTTCAGGAAACAAGGTTCACTGCTAGGCAAAGTGGAAAGTAACTATAATGTGTAAGATAATGTTTTGCTCCAGGAAAGACTTAAGGCCAATATATACATAGCAAAAAACCACAACTACGTGGAAAGACAGTGATGTTTTCCAAATCTATTCAATACTGCAGAAACAATCTTTTATTTTTTGTTATGCACTGTGTTTACACTGCAGACTTAAATTTCCTGACTTGCATGCCTATTTCTTCCTTCAAAGATTCAAAGCATTCCATTAAAACAAAAATTCTACAAGTCAAAGAACTCACTGTGAAAAATTTATTAGAGCCTCGTATTTCTCACAATAAAATACTTTCTCACCAAGCTGCAAGCTGAAACAGCTTTACAAGTCCTAAACAATACAGGTTTTATGTCTTCAAAACTTTATCAGCATATCTGATGTTAAGAATGTTCCTCTTTCACATTTGATTTCTTTCTCCCCCTTCTCATATTTTTTATTTTATCCCTGATTTTCCTTTTGTTTCATAACATTCCTGAAAACTTGTGCTTGCTGTGACTGAACAAAGCCTTAAATGTGTGTTGCAAGAGTAGGAGAAGATGACTGGAAGTAAATGACTAAGCCTAACTCCTTCACTCTTCATTTTCCCAGCCACGCTTTCTGAAAAAAATTACCCAGAATTGAAATGTGGAACATCATTATAGTCACATTTAAAAATACTATCTATTCTATCCTATTCTATTTTATACATAAATGTACATACCTAGCATGGTTTGAATCAGTCACATTTGAATGTGGTGAACAGCAGATACTTTGTACATATCAACAATAATTCAGTTAATCGGTCCAAGTAGTAAAACAATTACCCATACAGTCACTACAAACTTGTGTTGTTAATAATTGTAAGTGTTTGTTATAAATCCCTTATAAGTGTTTATAAAATCCCTTTCAAAGACAGATGGTGTTCCATCAAAATGTTTGACAACAGAGAAAAGAGACATTGTCAACTTCTGAAATGGTTTCAGCCTCTAGTTCACTGACAAAGGGTCTGGATCCTCATCTAGGAACTCAGTTGACAGAAGTACCCAAGAAAGAAGACAAAGGAATCCCTGAAGGGAATTGAACCAAGTTCACATAAACAAAGAAAACCACTCCAAAAGCTCCAAATAAGCAGAACTAAACCATAAATCTTACATAAGCATTTTATTTCTATGTGTATTTCTGTATCCATTCAGTACAGGGCTGTTAAGGCTTAGGTGAGCCATATCTGTAGCATGAAAGAGTAAGAGTTATCATTTAGGATCTTTCTGACTGTTGATACCTCATTTCTACTCTTTATACTAACAGGCTAACAGGTAAAAATCTAGCAAACAGGTTTTTCTTTCTGTATTGTTTGCACAGAAGTGTCAGAGGAATCCATTAAAGACTTTTGCCACTCAACTCAGAAGATAGTTTTAGTTGCTCTTCTTAAATTCTCTTACTATGCTTGATCCTTCCTTCCAGTTTCCCAACTACATTCTTGTAGTGCTTATACTTTTCAACATTCCTTCCTCCTCTCTGAAGAGAGATATTTTTATACTGTTTGTGCTACATGGGCTTGGCAGTGTCCTCACCACTGCATGACAAATCCTTTCCTTTCATCGATTTTATTTTCCAGACTGGAAGTTCTTACAGGAATGTTGAACTTTAACAACAGTGCTTCACTTCTAGTGTGACTTTCACTCATCACTTCTGGATGGTGATTGCACTAAGCAATAATTAAAAGTATTAGTATTCCTGCTTTGCATAAGAGCACAAATTTCAGATAATTAATTGTTATGGTATAGTATTACCTTTGTGTCTTTGCCAAAAACCTTGGAATGGAAGCAAATCCAGTTCTCGGAAAGAAATAACTTTCCTTGGTAGAGAATTTCTTTCTGCAGAGCACAGGTAAAGCCTGAAACAAACAGATAGACTATAATCTTTAAGGTAAACACAATCCAAGCCAACTGTTAACAATTTGGCTCTTGTTTTGATTATTTTAACAAGCTATAATATACTTGAGTTTGTATCTTTTGATAAATCCTTGAAATATTCAAATCTTGAAATATTCAGTAAGATTACCTGATACTGGCAAGCTCAGTAGATTCTACAAGCTTAACTTTAAATGCAAAGTGACTAAAGAACAAAGACTGAAATACATACTAACTGGCCCCTCAAAACCAAGAACCCTTTCTGAAAGAGTATCACCTAGCTTCCTCTAAATCTTTTGACTAGCTTTAAGGTAACCATATTACACAAATGTAAAAGGCTTAATGGAATGTTTTAGCTTTAAACTCTTAGATCTATAGCAGTTATCTGGACAAGGGTATGACACATGTGAAATAATACTGCTTTTACTTCACAGCCACCAAGCAAACCATATCCCACTCATGAACTGCTTTCTTTGTACTCTTTTAAAGAAACATTTGCTATACATATCTGTGTAGAACTTACTTGTTGCAACTCCCACAGAGAAAAGTGAATCTTTAAGTCCTTTTCCTATGCTGAAAGATATCAGTTGTCTAGTTTAAATAGTTTTAATTAGAATAAATTATTTAGGGTTGTAGCATGGTACGATTTATGCTGTGTGCTCAGCTTTATTTTGCATGAGCAGTCAGATTTGCTGAAGCCTTTAGGCTACAACAGAGGTAATATTCTAAATAATTTTCCCAGCAGCTGGTAGAGTGCTGTGCTTAGTCTTACAGTACAAGGAAAATGTGATAGCACACTGATGTTTTGGGGTTTTTTTGTTCCCTGCACAGGTGTGCAGCCAGCACAAGAGATAAGCAGATGACAACCCTCAGCAGAGTCTGTATGTCAACAGTGTAAGAGCAGTCATCAGCCTGCCTGGACATGGAGAAAGAATCACATGTGATGTCAGTACACCCCAGAACCAAGGTCATCAGACTAAAAGACATGTGAAGAGCACAGTGAGTGTGCAATACCAAGAGTGTCAACACCTAAGAATTTCATTGTTCAAGAGCTCTCTATGAAGGGGTCCAGCCTGGGCTGACCCTGTTGCAGGATCTCTCAGTTATTTTTTATAAAATCTCATGCCTGAAACCTAGCATGAAGCCTGAAGGAGAGGAGTGGGAGGAGTGGGAAGGGGCCCCCACCAGCTCCCGGCAATAATTTGCTGGAAAAAGACCCCAGTCTATGCTGGGAAAGACTCACTAGTCTATGTAGCACTGCTTCAGTGGGATAGGAATGCTACCAAGCTACTCACTTGACCTTTGCCATCTCAATTAAAGAGTGACTTCAGTAAGGAAGCTTTCAGTGCCAAACCAGAGCTGCACTATGTTGCTTTGCTAAGAAGTGCGAAATCCAGCATCTTAGAATTTATGTTTTGCAAGATTACAAAACCATCCACAGCATGCAGATGATGTCTTTGAAGCTCTAGACAGCTGGAGTTCAAGGTTTTTAAAGTTTAGGTATTCCCTCTTGTGCATGTTGGCACACAGCAACATTATCTTTAATCCACAGCCAGCGATGATCAGGTAATTAATACTTACTTTGTTTCAGTGGCTCATCATTTGGAACATCTAGAAACAGCTTATGAAAGTGTGCATTTGCCTTCAGCTAAAAAACAAAGCCCCACACCCAGAAAAACATGCCTTATTAGATATTTTTACAATAAAATTACCCATTCCACTTCTTATCCTCCCAAAACCATATAATATTGCCCACATTTTACAATGAATCCTCATTTTTGCTATGTGTTTATTAAGTCTGTATCCTGCTTTACCCAGACGCTAACATGATGAAAAAAGAACCTCTGTTCTTATACAACTATGAACTGTAATACTGCAAAGCAAAGAGGCTCTCACAGTAATCATAAATTTACTCATGCTGTATATAAACAAGCAAGTCCATCCTCTGCCCTACCTGATTTGAGGCACATTTTTTCCTTTCAGTCTTGGAGTCACTCTTGATATCCATTGTCAGGAGTGGACTATCTGTGCTGCTCTTTGTTCTGAAGATTACAAAAGGCATCCCATATAATCCTGGCCTCAGTTCATTAGTCTTATAACTTTTAAGACTACAACAGTCTTATCAGCAATATTTTCCAAGAAACATATTAATCTCTTAATAATTACTACCTGACTCATCATGGATTATGAAGCAATAAAAAAAAATATATCATATTCTAAAAGCTCTCACTGAAAGCTTTCCATTTAGAAAAAACATTCTAAAAAACTAGTTGTAAGGAGGTAAAAAAAAAAGATACGACATTTTTAAAACTAAATGAATAATCACAATGCTTAGCTTCATGTTGGTTTATTTCTTGGCAGCATGTGAAATACTAACACTAAATCTGTTACTTAACCATGCAAGAT
Source organism: Turnix velox (assembly GCA_013400935.1). Taxonomy (NCBI): domain Eukaryota; kingdom Metazoa; phylum Chordata; class Aves; order Charadriiformes; family Turnicidae; genus Turnix; species Turnix velox. Next base: position 37,402 of record VZTY01022615.1, read on the forward strand.
GAATTAAGATAAAACTTTCTAGCTGAGAGTGCAGTGTGTACTTCTCAAAGATGCTTCAGGAAATCAAACGGAATTTTATTCAGTATTATTTAATTTTAGAGGAATTTCAAATATATTCCACTTGTCCAACAAAAGAAGAATGATCATTTTTGAAAAGACATAACAATACTCTAATGCAAAATATAGTAGATCCTAAAATTAAAACTTTTATCATTGTTTAACCGTGAACAATCAATTTTCCACCTTGAAGGGTTCTGGGAACAGCCCAGAACCCAAACTATAACCCAGATGAGAGGTTGACTGCCTGTCAAATTAACTTCAAAAGGGATGTAGTTGACAGTGGCACCAAACAATATGTTTTTTTCCTAGAATAGAGAATGTACAACTGAATCTCCACTATTATGATTGGTAGAGCAGCACCTACAAGGATTCCTATATTTGTGCATAATGTGCAAGAAAACCCACAATTGGGATGTCTCATAAAACATGCCACTCAATATAGCTTCCTGAATGGCTTGTAACCATTCTAATTATCTGACCACAAGGAAACTGACAGCATTTCTGACATTACCTAGGAACATCAGCTTTTTTACAGTCATCAAAACATTCCATTTCACTGCTAGTAGTGTGCAGCAACACAGCAGGCAATTTTGCTGCCTTTCTTTTCTCATCTGTTCCATTTTCTCCATCTGAACTGCAGCAGGGGAAAGAAAATAAAATGAAAAAATATAGAAATGAGCATTGTAGGATTCATATTAATGTCAAATGCCATTGCAACATGCTGACAATACAGCAAATATTAAAAAACAAAATTATGACACATTTTTAACATTAAGGTCCTGAATAGCCTTCACCTAGTGACCTGACAGTATGATGCACTGAAAAGTATTCTGAGCTCCAGTGCTGGAATTTTGGCAATGAAGAAAGGAAAACTGAAATACTGCCATGGATACTGCCAGTGCCCTGTCCAGCCTAGTCTTGAACACCTCCAGAGATGGGGCATCCACAACCTCCCTGGGCAACCTGTTCCAGTATTTCACCACCCTCACTGTAAAGAATTTATTTCTTATGTCTAGTCTAAATCTATCCCCCTCTAATTTATATCCATTGTTCCTAGTCCTCCCATCCGATATTATGTTAAAAATTCCTTCCCCTGCCTTTCTGTAGGACCCCCTCAGGTACTGATAAGTTACTATGAGGTCCCCTCTGAGCCTTCTCTTCTCCAGGCTGAACAACCCCAACTCCTTCAGCCTGTCCTCATAGGGCAGTTGCTCCATTTGATCATCTTCGTGGCCCTTCTCTGGACCCTCTCCAACAGCTCAATATCCTTCCTGTGTTGAGGGCTCCATTTTAAGGAAAAATGCATTCCATGTTCAGTACTCAGATCTAATAAATACTGGAAGTTAATTTGCAAGAGGAAGCTAGGTATTGTTCTTCTTTTACCTCTCACCTCTTGCAGGTTTATCTCAAGAAAAGGTCCTCTTAAAGTATCAAAAGTGCTGGTATTATTATATTTTTTAAAGCAACATTACACCATAGTACAATACCCTTTCAGCACATGTCACTGCCACAGAAATACATGTTAAGGAACCAGAATCTGAGGGACAAGAGATTTGCCATGAGAGACTTTACACTTTTTTTTTTTTTTATTGTAGTTTTCTAATAAAATGCTAGCTCAGAAAACTTACAGAAAAAAACCTGTCATTAGAAAAGTCTGAAGAATGACAGTACTTTAAAATGAGACATCTCAAATACATACACACACTCTCCTTTGGAAGACTCACGATGCTCTGAGCATTGAAGAAAATAGTCAAACTGTGTTGTCCAATTATTTAATACTGGGCCTGAATCACCCCACTTATAGAACCTCTTCATCATAGTATTTTATTTCTGTAACTTTACAGCAACAACCCAGTCACTGCCATCACATGGCAATGTCTTTACAGTTTCTTCTCATACTAAGACAAGTGCTAATCTGAGTATCATTCAGCAAAAATCTATTTTCTTTAAGGAGAAACTTAAAAAGCTCCATAGCCTTTAGTACACTATGGTGAATACAATGAGAAGATACACCCCATAATATCTCAACTGAGATCTAATGCTACACTAGACCTTATGTCATAGGACAAAAGTCATAGAGTTTTGCCTCACTATCAAGCTTAGTCACACCTGCATTTCAACAAAGCAGCATAGGATGGGATCTCTAAATTGAATAAGATATGACACAGCATTATTTTTAAGATGCAGTTGTTTGAGCCTGAAGCCTAAGCAGTTGTCCATCATTGCCTTAGCCAACTTAGTATTCTTACACAGTAATGCTATCCACTAATCAAAGCAGCCTGTGTTTCAGCCAGACCTAGAGCACACGTTTTAGTGTTCACTTACAGCTGCCAGCATGGTTAGATACTTTGTTTCTCTCAAATGCTTTATTTAATTATCACTTATATTCCCTTTCCCTCACCCATAAGTTAATTCCTACTTCACAGTTAAATCTATTAGATTGTTCTATCATGCCTCTCTTCCTTTTTAACCATTACTAATTTAGAACTTCTATTGCCTGAACTGCTTCCCTTTGGCTTCTTTCAGATGAGAGGTCTTCAGAGAGGTACAGCTAATCCTGATGACTTCCGTGTGTAGAAACAATGACCTATCTCAAGCCAGCCTGGTCACCTCTCAGGATCACCTGCTGCAGCTTGAGAACAGTGAGAATGGACGCATACACAGGAAGAGTCTCCCTCGAAACATCTCAGGAGTGAGCAGACTCACCTGTCTAAGCACCCGACAGTAGCAATTTGGTATATTCCTACTGGGTAATAACAGTTTTGCTATGTCTTACCTTCACCCTATCCCCCATATGCTACGAAAAGCTATGAAAGGATTTTTCCTTATACTTCTGATAACAATATTTCCACACAGCATACTAGAATATTGTTCATCCAATTATAAATAAATTAAATCACTCCTTACATTTTCATAATTGAGTCAGCTTTGTAAGAGCACAAAAGTCAGTAATCCATGAAAAAAAATCAGATCAAGTGCACTTCAGAAACAAAGTGATGCTTACTACAGCTGCTAGCTATAGTTGCAAATAAGAGAACTGTACTTGCAAATATTGTGGCAAACCATGTAAACTTTATGACCTCGCGATTTTGCTGCTATGAAAAGATGGTTTCTGAAATTGAAGATATATTGTGTATTTTGTACTACTGCCAAGGCTATTTAAAATTTAAAAAAAATAAAAAATAAAAATAGAAGATGTCTTTATGTTGGGGGATGGGCACAGGCTAGGGAGTTAACGACTGCCATCAAGTTCTCGGAGCAAGACAAAGACAGCGATCGAGGCCTGAGGCAGACCTCACCAGGCTGGAGCCATAGCCGAGTGATGACCTTGACGATTGTGTAGAAAAGAGAGAAACAGCAAGGGGAGGGTTCTACATAGATGATGTAACATGTGACCAATCGGAGTGTGACTAGTGGGCATGGTTAACCATAGCTGTATATAAGCTTGTCTGATGCTCTCAATAAACGAGATTTGCTGATCATGATAGCGTTGAGGCTTGTCTCCCGCGACTCCATTCCCGACATCTTTAGATTCCAAATAAAGAACAGCTGTCATAGGGAGTAGTTTTAAAGCCAAGGTCTGCACTTACCATGGGATTACAACTTGTTTCTAAGCAAGTTAAAATAAACACAAGTTGCAAGCACTCTGACTGAGCTTTTTGCAAGAAGTTTCTTTTCCTTTTTTGTATACACGTCAATAACTGAATTATGTAATTTAAAATTAAATTGTATAAGAGATAAAGTGCTATGAATACAAGGTAGTGGACTAAGCTTTATTCTAATTAACTGTCCAGAAGTACATTATTTGTCAATGTACTTGTTTTCATGTTTCACACTAATCTTCCCCAGGAGTTGAAAAATTCATGTGTCCCAGGAAAATTACATTTTGCAAGACCAAAAAAAAAAAAAGGTGAAATACAAACTTCTCATCTGTTCCCATAAAAACTAATTTGAACAAGAAGCATGGAACAGAAATAATGCGACAGAGATCCCAAAGGCCACAGTTTGGAAAGAGAGTCTTAAAAACAACACAGTCTTAGCAGACTAAGGTGAAACGTTTGTAGAAATACTTGCCACAAATACAATTATACTCTATATCTTCGTTTCTGTTAGGTAGCTATGGATTTAGTGGTTAACTGTCAGTGGACCAAAAGGATTTAACATAGGAAACAAAGCAACATGAAAGGCTCAAATACTAAGAGATAGGGTTATTTAAACAATTCTTACTACAGACACGAGTCTATTCAGATAGAAGAAATGGTTACTCTTTCAGAAACCAAACGCCAAAGGGAGAGGGTCAAAACTTTTCAGGTTTCCAAAACAAGACTTTGTCAGGCATAAAAGCAGAGGAGAGGGAACAGAATGAAGAGAGTTATCTAGGAACCATCCAGAAGACATAATGGCAAAATAATTCAAGCATAGATTGCTGCGAGAGGGTAAGATTAAATGTACTAATGCTCTCAGAAGGTTTAAGAACATCTTCTCTATGCCACACTGCAATGAACATCTCTATGCCACATCAGTTTGAACAAACCTTTTTTTGGATGTGTAATCAGAATCCACAGCACTTTATCTGATCAGCTGGCTTTCACACATTACACAGCTGAATTACTTCACCTCAGGACTGAAGAACAGACCTTTTCCATTCTAAACTCTCCTACTGTACTCTTCATAGCAGGTTCAAGTGTTCTTTACACTGGATAAGCTAACATCAGTGCTCACGTTAAGGATTTAGATGCTCTCTGTTTCTATAGTCTGGTCACTCAAAAGTAAAACACCTCCAGCAGCCCGGCAGCCATGCTCCAGTGTTATGTGGCACAAAGTGCTGTTTATGGGAGATCTCCTAAAAAACAATTCTGGTCAAAATAATTCTAGTTAATCTACTTTCAAAGTGATGCATGATTCACCTTGCTCAAAAGGAAAGACAAACCTTGACTACAGGGACTCCAAAAGTATCAGAACAGGCAGCAAATAACCACCAAAATAACCACGAAGGATCATAACAGTTGCTATAACAGATGGTAAGGATAATGTATGCACGTGGTATTTGCATGATTCCATATACTTAGTACACAGTCTGAATTTAAGGATAAAAAGTAATAAAGAATAAAGTAAGGCAGCTGATTTGCAAGTGCATAATTCGTTATCTATTTTGTAAGCCAGATACACAGGCATATATTTAGACTGAATAAGGAGAGGAGCAAAGTATCTGTGAAGGAGTAGAGATGTGAAACTCTGCATGAGGGAAAGGGTCAGTTTGTTAATATGAATAGGTATGAACCAGACTGAGATTTAAATATCTCAGGTTATTCAAAGAGCAGGCTCATTCTCATGTTTAACTCTCAGTTAAATACAGTAAAATGAAGGCAAAGTTATAGAGCTGCACATTAGCTGAATATCCCACGCGTAAGGATGGGTGCACGTGCACATATACCATGTGTTTCTCTATGTATTTCTAGAATGAAATAGTTTGGCAGCCACAGCTGGAATCAGGATGTCAGGTAGCATTAAAAGAGGAATTAACTCAAGGGTTAAACACTGTTTTTAACTGGGAATTTTATTTAACATATCAACTAACTAATTTCAGAAATATTTACTGTGTTACATTTCACATCTCTCTCGGAAGAAAATTCCTCACCTGTGAATACTTTCATATGTCTGTGATGCTGTATCCTTTATTCTAGTACAAACTAATTTATCCTTGTTCATTCTTTGTTAAAAGGATGAATGAAATTTTTGAGTCAATACTGACCAGAAGCCCCTTCAACACTGAAAGTAAATTCTTTCTTTGACTGAATTGACATTTCACGTAACAACCAGATCAAGTTTCACATTACCTTACCACTTGGACATCAGCAAGATCACTGTGACACTACTGACGTCATTAGCAAGTATGTAAATTCTCTGCTCTAAATACCATCTATTATTAACTGGATCTATTCCCTGTCTAATCAAAACCAGACTGCTATCAAGTTCCATAGAAAAAAAACCCACAGAAGAATTCCCTGTGCTCTGAAACATAAGACACTACAACAACATATTTTATTAAGTTCACAAGTAGAAAAGTAATATAAGCCATTTTGCTTCTCTGCCTTCTTGAAGGTTTCAATTTCAGATATCCACACCAAAAAGCAAAAACCCTCTCACAAGTATCCCACGAAGACAGTTTTCACAGGAATCTCAGCAGGGTGACCAACAACTATTCATCTGAACATATGCGTGACCAAATCCAGCAAACAACACCAAACTTCAATACATAGAAAAAAAAAAAAGAAAGTAAAAGATCTGAGGGGAAACAATAATTCACATCTACTTTGGACTGAAGCATGTGTTTTTTTTCATTTTCCAATTTGTGGTAGCTTTCAGATGGAATGCTTTTCCTATCTCCTAGTTCTAGCTTACTTTACCTTCTAACCCAAAATAAGACAAAAAAGGACAATCATAATTCTTACTGAAGAGGAAGCCTCATCACATTTTTAGCTTCCAGAGGCATCAAGAGAAAAGAAAGAATCCCTGAATTATGACTTACTCAGGTGCAGAAAAGCAGTCAAATTCACCTACGTGTATCAGGTCTATCAATTCTTTCATACCGAATGCAATAAAAGACATAAATACTGCATCTATACATATCAACAAGTATGACCACATAAGCATCTGCCAATTCAAAGTCTTGCAGAAACAACACAAACAACTTCCCAAATGAGATATGATCACCACAGCATAAGCATAAAGCTTTGCCTTTGTTACCTGAAGCAATATCTCTATTTTTTGGAGAACTCCAGAGCAACATGCCTCCATAGAATACAAGACATGGCTAGCAGCTTTCAAGCATTAAATTGTTTTTGAAAAAACACAGCAGTTGTATCAGACTGAATTAGGCTTTAAGAAAAAAGAGGAAAAAAAAGTAGACACCAGCAATTACATTAACAACCACTATTAAGAAAACACAACAGTTATAGAAGATAGCAGAGGTTTGGGAACACTCCCATCAAAACCTTTTCTCCTTTCTCTGCTGCTTATGATAACTAAGTTAAAAAATAATGCTGTCACAAATAAGACAATCAGAAGATTCTAATTTATTTTTTTGGGAAAAAAGGCTCAATACATTGCATAGAAGTGGTGACTCAGTATACTGGACAGAAAATGTTTTAAAGAATGTACGGAGGGAAAAAAAAAAGTTGGTTCTTCAGATAAGATACACACAAAGAAAAGAATTGCTGGGGTTTGACCATCCACCAGCCTCCTTGAGAACTGTCATCAACAACAGATGATCCACAGCCATCTATGAGATTGCTCGGTTTAGAAAGCAACACTAGTCAAGCAGGGAACATTAAAAGTAGAAATTCAAGGGATGCCTGAGTACAACTTCTTATGTGGGATCCCCAGCAAGAATACTGCATAACAAGGCCTAATGGAAAACACTGAGATGAAAACAAGTACCTAACTCTGTCCATCCACCCTGTTTCATCACACTTCCATCACGGATGGAAATGGATCAAAGCGAAATCACTGCTGGAGCCTGACTGTTCACCAAGGGTCTGGCAATGCTGAATTTGCTACACTTATTTCTATGCTCTTGCAAGTTCATTTGTTTCTAGTTTTGGTTTTTTTAAAGGGCCTACCTATGTGTTCACAAAAAAGACTAGAACAATGTAGATAACCTAATACAAAAGCTATTATTTTTTCAGTAGGAATTAACTAGCTTCCAACAAACGGTCTAACCAACAGTCACAATGTGTCACTGCACTTAAGGAACTATTTCCCTTCCAAAGTCCTAGAAAAAAAAGGTACTTTCATTAGAATCAAACGTGACTCGTGGTGGTCAGTTCCCCAACAGGGTAGCTTTACTTTCTGAGTCATCAGGACACAGAGTCCAAACACCCTCTAAGCACCCTTCTTCAGTATGAGCCTTTCCACTGGCCACATGCTTTACTCTAAGGCAACACCCACTGCCTCCTGTGCTGACCATGATGTATTTATGTGTGTTGTCAAATTTCACAAAATCAAATGGGCACATATAGAATTTTGTTACTTTCTGGACTTCATACTATAACATCCCGTTCAGTCCAGAAAAAGGCTGAACAAACTTCATTGGATCTCAAACTAATGCAGCCTAAAATGGTGGCTACAAAATTACCACCAACTTGTTAGGCTGCATGGTCTATCCTTCATGAACAACCTAAACTACGGTTCCCAGAGGGCTAAATCACTGTAGAGCATAAGGGCTCAGATCTTAGTAGGGGATGTGCTAGGCATGGTAGGTTTCTAGAGGTATGCTGGGAAGCGGAGTTTCACAGTGAGGCGACTACGACACTTTCCTCATCTATCCAGAGTAAAGGAAAGCTCTACATCCTCTACCCTGCTCAGTTTCTTGTCTACTTATTGCAACCTGCATATTACTGCCTGTCTCTCTTTCAAGAAGCTTTTCAATCTCACTTCATTGTGCTATTTTTCAAGATAAAAAGGAGGTAATTGTGTCTACCTTGTACATGTCTACCCCCATTTCTTCTTTTAACTTAGGTGTGTGACCTGCCAATAATTAACTCTATTAAGTACAAACTCTTAATAAGCTCTTCAGCATAAGACAGTACACTGCAAATTTTGATGTAAACTTGCTCAGAGATCTAGATAAAGCAGGAAGTTTTCCACCAAGAAAAAGTGGAGAAATGGGGAAGGGCAACTTCCCTATGTATACCCATTATCTGAAGAGAAATTATTTGCTCTGTGATGACTGCAACTGAGAGGCTTTTACTGGTCAGACTACCTATATGCAGACAGCTAAATTTTGGTTAAAGTAATTACTGTGGAATAGGTCTGTAAGGATTCCTAGACCACACACAAAATTTCTCTGGTACAATAGTAAAACTAGTCTAAAAAATAATCTAGAACGATAATAGATTTGGCAATAGCTACATGCAGATCATGAAGACCATTAGTCCCAGCAGTGGGGTCTAATTAGATAAGGACATAATTTCTAACCACATGACTACAACATTTATGGAGATGGTGGTAAGAAGACAATACTCTGATACTATGTTTATGCCACACCTGTCAAACACCACTCCTAAATCCTGTACCCCAAAGCTTATCTGTAGCATTATGTTGCCCAACAAGCACTTCTCACAGACTGCACGCAACCACATTTGGCAGCACATTTGGAAGTACTTCAGATTAGCCAATGGACCACTTTGGTGCAGAGAAAAGGTCTGCTCAGGTTCATAATATATGGTTTTACACATGGCACAATTATTTTTAAAAAGCTGCTTTATAACTTCAGGATAGGATAACAAAGTAGGAATGACAGGGAAGAATGAAAAAACAAGACCATGAACAAATGGAGGTCATCCAGACTGGAAACTTCTTTCCTGTTTTAACTCAAATTTACCTGTTTCACTTTGCAAGCCTAGCCTCTTCTTCAGATCATGCATTACAACTTTTGCTAACAAAACCATTAAAACCTACCAAGGAACAATTAAAAACTGTGATTCTTCATTATGTCTTAATACCTTTGTCCACTGGAAGTACAGAACAAGAATAATGCAGGCATACTCCTACATCTTTTCCCTTTTCTGGATAAACAGAAGTTTGGCTTTTGGAAAGGAGTTAACCTGGATCAAACCTGAAATAAAACTTTGAATCCATAATAAGTAACTATCCCTTTCTTCTCCACATTTTACATTTCTCTCAAACAATAGAGTATAGGGAAAAAGTGAGTTATGACTATGCAGAGTCAGTCAGTATTTTTCTTTTAACTTATCAATTGATAAATGGTTATTAGAAAACATCTGCTATGGTAGCATAACACGTCAGATATAAAACCTGTAAAAAACTACATTCTCTGCCAGAATATTTTCCACTGCTTCTGGTAGCTTGTTTTACCCAGTAACGGAAGTGTGGTTTTGCTCAAAAAAATTATCTAAACTGTTCCATACCTCAGTCTTAAGTCCCAACTTCCTCATTTTTTTAATTTACACTCAGTATCTTGATATAACCTTATGCAGTAATCATAAGGGGGCAGAATGTGTCCCCGGTGTTAGCGGTGTCTTATCATAGCTTACAACAGATGTAATGGTAGTAGGCCAAAAACTACCTGTTTAAAAAGGTATATTGACTTTCTCAGAAACGTATGTGAAAGCAAGAGCACACCAACACGGAATATGAACTGCTTGTTGCTACATCTCAGCTATTTCTCCTTAATGCTACATACTGCATTTCCAATGATACATCTGTTCCACCAGCTGTCCTTGCAATGGGGTTCACAGCTTCTGTTATCAACACAAATGTAACAAATCCCACTTTCAATTGAAAAAAAAAAAAAAAAAAAAGTAAAAGTTCTCTAAACACAATGCAAAAGTTCCTTTCTGGTCCGAGACTACACTGGGATGTAATGGTCACTAAAGACCACTTGAAAGGTGGTTTTCTGTCAAGGAAATTTTCATAAACTGGAGAAAACCCCATGTACTGGCGAACTTTTGGTACATCACTGTTTTGGGTCTGCATAATAACAGCGGTCATCTTCCACACAGTGTTCTCTGCAGGGTTGTATATTGTACAACTCATAGGGAACTACTGCATGCCCTGCAAAGGTGCAGCTGTTGCTAAACATGCCAGAGAAGCCCATTTTCTAAAAAAGTATGAACATACTTAGCTCCTTTTGTATAATATTTCCTCAAACACTGTCAGATAAATATCAAACAACACATCAAAAATACAAAAAAAGCTTCTACAGCTTCAATCCTTTAGGAGTGTCTATCCACCTGGAATGCCTTTGTGATAGCAGCAGCAACAGTGAACTATAAAGCCCTTCTCTAAACTGAGCAACATTTTAAGCAGCAGGAAGTACAGATTAAAGCAAACATACAAATCTCTCTCCCTGAACTTTGGAAAATACTAGAAGACACTCCATAACTCTGCCAGAATTTTTTTCAAAGAGAGGTCAGCATGAGCTCTTTTGGTTGCATATTGTTCCCTGCAAGTAAATGAAAGGAACAAAATTCTACCATAACCACATACGCTTACTTAAAAAAATTTCTAAATACAAATCTTAAGTGATACAAATTTTGCAAGTTCACTTCTAACTGAATCAAACCCAAGATTCTGTTCTTGTTCTTCAACTGCCACGTTAGGGAAACCAAATAACTCACACTTGAATGAACATGAGTTTCTCAGAAGGATCCAGCTACTAGTTAAACAGGACTGGCAAATAAATTTCTGTTTTCTTTCCAGCCACAAAATGCTTAGACAATTTTCTAGTTTATGACAAAGCATTTCATTTTTTTTGACTGGACCATCTTCTCACCTTCCTGCTGCCCAAACTAGTACTGCCAAGTACTGTATTTTGCACTAAAAACTGACAGCCACTCTGAGTGAGACCATTTGTTAAAATGGCTAAGACTGACCTCACTCCTACCACTGTAGCTGACTCAGCAGTGAAAGATTAAACACCTGGAGGCAGAACAGAGGGTTGGTTAGTTGGCACACATGCAATGTCTCTGCCACCAAGACTTCTATACACTGTCTTGGTCTCCTCGTCTTTGTAGAGGGTAGGAGAGAGATTACCACGCACATTTCATATTAAAAAGTGTATGAAACAAATAAGCCCACCCACCAGTGGCACTGTCAGGACTGCTTCATTTTTCAAGAGAAATGTTCAGATAAAATCTTGCATGCCTGAAAATCTTCATTAAATTCACTGGCATAAATCTGCATGGAGGACCTACAGTGGCAAACTCCCAAAAGTGGGACTTTAAGGAGGAAGGCATTTAAGTATCTCTTCAAGGATCTAATGTTTGACGGCTCCACAGAACCTTGTGGAATTCTGTCTCTGTAACATGAAGTCACTCTTGTGGCTACACCACACAGGGTACAGGACACTTAGAAGACACCAATGCCAGTGCTCACTAACAAGCAAGTTATTTGTGGCTACAGATTTCACTGCATACTTTGCAAATGCACCTGCTTAGACATCAAGGATACAACAACTGGGGGAAAAAAAGGCCTTCCCAGAGTTTTTTTCCGTGGAAATTGGTAGTTGTTGATAACTTCATCTTTCTTCTGGGGATTGTTTAAGATTTAATCTTTTGAAGAAAAATTCTTTAGGAAGGAAATCATCCCAGATCAGTAGAATTTTTTTTTTTCCTGAGGAGTAGAAAATGAGCCTTTTACTTTCTCCTTTTGCAGCTACTTAAGGTCTCAAACAGCATCTTTGGGATTGTCAAGTCCCACGTGAATGGGCAGCCTGATATTGAACCAGACAGCAGCTTGATTCCAGCAGTATTTTCATATGATGGCATACAAGCACCTGAACAACTTGAGACCTCCACAGGAAGCCAAAGACCAAGACAGGAAATGCCGCCTTTAACCCCTGATGTGCCGGCTACCATCAGAGACTGGGAAGGTCAGTGGCCTCGGGGGAATGCAGGGAGTCCAGACAAAGTCTCCCCTACCTTCCATCAGTTAGCCCGAGCAGCCTTAACCAGGCATCAAGGTCTCCTCCTCTAAAAGAAAAATACACTAAGTTCTTTGGATTTCTTCATCTGCTCAATTTCAACAACACCACTCAGACTGTAAGTGGAAAGAGGCAGTGAAAGAGTATAGCTGCGAGGAGCATGGTGGGGAACCCGGCTGCAGCAGTTGCTAACACATTGCTCCACCGCCCTGGCAGAGGTCAGGCAGAACTCGCACCTGAATGCATCTTCCCTCTATCAAAGTTGGTAAACTTCTCCTGGTACCAGTAGGAGAGGACCACGGCTTCCCATCACCGTGGGAATAAATTGCTGCAGGTGAGAAAACGCAGCTGCTGGATTTCCGTGCCACGGACAATGAAAGATTTCCCTGCCGTGGCAAGAAATTACTTGAAGCGATTCTTACACACCTTCCTCCTAAAAGTGCCACTTTCGGGAGTTCGCCGCCGTGCTCGCGGCCGCCTCCCGAAAAGCGCAGACCTCTGCTGACACGAGACCTTGGAGCCTCACGGCAGCCGGGCCGCGAAGACCCCCTGGCCGCCCTTCCGCTGGGTTCAAGCCAAAATCAACGCCCAGGAGAGCAAAGCCCCCGCAGAGCCCAACACCCGCCACCCCCGCCCACCTCACAGGGCCCGGCGGCCACCGCCGCTCTGCCGGGTAACTTCCCGCGGCCGCCTCGCCCCGGCGGGGTTGCAGCCTCCACTGGGCTGTGGGAGTCCCTAGGGGCGCCCGTCCCACCCGAGTACGGGCAGTACTTACAGCCACAGGACGCCCCTGTTTTCTCGCCTGCTGACGGCCAGCGCAGCCCTCGACTCCTCCGAATCGCACCGCTGCTCAGTCATGAGCACCATGGGCACCGCACGGCTCCACACAACCCCCCGCCACCGCCGCCACACGGCACACAACTCGCGAGCCAGACTGCGCCAGGCTCGACTGCCCTGCCGTGTCGCCCCCGCCCCGAGGCGGCTCCCACGGCCGCCGTTCTGGGCTGGCTGGAGCGGGAGCGCGCGGTGGGAAGCAGTTAAAAACTGGTTCCGCCCGTCTGCTGGGGGAGGTTGATTGTTCCCTGCTGGCAGTGGTATAATACCAGTCAGTCGGTGATTTGGATTGTCGCTCGGTCCGGTGGCAGGAGCCCGAGCCCACACTACCGATCCGTTGCGCGTCTTAAATTATTCATTCAGGACCCTGTGTCGTAAAACGTTGCCTCCCGCCGTCTCGAACAAAAGGTGTCCTTAATCTTTTATGGGGAGGACAGGAGATGCGGTTTCACACATACGAATGGAGCCTTGTGAGGGAACGGGCTTTGAAGTGAAGGCAGACGTGTCTTATGGCTGTCCGGTTGCCTTTCGTCGTCAGCAAAACCCTAAGCTGCTTTCCCCGCTCAGGAAGCATCCTGATACTGCACAAAAAGCAGACCGAGTGTAGCCTTCTCCGCACTTGCGCTGTTGGGGAAGTTGCCTACCGTTAGGAAGGTTAAATGGCTGTGTTTCAGGGGATCCTCTAGGTTGGGCCTTTGGAGATCATAAAGTGCAACCGCGAGCTTAATTGCTGCTGAAGACACAACTAAACTGCCACAAAGTTCTGTGTCTGCTTTTTTATAAATACCCCCACGGATGCCAATTCCACTGCTTTCCTAGGCAGCCAAGTCATCTTGCATGGCAGACATGCATGTATGAAAAATACTTTCATTACCAGCTAAACAACAAAGTCAGTGTTTGGTTTTGTCAGCCTGTGCTTTCACAAAGTAAAGATGGAAGTCTGGCTATAACAAGATGATCTAAGGAAGGAGTAACATCTTTAAAGAAAGGTCTTTTTTTCATGTCTTAATGTCTTAGAGTATACAAATAGAATGCAGTTATGAATTTTGTTTCTAACTGCCTGACTGCTCACACAAGATAAGGGATGAATATATGTGCAGGAAATAAAGGTACAAGATAGATTCCAGTGTATGTGCCAGATTAAAAGATGCACAAAACAAATCAGCCAATCTTCCAGTGGCACTGTGAAGATTGCATCATACGTATTTTGAAAGATATTTTGAAAGTGCAAGAGATAAGCTATGGGTATTGTTGCAATGAATTTGTGAAATCAGTGGAAGGAAAGGGATGCTCATGGTGAAAAGGCTCAGGGTTACCACAGGTGCCTGGACTCACACATCCTGCCAAGAAAGTGAGATGGGTCTATGCTCTTAGACAGATCAGGTGAAATTTATTAGCTCTAGTAAAAAAATTAAAAACTCTGCTAAGCTATATAAAAAGGAAGACATTTAAAATGGTGGTATTTCTGGGGGCCTCTATTAACTTATGCTTTGTTTAACATGAAAAACAAAGCATATCTGAGACATAAATGAGGTGTAATTTATAAGGAAGATTTTTCAGACCTGTTAGGTGGAACTTTGATTGCTGCCTTACAATCCCTCTTAAGAGCACCTGAGCAGGTTTACCACTGCATTGCCCACCTGTTAATACCAGATAAAACTTATGGCTTTATAGTGGCATTCCATCTATCCAAAGGATAATAGAATACGCTCTTTTTCAGCCATCTGAATTACAAGCAGAGCTGGAACTCGAAGAGCCTGCCTGAGAAGGTAGGGTCAGCATCCTGTGTCTGTTTGGACAGAGGACCTTTTGCAGGGATGCAACAGCCAGTGTGAAGTTTTGGAGTTGTTCTATCAGCATATACTACTAAGGCATGCACAGAATCACAGAATGTCAGGGACTGGAAGGGATCTTGAGAGATCATCTAGTCCAATCCCCCTGCTGTAGCAGGAAAACCTAGATGATGTCTCACAGTAATGCAACAAGACAACTTTGAATGTGTCCAGAGAAGGAGATTCCACACCCTCTCAGGGCAGCCTGTTCCAGTGAATCAGTAGGAAAATTTCCTACCTACTCTTCATCTTGTCTTGGAAAGCCTTTCATTGTACTAGAAAGGTATCAGTTGCTAGTTTAGTCCTAATTTTGAGGCTGAAAGGAGGCCTGTGTTAAATAACTCTTGTATAGCTCTAACCACTCCAGCAAAACAATGCTAATTTACAGCAAGTGAGAATTTGACTTTTAAATATTGGAACAAATGAACAATGAACAGTGAAATGCCTTTTGAATACTTGTATTTTCACTCTCTGGCAGATTTAGCTACAAGCGATAAATACTATAGTTGGCTGTTTTGCTTACTCATGTACTGCATCTACCACAGTGTTGCAAGAACTGGAAAGGAGCTGCTTGGTCTCTGGAGCTCCTTCTTTTATTATAGTTTCATATGGCTCTGTTCTCAAGGTATGAAAAACCATCTGCTTTAATAAGTCCAGGTATACTGTAGAAGAAACTTAAATTCAGAGAAATTGATGCCAACACAGTAGATTCTGAAAGTTAATCCTTGCTGGATACTTTGTTCTGTATCCTGATATCTTACCTGTTTCCAGGGTCTTGATTCTGGCAAATTTTCAATGCAAGGCAATTTGTAATTATTTGTCAATGTCAGTGCTTGTCTTCCAGGCATGTGGGAAGGAAGTCAAAAAGGGATGAAGAACAACTTTAAGACCTTGGGATGGTTGGTGGAGTATGGAGCCCAGGTTATTTTCTGTTGCCTCCTACAATCTCCAAGAAATGACAGGGAATGCAATGCAAAGATTCAGTCTAATGAATGCCTGGCTCCAAGACTGGTGTTATAGGCAGGACTTTGGATTCTTTGATACTGGCAGGTTTCAGACCTGTTAGGGCCTAACAGGCCTCAGACCTGTTAGGGACAAACAGGAAAGTCCTGTCTCAGAGGGGCAAAAGGGTTTTGGGTCAGAAACTAGCTGGGCTCATTAGGAGGGCTTTAAACTAGATTTCAAGGGGGATGGGTTTAGAGCTGGGTTTCTGCCAGTAAGGAAGGGCTTTGAGCTGCCAGAAGTTGAGGCAAAGAAGAAGGGTGCCTGTGTGGATGAGGATACAAATAGTGAAATATCAAACAACCTAGATATCACTGGGAATGGACTAGAACCACGAGGCAGAAAGAGGTCACAGGTAGTCCTAAAAAGGGGAGTTC